>OY560199.1:12664284-13139379 GCA_961405105.1 Perizoma affinitatum
AATCCAGTGATACGTGTTGTGTAACGTGATAGATAGTAGTTAATTATGTGATATGTATTTGCGTTAGGAAGTCTGATTGCGGGAAACAAAAGTATTAAAAAAGTCGAGTCGAGTCATCTTTTAGGTAAGTTTGTGTTGGTTGTATCCAAACAGTATAGTCAGCCCTTCACCAGTTTTCTGAGTTGTAATAGGTATGTTCGCGCACGAGCGTCATTTTTCTCGGGCCTTCGCAGTAGCAGGTGACTTCGTACTTCCGTGGTTGTAAAAAGTGACCCCGGAATGACGTAGTCTACGTGGTACCTATTCTGGTGCTTCAAATTAGATCTTGATCCGTACGCGTTTTGTGCTTATCTTATGGTTGTTTTGTGACGCGAGTGTGGATGCAAGTTGAAGATCCTTTGTAGTTCTGTAGTGAGATATGATAACATATTATCGTAAGTGCTAGATAGCCTTATCAATCAGTCAGTAGTGATTCGTCAGGCTTTTATTTCGTGTAGTTTCCTGAAAAAAGTGTAGTTTTCCTGTAGATTGTGTTGCTGGAACCTCTTATCTTTCGGCTGTGTAAGTCAAATTATTTATGCTCTAATAGGAAAACTGTGTTTAAAACCTTGCATTAAAACTTGTCAATTAAAATCCTCATAAAATTCTTTTTATGAATTTGTTGATATATTTATTTGCATTACTACTAATATACTGATAGTAAAATCTCTTCCGACTATGTCAAGAGGGACTTGAAATAAAAAAAAAAACAACATCCTCATAACTATGATGGACATCTTCGGATATATATTTCAGTCCTTAAATCTTTTTTTCCAAGTAGGGCACTAGTAGGTTGTAGTCAGAGCCACATTCAAACATTATATTTGGCACATGCCTGCATATTGCAAGTAGTAGGTATTCCACATGACAGGTGCTTAAAATATATAGTAGAATAGATTGTAGACATATTTGACAGCAATGACCAACTTACTTATACTTTAACTTACTTACTAACATAGCTGTCAACTATAGTCTACTCTACTAAAAATAACTTGAACTTGAACCAGCTACCTCATTGCCTAGTTGTCTGATTTTTTACACAATAACACCCTATAATCATATAGTTATGAAATAATGCCTTCATTTTAACCATGTTCAATCTTTCTGTTAAGTGCTTTCAGCATACCTAAGGTAGCTCATACTTGGTTTTTGCCTCACTGGAAATTCCACTTAGTAAATAGTATCCTATCTGTCTATAGAAAAGAAACCGATCTACTGCGTCAAATCTCCTGGTCACACAATTACTTATTTTACTCTTAAGAGTCATAGCATGATAATAAATAGCCTATAACCTTCCTTAAGAAATGGCCTTAAAAAAGATTTTTCAAATCTGTCTGGGAGTTTTAGAGATTGTTCACAAAAAATAAAGAAACAAACAAACTCATCAGCTTTATTATAAGTATTGATGCACAGAATAAAGAGTACCCCAGAACTATAGTTAGTATATAAAGTGATACATGATTAAAGCATTGTTGGCTAATAATTAATCTTTATACTGTTAAATAGCTTCAAATAACTTTAATTTTTAACCTTTTTGAGATCTATGTACAATATGCAGATCATTATTAAAAAATATCTAGGGGTACCTAGTCAGAGACATATCCCGTTTTGAAGAATAGTTTTTACTCCATAATGACTGCAACCGCTATGAACCGCTGCTTAATATAACACTTAACTGTTATAACCATAGCGCAACATTGTTAACTTAATTATGAAGTTGACAAAAACTATATTCAAATTCCAGGCACCCCATTTCCTATCCATATCTACAAAAAGGTGTTCGCTAGTTAGTCAAATTCAAATTCATGTTCAAAGTTTGTCAAAACCGAAATAGGGAGTGTTGAAAAGCAACTCAAATTCAATATATTTCAGACGCTTTTTAATACTATTTTATGACTAGTAATGCTTGCAAGGGAGATCAGGTAGAATCAAGACTGTTTATCATTCAACATTGGACTTCTGCATGCTAATGATGAATTAGGCAGTATGCTGAAACTGGTCTCCCTGGTTACTTGATCAAGTTCATGCTCTGGGGCATGTTAAGATGTCAGTCAAATTATCAAAGCTAACCAGCTCATTGTGAAGTTGAGTGTGGCGTGGAATGTCAAGAAGGTTTAAGAAGTCATGCATGTTGCTCCAGACATTTTCAACATAGCTATTGGTTTCACAAACATTGTAATAATATTAATTATAGCTAATTAGGTAACATTTCTGTCATAGCATAACATTAGATGCAACGAGGCCAACCAGTTAGCAGTAGGTATAGTGTGTGGCCAAGGTCAGTGTTTAGGCCGAAACCGAATAATTTCGGCATTTTCTAGTCAACAGATGACTAGAAAATTTTCGGACGATACAAATTAAACAAATACACTTTTTAAAACCAACTTTTGTAATTAAAAACCATTTTGTTATATTAGATTACACACACAACATTAGAGTCCTCAGTATCATATCAGGTAAATTGAAACATTTATTAAGTGCAGCTTTTATTTGCACAGGCAAAACTCATGTTTATTTTGTTGCTTGGCAACAACGAGATTTTTGTTAATATGATTATAAATTATAAATAACAATATGTTTTCACTTCTCTTGAACAAAAAAGACGGTCATTATAGCGTACGCGAGCGAGGATAAAATAGCATATTATGCTCTAGGGATAATTAATTTTTTTTTTGTCTGTTACCAACATGCCTACAAAAAAGAAAAAAGTATTTATTTATAAGTAATGAAAATAAGTTTGAAAATGGAACTAAAAGCTCTCTTCGGTAGAATGCGTCTACAGAATTAATGAAAAAAAAGACATTGGCGCGAAAGCGATTTTTTCTCTAAATACAAATTGAATTGGTGATTGTAATTTATTTTACAACCGTGAAAATGTCATCATCTAGTGAGAATGGAGAACCTAATATGCAGATGGAAGAATAATTAATAATTTTCAAACGCAGAGTTTTGATTGTTTTGAAAATATAAATTTATTAAATTTTCATTCTCATCAAGGTCACAAAGCATTTATTTAAATACCTACGAAAAGTTTAGGAAGTGGAAGACGATTGGATTTGCTCGGAAGGGGTTTTTCTTATGTTATTTGATAAACTTTCCAAAAAATTTCAGCCCTTTGGATCACATATTCAATGTTACAAACAACTCTACAAACAAGACATAGGTAATGTCAATAAAAAAATATGTAAATTTTTCAACTTATTTCAAGAAATCAAGGCCAAGGCCTTTTCTAAAAAAAGCAAGAAATAGGGCACCAAATGAAAAATACTTACATTTGTAAATGTTTTTCTATTATTTTCATCAAACTAAATTGGTAGGTACCGACCAAAATACAGTTTTAAAACACTTATTGGCTGTTGAATCTGATCAAGTGGCGGGAAGGCTTTATAGAGGATTCCATTCAAAACAAATTTGATATCACCAAGCGTATCACAGAATGCATCAATATTCTCCCAACTAGCCCACGACCATAGACATCAAGAATGAGTCGACTCTGCTGATTCTCTATTCAAAACATTTGAATGAGAGTCCCTCGAACCTGAAACTACTTGTATCTCCCACGTTCACCCCACAGACAACTCAACATCCATCTTCACAGAGGGCAGAAAATAAATTACCGGTAAAAAACATCTTGTTAAATATCTAGAATTGTACATTTAATTTTTAATAAAATAAGCTAAGTATTTAATATGTATTGGATTATTTTATTTTCTCGCAAAAATCCCATTATAACTCGGTTTCTATTTACTCCCGCGCTAAAGCTAGGCAGTAAAACTACCTCGTATATAATGGATCATTTTAGCCCCTTGTATAACAATCTACTATTTGCCACAAACTACTTAAACCAAGTTAAAAAAAAACTTGTAAAGTGTAGTTTTGGCTGCAGCCCCTTAGGCAATTGTCTGCATTTTAATAATCGGTAAGATTCGCTCACCGTCTGCATTTTCGGCTTAATGTTGCCCGAATCTGAAACTCTTGCAGCACTAGAGAGTCTTGAAGGTTTATTGCCTAACACGAGGTATTGATTTCTACGTGCTCAGCTATGGAGAATCTGACCACTGCTTAATTTATTGCCGGCATTCTGCAGTGTAGTATGTAGGTATTTGTTTTGGTTGACTCTAAGTTCAATGTTACTATATTGTAAAAAATACAAGCTGTCTATAGAAATGATGTACTATGAACTTTGAGTTGTTTGTCATTCTGGTCTCTATGTATGATATACCTAGTAGTTTTTTATTTTTTTGAGGTCATGGCGTTAATAAAAACGAATTATTTTGAAAAAAATATTCTACTTAAAAAAGAAGTTTAAACGATTCTCCTCCCGATTCAAACTATTTTCAGGTTTTGCGTTATTTCATTGGGACGGTGTATAAAAAACGGACAAGTGTGAGCCTGATGGTTCCATACTCAAATCGTCAAATCGTTAGAGCCTTTTTCTGGTTTCAGCTACGTTTTCCTACAAACTTCACCATTCCATTTTTGGTGTGTAAAATTCGAAATTCCCGAATTCTAAACCTCCACACAAAAAGGCTCCATCCAAGTGTCAAATGTGAGGTTAATAGAAGTACGGTATTAAATTAAGGTATTTAATTTAATTTAGTTTAGGTACGTGCTCCACACGCAATAGGAAACACACTAGGTACCCATTTACATTTTTTCATTGGCCCGAATTGTCTATCATCAAAAATTGTTACAATTTCCTGTCTTTGGTTTCCAGATAGCCGGGCGGACAAATATTTACTATCACGAAACGTAAGTCATTGCTAAAATGAAATAAATGCACTATGGCATGTGTAGTGTAGTGACAAGATCGCACTCTTTTATTGATTACAAAAACGAGCTAAGCATGATCCTAATTGTAATTTTCTTCCATAAATGCTGCACTTTAAGATGCATGATAAGCTTTTAGTAGTTTTTAGGCATGGCGTTAACAAATATTAAATATTAAGAAAAAAATAATCTACCTTAAAAAGTAGCTACATCGATTCTACTCTCGATTCTGATCAAATTATTTTCAGATAAATGAAATAAATGCACTATAGTGTAGTACCTAAATCTAACTTTTTTATTGATTACAAAAATCGAGCTAAGCATGATTATCCTAATTTTAATTTTCTCATATGAATGCTGCACTTTCAGATGTATGATAGCTACCGTTTAGTAGTTAAACGTACCTATTCATAGTCTAGATCGTATTGTATGGATCGGAGTGTTGGACAACCAAAGAGATTGATGAAAGAAGAGCATCTCAGCTGCGTGCAAGCTGAGATGCGAATGTTAGGATGGATGTGTACGAGAATAGACAAGTTATGGAATGAGTATATCAGAGGAAGTCTGTTAGTGGCGCCCGTGATCGAAATGTTGAAGAGTAACAGTTTAGTGTGGTATGGGCACGTCATGAAGAGGATTTCACATTACGAGTGTTAAATATGAATGTGGAAGGAAATAAGAGCAGAGGTAGGCCAAAGAAAAGATGGATGGATTGTAGGATGACATGGCTAAGAAAGGAGTGAGTACTGAGATGACGGCTGATAGAGGAGAGTGGAACAAGAAAACATGTTGTACAAGACAAGGAGATGATTAGTGATCGTCTAGATGTGAAAATTATTATTGAACTTTGCATATAACGTTTCGTTTATAAATTGAATTGAAAGTCAGTTTCACTACTCAAGTCAAGTCAAGTCAAAATTCATTTATTCATTAAAATCACAAGGATCACTTTAAAACGTCGGTTTTAAAATATTTAAACTAAAGCAATTCGTATCTTCTTGGTGCTAAATTTTGGGATAGCGAAAGCAATCGTGTAAGAGACGGACGGACAAACATAGAATAGAATATTGATTTATTTTCTGTACAAAATAGGTTTAGTAACTTTGGGAATAAGATTAGGGAATCTGGTGTTATTTTGTTCAGAGCACTGGGAAAAATTACTTGCAAGTGGTGGAATAATTAAAAGCCTACCTAAATCGTCCAGCTAACGTGCTGTTCCATACGAATTGTCACGTCATACCTATATTAAGCATCCACACAATAAAACCGTTTGATAAAAACAATCCTTTGAAAACTATAAGCATAGTTCACACGATGGAAAACAAAGCGGAAATAATACTCTCCGGTGTTACAGCGATAGCATGTATTTACTAGAGTTGAACGGCCGTTCACAACAGTACATACCGACTGATAGACAAACTGTGGCCATGCGTCGGAGCGCCTACCTGTGCCCTTCTGTGACGTACTTACTTTGAACTAATCTGTGCACGAAATTGGCTAGATATGATGCCTGATTTGATGATCACTACTGAATAGTGGTGATACCTACAATCATTTTATTTAGAGTGATCCATCCTAACAGCTAAGTGGATCACTCTAAAGCTAGGTACAGTAATGTACCCATTGTTGTGTTCCGGTTAAAGGGTACCGGTGAAATTACAGGAACATCACGGCACATGAGACTTTTCACCCGTTTAGTTGTATAAAAAATAAATAAATGAATAAATAATGCTGGGCATTTTTCACACAGCATTATCTAGCCCCAAAGTAAGCAGAGCTTGTGTTATGGGAACTGCATGATTGATAAACTACTTATACATATATAGAAAACACTCATACCCGAGACAAATATATGCAGATCATACATACATTTAAAAAAACCAAAGTCAAAAAACATTTATTCATTAAAATCACAAGGATCACTTTGAAACGTCGGTTTTATCTACTGTCTGTTCTTCCGCGACCAAGCCACGAAAGAAAGGCAAGAAAAAAAGGCTGGTTATTCTTTTAATGATCCTTTTACAAAACAATAGGTTCCTACATCTTTTATCGTGTTAGAGCATTTTCAATCTCCAGAGTTTTTGTCATCTAAATAATCTGATATTTTATAGTATGCCTTTTTATAAAGTTTTTGTTTAATGAAGTTTTTAAATTTCTAATTTTAATTTTTATATATCGCTGTCTCTGACCCGCAGCGTCCTATCCTATTAACGAACATTTCTAGTTAGCAACTAGCACAAGCTATGTAAGCACTATGTCTTGTTACTCTATGTACCTTACATAGATTGATAACAATGATAAGGCGAGTGACGTCAGCGCTGAAAGCGTCTGTAAACACACTTATTGTATGTGTCTTAACTGCTGTTCTACATTCGACGTAAACTGCCTCGAATTAGGACTGGAAATTGAGAAATTATTTTGCCGTGCATAATATCTGTGTACATAATTATGTTGTTATTGGGATGTACGTGATGAATGCTCGTTCTAGTAATCTAATTGGGTATTATAATGTTTTGGGAAAGTGTATTAGTGGATATTTACAAAGTTTAAAAACTCCCGACTTGTATTAACATCTTCTGTAGGGCCTCCTAGACTTGTGGCGATAAAACCTATCTAGGAACAATTGTTGAAGACATTCAAATCAATTGCAAAAAACTGCGTTTTAATTGGATAAGCCGTTTCGGAGATAAATGGTAACAGACAAACAACCAAACAACCTGTTACGCTAAACGCATATATACAGACCTCCTGACGTTGCGTTGTAAATACTAAATTATTTTGAGCTACCTAGTTATAAAATAATTAAAGGGACTGAAAAAACTACGTTTTGATTGTGACCGAACGATCTTAATAACCAAGTGAAATTCTATACGAATTCGCAGATGTTTATCACGCACTTTTAGCAGAATGCCCTATTAAGAGATTTTTAGAACACTAGGCCATAATCACGGGCTTTTTTTCAGAGCCTCGCATACCTTCGCGTAGGCGATCAAGAAAGTGACATTTTGAATAATGCCTTTGTTGGTCTAATCTGCACTAATAAAGATATTGTAAGTTTGATGCACCTACAGGATGAACATAGACTTTATTATTATCCCGTTAAAATGAAATAGCTTTTCGTGGAGACCAATTTTGCAATGTAAGTCGAAGAAAAAATGGTCGAGCGAATGTGTTTCTTATGAACTGCCTTAACAACTATTGTTACCTTACCGTTACTGTAAGAGCTACTTTTGAGCGGCTACTTTTATCTGGGTACCACGAAGCCTTTAAGAAGATCTTTATAAGTTTTAAAATGCACTCTTTACGTTGGTTGTCTCGCTTGTATTCGACATGTATGCAGACTTACGCCTACCTCCTGTAGGTAGGTACTTACCTCCTTGTAGTGCTTCCTCCCACTATATTGAAGTCACCCCAACCTATACAACTAAGGTGGTAATCTGGTACAAACATGCTCGATTTAAATACAAGACTCTAAACTTTGATAGAAATCAACATTAAACGATTGCTTTATGATTATTCTGTTGTAATCGCTCAAGATAAACACAGATCTTTTTTAATGGACCAATACTTTTTTGTCCTGTCCTTCGCGGTCTTTGCTTTTTACTGATCTGAAATTTCACACCTGAATAATAACAAATCTAGCTTGAATACGTACTTAGCCTTATATAAGTCATATGATGTTATTTAAGATACTGACTTAATCATCTTAAAGAACATTACATCCGTTAGTTAAGACTAGCTAACCGGATAAAGGGAAGAGTATGCTAAATGTAATATAGATTAATAACGAAAATACCCCCCCACACATCCCAAATTAGGTTAAACTGGAGAGAGTATAAATGAAAAGAAAAGTATGCAACAAAGAGAGGGAAAGAACCACACAAATGGAGAGAATGAAAGAGCAGAAGGATGAGTAGGAGTTAACATAACCAGAAAGCAAAGGCTCTGATTATGTCAGAGGAAAGAGGTAGGATAGCCAACGATGGCCATGGGAACATGGTCCGATAGGCGCCAAAATTTAATTAAAAAAAAACCGGATAAAAAGTTGCCTGTACTTATTCTAGAACTATACATAGCCAGTTATTCATAATGCACATAGTTCTAAAGCAGCACGCAGCCCTTCCATACAACCCTGATTTTACTAATAAAAGACGAATCGATAAAGTTTGTCATAGACAACTAAGCACTAAACACACTTTTGCAACTAAATTTTATACGTTCCTTGGCCCTCTTCTCTACAATAGATTAAATGTCTTAGTGAATATTTATCCACTCAATTACTTCAATTGTAAGGCAGCCCTTAAGGACGCCTTGCAAAACTTGTCGTATGATGATACAGAGAAACTATTAGATGTGATGAAGTGAAACGTTGTACTTAACTAAGTTTAATTATAAGTTTTTATGTTAACTCATAAAATAATCTAATCTAATCTAATATGAGTATTTTTACTATAATTTATGTAGTTAACCTATATGTCGAAGTCACTATATTTTATTCTTCAAGTGTTTTGTTTGTTTGTATAATTGCCTTGCTTGTATAATGTTAGTCCCTCCCGCCTGAAACACAGGAATACCTAGTTCAGGTTCTAGTATAGATTTTACTTTATGTTAATTTTAGATCATAAATATGTAATGTGTGTAGTATACGATTTTTTGAATAAAAAAAAAAAATTCCAAAATCGCCGATTCCTCGCTCGCAACCATGCCTCAGGCAAGAATCAGGCAACAAACTCTGCTTGGTTCCTTCACTCATCTATAGTGTAGTGCCGAACGAACAAGTTAAACTCATTTATTGTTCCAACTCGATAAAAATGTAACTAGGTAAAGGTACCTATTGTATTGTAAAAGGATCTTTAAAAAGAATAACCAGCCCTGTTTTCTTGCCTTTCTTTCCTGGCTTGGTCGCGGAAGAACAGGCAGTAGATAAAACCGACGTTTCAAAGTGATCCTTGTGATTTTAATGAATAAATAAATGTTGACTTTGACTTTGAAAAATAGTATTCAAATAATTAAATATATTTTCAAGATGATAGTCCGGCAATCCCCGATGAATCAGTTTACCAGAAGTGCTGATTAATATGGCATCACAAGTTCACAACACAAAATAGGTATTCGTCAGTGTGGCAGGGCACGTTTCCACAAACGCCAGTGTGCGTCGGCCATTGTTGTTACTGGACGAATTTCACCGTTGTTTTATTGTGGCATAGATCAAATATAGTTAACTTGCTAGATGTCTAATTTATATGTGACGAACATGAATTAGTATTTTTTTTTAGTGCTCGGATTAGTTTTTGATTGCGTTTTAAAATTATATATTGTGTTGTGGTGCGGTAGAAATAGTTGTCAGCTGATTATGAGAGGTCTAATTGGTGTCTAGGTCATTTTGCAGGCAAGTACTTATAGCTTACAGAGAAAATTATGTCAGCATTAATGTATGGAATGTTGTTTTTCTGTTTCGGTTGGTTGGACTGTACTCAAATGATATTGTTTTCTAGTTCGTTTTTCCGTGTGTACAGGGTGTTAGGATATACAGAGTCAGAATGTCCAAAAGAAAGAAGAGGCGTGAAAGATCTCATGGCCTATCTGAATAAACCCATGTATTACTGTTCTTTTCTCATTCTTCTTTTTTTTCTATATTATATGATTTTTTTGTTTGTGCGGAGTCAAGTTGAAGGTTTCTTCAACTTTACTCCGCGTAAACCTCATATACTTATTTTTTTTTCTTTCTAGTTATTTTATAATTAGTGAATGTAATGTTGTGCATGTGTGTATTATAATGGTGTGTGTAAAACTGCGATATTGTCTGCAGAAGCGGCGACGACGCACACTTGGCCGAAATAACTTATACACAGCGTAAATAAATGCACTAAAAGTAAGTTTTTCCATAATTTCCTTTATTTGCTGTGTGTTATATTGTTTGCGATTAACCTAATTTTATCGACTTTACTAACTGTACTATTAAATAGTATGTGCTAGCTAATTATATTAGCTGGTTTGATTTTTGCGCTGCTGTCACTAACTTACAAAACTAACCAGTTTTCTAATAATGATGTGCATTCTAATCAAATGTGATAAAATCATAAAATCACAATATATATATATATATATTTTTTATTAAATTTATAACGTACTTTCTTCTGGCCGTACTCTATTTACATGTGTTATTCTCGATTTAATTCCAAATGTCACACAATTGGTTCAGCGCCGTATCTAAAAACATCAAATACCCATACGGTCATGTATGCTTACTTCCGCATTTACCTATAATAGTTTTTATTAAATTTATTCAAATATTAATTTTGTATTAGTATTTTCTTTATTTGGTTCTAAGCGTTAAACTTCACTCGCAAAATTATACCTTATGGCTGCCCGTTCACGATTCAATTAGTTTCGCTAAGCTTCCTTTAATTTTAAATGGCATATCCAGTTAATATGCCATTGAAAATGGGTACTTAACCGTTTTCCTATTTATAACCACAACTGCCTAATTTCAGTAATCAGTGACTCAGGTACCGAATGATTTATAAATTTATAATAGCAGGTAAACAATAAAAACTTAGTTTTTTGTAGACAATGTAATGAACCGGAGTACTTTTCTCTAAGTACATGCAATGTTTATCACACAAGCTATTCGCCAATTCTGCGATCTGTTTCTGAAAGTGAATTTCTACAAATCCTACCTAACCGAGCACATGGAAGCCTTAAAAATGTACGTGCTACAAGTTTGTTAGCTATTGAATTCGTGACGAGTCAGTGAAACCTTACCCACTGTGTGCGTACTGTTTTGGGAGAAAAATATGTTTTCAACAAACATCAAAAAAGATTGCGATTTGAAAAGTCGCTTTTCCATAAGAATTGATTAAAATTTATTGTATACTTAAAAACAATAGAAATCAAATTATTTATTCTTATTCTAAATGTTGTAGCATAATTAGGAAACAATTCGTTTTATCAGTTTTTTTATAATATTTTAACAAATCAAAAAATAGTTAAGTTTTTGAACTAATCGCGTACGTTTTTTAGGCGTGTAGGACGGTTTTTTCAATGTCCGTTTTATTCGCCTCAGTAGAGTTAATATCTGAAAATCTTTACGATAAGAGACCCGCGTTGGCGTTGATACTCAAAGAACAAATTCATGAATCTTCAGGTCGTTTACACCGATAAAAATACGTGTAGACACGTCAACGTCGGCGTCCGTTGGTCACGCTCGCTTTGTTTACAACTACTAAAATAACGCTCTTTGTGCCCGATACTAAGGATCACGGGCAGTGTGATGAAATACGAGGCCTATTGTCTTACAGACGGCATTGGTTACTGATTGAGAAAGAGGAATACCCCTATGTGGGAATGATTAGTTAGTGAACACGGGAATTTTCACGTTTACTCGAAAGTCAAAGTCTAATAGCATTTATTCATTAAAATCAAAAGGATCACTTTGAAACGTCAATTTTACCAACTGCCTGTTCCTACGCGACCAAGCCAGGAAATAAGGCTTTTTAATTGTCCTTTCACAAAACAATGGGTACATTTTTCATCGAGTTGGAGCAACTATATGGGTGAATACGCGACGACCAGTTCTAACTAGAGAGTCAGTTCCCGTCTCACTCCCGTGGTCGTGTGATCGCAGACGGTGCTCATGAGGAAGGACCTCTAAACGGTCAACGAAACGTCAGCAGGAGAATAGAAAAGTACGTGAAATATTAGAATATTATAGTCGTAATAATATTCTAAAAACATAGATCAAGAAAATCCATCATAGTCCCGATTTATGTCATATTTGTTTTCTATGAATAAACTGGCTGAAGCCAGTTTATTCATAGATAGAACAAATAAGAGTGAAACAAATATTTTATCTGTGAAACAATCTAATCTATTGTCCTTTGTGTTATTATCATTCAAAACAAACTGTTATTGTTTTGAAAGTTGTCTGAAACACTATATTTTTCAAGTTTTGAAAGTATTTTTCACTCGTATCTCCCTCAGATCAATGCTCTTTGATTAACCTTGCCAAGTCCTTTCAAATTCAATATTTTGTCAACTTGGAAACAACATAGCGACAACATTTTCAAATTTTCTTTTATAATTTATTTCTTTGTTTTTTTTATGTTGCTGTTAGCAAATAAATATTGCTATAAGCCTCTCTGAGTACTAAATATGATTAGGCGCGGTCTGAAAGGCAATTAGCAATGCACGAAATTACTTGGTTTGTTGACAAATTTACTTATTTACTAGGAATTCGTGGTCGCCTTCCTACTCCCGACGTAACTAGAGGTTGGAAAATAATGGAAATTTGAAAAACCAAAACTGATATTAATGATACAAATGGTTTGTTTTCACATGTAACTGTAATGTTTGTGGATCACAATAAATAAAGTCATAGTCAATAGGTTTTTATATCATATAGAAACGTCAACTTAAAAACTAGGTGAATTTAAATTTTTAAAGTGAATTTACGGCGATTCCTCGCGCGCGACCAAGCCTAGAAGAATCAGGCAACAAACTCTGCTTGGTTATTTTTTTCATGATCCTTCATTCAGCTTTAGTGTGGTGCCAATCGAACGAGGTGAACTTAATTTAATTTAATTTCATGAAAATCATATGTCATTGTAATATTACACTGAGCCTGTATACAATGTACATAATGGTCTTTGTCGAGTGAAAGTCTGAAGAAAGTATATTCAACAAATTGCTCATAAGATCCATTATAAATTTTATCTGCCATTTATTTAACAATTCAGCACTAAACTAACCTGTATACCAAAGCAAATTACCCGTGTGTATGAGCGAGTTACTCTCAAAATTTTGTGGAATCAGCTTCCATTCATATCAGCCTAATCCAATGGTGATGTATCTAATCTACTTAATAAAGTGATTTGTTAAAAAGCCATCGTAATTTTTGATTATTTCTGAGTTCGTCCTTACCCACCTTATTGTGTAAATTCTAACCAACTACCAGTAAACTTCAAAATAATTATCAGTGTTCGTTAAGTACACCTCTCTTGTGTAATACATCAACTATTAATAATCAATACCAAATTGGACATATCGAAATCTGAGACGATGGCGATTACAAAATCACTGCAGCCTCAAAATAGTGTCCAGGCTCCAGGGCTGTACTTCAGAAGGATTAGTTTTTCATAGAAAACCATAAATTGAATTTAGCTGGAGTCTAGTACAGGAGGGACATACAGCTTGAAATTTGATTAAAATAATCGTTTAAAGAACAAGGAAGTACATACGCAATGACGTTATTGTTTTCCTTGAATAAATCTTATTAAATGCCTTGTGATGATTTTCCTCTCACAATAAAATAGCACCTTCTGAATGTATTATTTACATCCGGTTTTGATGATATCCCTAACATAAGCATTCAGAACTCGTATACATTTACGTGAACCTACAATCAGATTTGTGGAAAACTTAAGCATGGGAACGTAGCCTAGGAATTTAAATTAAATTGATATATATATTTAAGTAGCCAAAATATACAAATTATGTTACAAAGCCTTCTTTTATGTATAAAAATACGCGCTCTTCCTAACCGAAATGTAAAAAAAAACATTGGCTATATTCTGTTTCAAAGATTTAAATACTAAAATCAGAATCAGAATAGTCTTTATTGTTTGTGGGTTTTTTTTTAAGATTATAAACAGTTACCCAATTCGGGCATACAATAAACTTAAAGTCTAAACTATAACTAGGTACGGTTTTTATTCAAAGAACTCGTCCAGTGTCTATAACACTATTGTAATTTACCATTTCATAATGTTCGTTTACATTTTTTTTATCCATATATCTCCTTTAGTTAAAAAGGTAAATGTTTATAGATTTTAATATCAGAAAAGTAGTGTGCGAACAATACCCACATTAGTTGACTTCACTGACAACAAAGCCTAGAAATAGTAACAATCGATCGATAGCCCATGGTCATAGCGCATCGATCCACCGAGCGCTCGCTTACCTTGCCTTGCTGGCAAAGCAAGGCAACGTCCAGCACAGACAATACTTTGACGGGTGTCTGTGCCATTTACAGCTGAGCGCTTCCGTACTTAGGAAGAATAGTAAAAAATGACTATCAAAATAACAAAACACGCTCGCGACTGAATTCCCCAATGCATTTATTTTTGAGAATACCAACCAAATAATACCAAGACAGAGGCACGTCAAAACATTACAATTTGTCACATGCCCGCGTTTAACAAGTAGTTAGCATTCCACGTGACAGATTGTCGCCGCTCATTGGAACATTAACCGGATGGCACAAGCCTTTGAATTGTTCGTTCTAGGGCATGCCGGTTTCCTCGCGATGTTTTCATTCGAGCAAATTATTCGAGTGGAAAAATCCATTGGTGCACGACCGGGTTCGAACTCACGCCCTCCGTATCGCACGTCCGGGTACCGCCCACTAGGTCAACACGGCTCTAAAGACCACCAGCTTATAAGAATTTCGTTTTATCGATTTTTAGCGATCCATACCCATCAATATATTAGAATAACAGCTACGCTCGAGTAGGCTTGATGTTGTCACGAGGTAACAAGTCGAAAACTATGTGAAACTACTTATTTCTGTATCACTAGGTCTAATGCCGGATCCGGATAGAACCAGAAACAAAGTAAGATGTTATATATATAAGCCACTTATAGCTTTAAGGTGCTTTTTCTTAGCTTTCGATAACCTAACTAAAGAATACTAACCAAATGGTCGCTCTCATTACCGCCTAGCAATTGCTCAGCGGATTACTCTCATTACCGCCTAGCATTTGCTCAGTAGATTACTCTCATTACCGTCAATCATTTGCTCAGCGGATTACTCTCATTACCGTCAAGCATTTGCTCAGCGGATTACTCTCATTACCGCCTAGCATTTGCTCAGTAGATTACTCTCATTACCGTCAAGCATTTGCTCAGCGGATTACTCTCATTACCGTCAAGCATTTGCTCAGCGGATTACTCTCATTACCGTCAAGCATTTGCTCAGCGGATTACTCTCATTACCGCCTAGCATTTCCTCAGCGGATTTCGCGTTTCAACAAGAATGTGTATGTACAATACTCATTCCTACAATAAATTGTCAATACATTGACACATTGCCGTTCATTCTCTTATACACAAACTAAACTTTATTTTATCTATCGCCCTCTTTTACTAACAGTACTAAAAGAAAGCGATAGCAACAATTTTGCTGACAAATTAGTAAATGCTAACTTGCAAAACGCAGGCATGTATCAAATGTAATGTTTGTACGTGCCTCTGACTACCCCCTACTTGGTATCATCAAAGATCTACTCACTGAGTATGTATCTGAGGATGTCCACCATGGGGAAGAGAGTCGTGAGCGTGTTTGTTTTTGTATTAGTCAGATTTAAGTTTTCCATACATGTTTAGTGGTGATTTCAAAACGTGCTGACTATAAACACGAAGAACAGCGACAAGTAAACTAATTTGACAGGAGTAAAATTCTTGCCATCTCTTTCTTGTGTGTACTAGTGTACTATCAGTAAAAGAGAGCGACAGTTTAAATTAATTTTAGTTGATGTACCTACTAGAGTATCGGCGCTATTATCACTTTACGTTTATAACGAGGAATTTGCCTATCGTAGACCAAACTAGGAATATTGTCTTCTCTTCATCATTATCATCAGCCTGTAGACGCCCATTGGACGTAGGTCGCCTCCAAAGTGCCATGGCGAACGGTCCTGGGTCAACACCATCCACCGACTTCCCGCAACCTTTAAGATGTCAGCTGTCTATCGGGTGGGGTTATTTCTATTAGATCATAAAATTATGCATATAACTTTGCATAGATAATCCTGATTGTATTGTGATAAAAGTCACAAACAATGAAACCATACACCCATACCCGAGACACAGATGGTTGCGGGATTAATTCCCGCCGCGGAGCAAATGTTTGAATGATCTGTATATATTATTTGTCTCGGGTATGGGTGTTTTCAATGTATAATATTTATGTGTTTACATAAAACATGTTTTTAATTAGTATATCAGACATGTAGTTCCCTTAATACAAGCTTTGCTTAGTTTGGGGCTAGATGATGCTGTGTGACAATGTCCAGTATTATTTTTTATTTATAGTCTGTGTACTCTGTCACGGGGCGGGTCGGTGAGGATACTAAGCCAGCGGAATGTAGTTTTATTTATAGTCTGTGCACTCTGTCACGGGGCGGGTAGGTGAGGATTTTAAGCCAGCGGAATGTAGTTTTATTTATAGTCTGTGCACTCTGTCACGGGGCGGGTCGGTGAGGATACTTAACCAGTGGAATGTAGTTTTATTTATAGTCTGTGCACTCTGTATGCGGATCGGTGAGGATACTAAGCCAGCGGACCGTAGTGATTAATATACGTAATGGTACGTTTCAGATGCCCCGCGGAAAGGACGATATGCAAGTAAACGTGGCGGGACTAAGGAGAAATATTAAGAATCTCGCGCACAACTACAGTGATGCACAGGTACGTGGAAACCTTGACCGAGCTACCGTTTACATTGAAACGTTTACTGTTTGAGGTTGAATACTGTTGAAATTTTGCGTTCAATTAATTTTTCCAATATGTACATTTTATCACTGGATGACCTCTGTCGGGAAGTCCTACTACTATTATTAACGCGAAAGTACTAAGATGTTTGTTACTCTTTCACGCATAAACTACTGAACGGATTTTGATGAAACGTTAGGCTATATAGCTTATACATCAGAATAACAGAGCTACTTTTTTTCCGGGCACCACGCGAGCGAAGCCGTGAGCAAAAGCTAGTAACCCATATAACCACGATATATTAATATTAATTATGTTTTAGCAGACTGATTCCTCAAGACTTCGTCTTTTTAAGATACAAAACATAGTACATACATATAGTCACGCCCGTTTCCCGGAGGGGTAGGCAGAGACCGGATTTCCACTTGCTACGATCCTGTCATACGTCTTTCGCTTCATTCCTCCTCAATAAATTATTCATACAAGTTGGTCGGTTTAGTGTACTCTTCGCCATGCCCAAACGATCTCAACATAACCATCTCACCTCTCGTTACTATACATCTTCATTCACTCCACACTGCTCTTTTAACGCGCTGTTCTTCACTCTACTCTCACAACACATACTTTAAGTTGTTTTCGAACACATGAAGACAGAAAATGTTAAGGTAACATACATATAAGCCGAGGGTTCAGACCTCCGATAGCTGGCTCACTGTGTAGAAATAGCCCATACTTCCCAAAGCTCTCATCTCCACTGCATATTATTCACCACTAAATATGTTACAACTTTGACATGGCTAGCCTATATCGCGGGAGGCCGGATAATAAGTAGACCACCACCAATAAACTGAGTAAAGTCATTGTATCTCAGTTCAGAGTCTCAGATACATAGATTATGTAACCCTTTATGGTATAACACCCGATAACTCCTTAATTGAAAAACTTGCCGATGTCCTACCAACCTACTTGGAGCTACACTAGATCTAAGCTTAACCATTGTATGTAAGACATTAAGCATGAATAAATGATATTGAAGAAAAAAAATACAGGTCCAAGTTACCTTAAGTATCGCATTTCAGGTCAAAGTGCGCGAGGCGACCTCGAACGACCCGTGGGGTCCTTCCAGTACGCTCATGGCCGAGATCGCTGATCTCACCTACAACGTCATGGCGTTCACCGAGATCATGCAGATGATATGGAAGCGGCTCAACGACCACGGCAAGAACTGGCGGCACGTCTACAAGGTGAGAGCGCAGCGAGCTGTCATTTCATTACCAATAGTTACTGTACATCGACGGGTGACCGAAGCAAGCCGCATCAGTTCAGTGCCCTTTGGCATGTGATAGACGTGGTCCGATCCCACTTCAGCATTCGCGGCTTTCAATAGCTTTGAAAGCCGCAAAAGCTGCTTTCGGCGAGCTCAGAACTATTAGTGAAAACTGTCAAAGGCTAATTTCCCCTCATACAAATTGTAGCTCATTAGTGTTAATAAGCTGTTTGTTTAGCAACTATGTGTAAAATTTCTTTGGTGAGCGAATCCGGAAGCACTGGTTTCGTATTCTACCCATTCGCACCGCGCCCAGGATGCTGTGCTCCATCGCACGTTAGCAAACCTTGATTCGGACAAGTGAAGTTCAATATTTATTAGTTCCCAGCACATGCTGAGATCAGGGCTTTTCATAGGAACCTGTACATAGCAGCGTTCTGCATACACTAGTACAGTACCGTCCAAGAATGTCGTAGTATATCAGTCATCCAGTTCAAGATTATGTACATTTTGACGACCTCTGTGGCGCAGTGGGCCAAGGCCCGCCTGAGACGCAGAAGGTTGCGGGTTCGATTCCCGCTGCGGGACAAATGTTTGCATCTGCAAATATTTGTCTCAGGATCTAGGTGTTGTCTATGTATAATATGTATGTATTTACAAAAAAAAAATAGTTCCCATAACACAAGCTCTGCTTACTTTGGGGCTAAATGATGCTGTGTGAAAAATGTCCAGCATTATTATTAATATTATTAAAATTGTATATAATAACACGAAACAGGCGTGACTATATGTTACATACATATGTATGTATAAATTGTACAATCGTGCAGACACAGTTCGCTCACAGTTGGGTCTATGTTTTCAGGCGCTGGTGCTTATGGAGTATCTGATAAAGACAGGCAGTGAAAAGGTTGCGATGCAGTGTAAAGAGAATATCTACGCGATCCACACTCTGAAGGACTTTCAGTACATGGAGGAAGGGAAAGATCAAGGTACGGAATTAATGCTTGCTTGCAGCCGGTACCCTGACTTTTGATCAAAGTATTGTGCACCAATGGATTTTTGGTGTTGAAAATATAGTGTGCTTAAAAGGGTGAATGAAAACATGACACTCTTTGAGGAAACCCTGTGGCCATGAGACATAACAGAAGTCACATGTGTCTGATTTCACTGGCACCCATACCCTTCAAACGTGGCGGCTACTTGGCGGCAGGTTATAGGTATGGTGGTACTACTTCCCCGGACGAGCTCATACAAGGAACTCTTCTACGTCTACTTTTGAAGATGCTGATAATTGCTGATAGGATGGTCGTTATATTATGTGCAGGTTTGAACGTGAGAGAGAAAGCGAAGCAGTTAGTGATACTCCTGAAAGATGACGAGCGATTGAAAAACGAGCGTGCGCGCGCGCTTAAAGCGAAACAGCGCTTTGCGCAGAGCGCCAGCGCTTTCGGCAGCGATGGCGCGCTGGACACGCCCACCAGCCCCACATACCCCGCGGTGAGTCAGTTTATCGACTTGTTTATGCTGTCTTGGTTACATGAGATTAATGAGATTTTCTT
This sequence comes from Perizoma affinitatum, assembly GCA_961405105.1. Lineage (NCBI taxonomy): Eukaryota > Metazoa > Arthropoda > Insecta > Lepidoptera > Geometridae > Perizoma > Perizoma affinitatum. The sequence continues at coordinate 12,684,415 of OY560199.1, forward strand.
ATTTTTCACTCATATTCTGCTAAGCATATTTAATTTTGATGTAATTATTGTCTTGATCAGAATAAAATTATTTTATTTTTGTAGTTGTCTGTGTTGTTTTGTGTGCCTTATTAAATAGGAAAATAAGATAATGCTAGTCTTTGTTTTTTTTTTTGGAGAAAAGCAACAAGTAATGTTTGTCTTCTGTTACTGTTTACGAGAACTGTTATCTGTGAGCGTGCAGTTGGTAAGTTGTTAAGGGTGCGGTGTCGGTTGCAGATGTCGTCTTCGATGGGCGCGGAGAGCGCGGCGGAGTGGTCGGGCGGCCGGCACGGCGAGGCGGAGCTGGCGCGGCCGCTGACGGCGGGCGAGGAGGAGCTGCAGCTGCAGCTGGCGCTGGCGATGTCGCGCGAGGAGGCGGAGCGCGAGGAGCGCCGACGTCGCTCCGACGATGTGCGCCTGCAGCTCGCCATCAGCCAGTCCCAGCATGACTTCCAGTGAGTACCCTCTACCCGAGTGAGTACCTCTTTAACACAAATAAATGGTTGTTGCATGATTCTATGTTGAGACTTGCAATTCTCTTTTAACATGTCAACTGTTACAAAGTGAAACACAATCAATCTGTACGAGACCGTACGCGCGACTTATGTGGTGTGGTGGAGACTTGTGTTCAACACAATCTTTACGTATCCTTCCCTTGCCCTACCTAATCCTTTCCTATTTCCCATCTAGAATCCAAGATTACCTTCATCGAAAGTTCCTGAGGCTATCTGCTATCACGGAAGAAACCTATCCCGACTTCGCCAATACCTGGCCCTACATTCAAAATCCACATAGTAATGAGTTTCCCTGCAATGCTAATAATGGGTCGCAAAATGCCAGTGAGTTCCCGTACAACGCCGACCTTAACTTTAAAATCGATAATTGGCCATGCAAAACTAGTGAACGTACACACAGTGCCAATGAATGGCCAATTCAAAATGGCGACTTACCTTCCAATATCTGTCAAAATCCATATAATACCAGTGATGGGCCCAAAAACAGCAACTTCTCAAGTGAAGCCAATTATTGGACATGCAATACTAATGAAGATACTGATAGAACCAAATATGCCAGTAATGGACCAAAAAACGTCAGCAACTTCCCTTATGACGCCAATTATTGGCCATGTAACACTAATAAAGATACTGATAGAACAAAATATGCCAGTAATGGACCAAAAAACGTCAGCAAATTCCCTTATGACGCCAATTATTGGCCATGCAACACTAATGAAGATACTGATAGAACCAAATATGCCAATAATGGACCTAAAAACGTCAGCAAATTCCCTTATGACGCCAATTATTGGCCATGCAACACTTACGAAGATACTGATTGCACCAAATATTCGCACAATGCCAATAATGGGCAACAGAAAGGCAGTGAATGGTCATACAACGCCGTCCACGATCGATGCGATGCCAATGCTTGGTCTTCCGGCGCTGGTGTGTGGGAATGCGAGGCGGTCAGCTGCGACTGTGAGCTGCCGACTCCGACCTGCTGGCTGTGCGGGTGTCTGCGTCTGCCACAGAATGTACAGTTAGTTGGTTCGGTTCCTACCAGTATCTAACCTTTTATGTTTTTTTTTGGCGTAAAATTTTTAGGTTAGTCTGGCCTTTCTACTTTGTTTTTAGAAATGACCGTTGCTGTTGGTTTTTATCTATTAATGTGCTCGAAATTGTTAAGGAAAACGTCGTGAAGAAACGGAATGCCTAAGAACCAAAAGTTGGAAGGCATGTGCCATCGGTTGGTGTACTAAAGCAGCGATGGGCTTGCAACCTGTCACGTGGAATGCTTACTATTCGCAAAAGGCGGGCACGTGCCAAATTTAATACTCGGCCGTGTCCCTGACTACCCCCCACTTGGTATACTCACAGATCTACGGAGTACGGATCTGAGGATTATCATGGGGAATAGCAGCTGTACTCGTGTTTTTTTTTCTGGTTCTACATTCACTCGCGCGGAAACGTAGGACGTCCGGTAGCGGGATAGGCAGACGACATAGACTTGATAAAACTAGCGCAAGATATCTCTATGATAGTATATAAAAAAAAGGAATACTGGTCATTTTTTTTAACACAGCCCCTTCATCTTGCCCCAAACAAATATTCGTCGATGATTCCAGGGACCCGGATGACGTGCCGACGAAGAGGGCGGATCCGATTCCGCAGTCGCACCTGCTGGACCTGCTGGACGTGAACCTGGGGCCTGCCGGGGCAGCGCCCCTGCCGGACCCCTGGGCCCTGCCCAACCACGCGCAGCGACCGGTGAGCTCAGCTTGTATTACCATCTACCATCCACCATCCGTCACAACACAACATAACACAAGCCACACGTGAACTCACTCTAAACTATGAGAAATTAATGCTTTCTTTTGTTTGAGCTCGGTCAAACCTACGTGTTTTTTATTTGTATATTACTAAAGTGGCAAATAAACATGCGGCCCATATGTTGGTAAGTGGTTACCGTAACCTACGCTTGCAACAGCAGAGGTATCACTCGCGCGTTGCCGACCCTGAGACGACAGGTGAAAGTATCTAGTGCCTGTGATTTCACAATTAAAATGTGCGGTGGCGATAAAATCAAATGAAAAAGTTTGTCAAGTGGCTTTCAATGTTCGCGTCAATGTACGGATCACCACCGTCACCTCATCGCCGTGATCGCGCTAGCTTGCGCGGGCCTTTAGTGTTCTTCTGTTGGCATTTCACACCAAAACGGCAACCTATTACGATGCGAATACGAGCGAAAGACAATAAATAAACTAGCTAGGAATCAACGAATTATCAACAGATTTAAATGTCACTTGGAATGGGTTACGTTGATCCGGGTACCACGCAGGACAAGCCGAAGGCAGAAGAAAGATAGTGAAAAATTACAACAGAAACACACTAACCAACCCAACAACCACCCTCCAACTTTGCTGTGAATCCACGCATAAAGTTGTTTCACTGATTATTATGACCAAACATTCATACTTTCCCATTAAAATATTAGTAGGATCGTCTTGTAAAGGATGAAAGCTGTTTAATTGTTGTTCTGTCAGTCTACGTACCTGGAGTTCGATATATTTTCGGACGCGATGCCCATGGTGAGGTGGTGTGATTTGCTCAGTATTATACGCTCTGTAAAACGCTAGTGTAAAGTCTAATTTATATGAGAGTGTATATAAATGCTAGGTATTCAACTTATATCCTTATGTATACTGTCGATGTCTAATCCCCAAATACAATTTGTAGCTCATTGGTGTTATTAAAGCTGTTTGTTTTCCAACTATGTATAAAATAAAATAAAACTCCATAACTTTATTATCTTGATAAAGTTAGTTGGTTATATCCTTTGTTTAACGTTAGAAAAGGACATGACCCTTTTATTTAAACGGGATAATATAAAGCCTATGTCCACCCTGAAGGTATATTCTAAATATTAGTTTAAGAATTTTTGAAATCAGATGAGCATTTTCACAGGGAACCTGCTACATCCAAAACTTACCTCTTTACAATATTAAGACTTGAGTTCACAAACACAATAACGACGGGTACCTACTTGCAAGTGGAGTATATAAGTACCTTTAGAGAGTCGCACGCTCGTACCAGCAATGTCTGCGAAGTTCTATATTCTGCTCGCAATCTAATTAAATAAACGGATAATAATGTCCAAAACCTGTGTTATGATTCATAATACTACAGTTAGAGTTGACCGTCCTTGTTGTCGGTGAACTTAAGCGTATAATATACAAATAATATGATTGCGTTGTCAGGACACGAGTGCGGATGCGTGGTCCGGCGTGAGCAGCCCCGCGCGGGACCCGTGGGCCCCCGCCGCCGCGCCGCCCGACCCCTGGGCCCCCGCCCTGGATCCGTTCACACAGGTATGTCCGCAGAGCCGTTCAACAGTTTGTACGACTACATTGCTGGCCTCCCCTAAAGAGGGGCAATAGTAGATTGTACAACAAGGAAGCAAAATGAATACATTATTGCAGACGCCGCGAAATAGACTGTTGCAGGTCGAGTATCAGTTTGAAGACTGATTTTACCATCTTGATATTAACATCTTCCATTCATAATTGTACTATTAGGCGAACCCATTTTTTTTAATTAATTGCGATACCAATTACGCGAACAGAGTAATTTGCTGCATTTTTCATTGTATTTTTTTTAAACTCTGTCAGCGTCCCCGCCCCTCTCACCGGCCAGTAACTCTATTCATACAATGATAAAATATTTTGCGTTCGATCTCTTTGATAAGTTCGCGTACTTTAGAAAAATCAGGTTTCAAACTCAAACTTATAACTGCCCGATTTAAAGTCTTATAGTGAAAATACCTATGTTGCTCGCAACTATTGAGGAACAAAACCTCGTTTTTCGAATAGATGGGATCGGAAAAAAGAAGCTATATCTCAGTCAGTCAGGACTGGTTCTCTTGTATACAAGGTGTAAAAAGACCCATCACCCAAGCCGAAAGCCACATACATAATTGGGATATCTTTTTTCTACTACTTACTTGGTTCTCAAGATATTGTTTTTTTTTAGTTCTTTACAGATATGCATTCCAAGTGTCATAATTAAACTTTCGTCCAACCAAAAACCATAGATTTTTTTTTTAAATTGCAGAGAGACAATTAATATTAAAATAGTCTCGCCCACCTCGGCCTTGCTGACATCGTGCATGCTCCGTCCGAGACAGGCACGGTGCACATTGCGCGCTATCAGAAACACCATCTTTTTTATGCCTAAAATTAAAAGTCTCAGCAATTATTTTCCGCAATGTTACTCGTTGAGATGAACGGTATGCGTAGATTTAGGCATGCCGATGGGTCGATGGTTTTACATCCTGTATATGATATGTATCCGTTTTGTTTCAGAGTAAATCTCCGCTATCGGTATTATCATCGCCGTCGTCTTCGGAGCTGGAGCAGTTCGATGCACTGTCGCGGCGTCCCCTCAACAACATCAACAATAATAACAACTTGGACACTGACAACGACCCCTTCGACCTCACGGCACTCGGTGAGCAACACGAACACTACCCGCATCCTGCAGGACAACGACACGAACTCCTAACAAAAATATGTTGTTTTTTTTAATAAAAACCGGACCTTAATACTTCGCGTGGGTTGACTTTATTCAAATCCTGGTTCAACCGGCAGCACGTTGTGATGATGAAAACCGTGTCATGAGGCTGCACGTTGCGTTGATTACATTGAGAAAGTCCCTAGGTTTACCTAGATTATAGAAATACCTTTTGAAACTAAACATACGACTCGTCTCGTTTATACCGTCAAACACGCCTACAAACCTACTCCTGCTCACATATATAAATAACAAACTCTTGTATAAATGCCAGGTGATAACATCGCGACGTCGTCAGAGTCTGCGGCGCCGCGCACGGGCGCCATCAAGAAGTCACCGTCCGCGTTCCTCGGCGAGAACTCTGCGCTGGTGAACCTCGAGCGACTGCTGCAGCCCGCGCCCCCCGCGCACCCCGCCGCCGCACAGTCCGCCGCCGCGGCGCTCCCCGCACACAACCCCTTCGCGGACACCGGCACCGCGCCCGGCCCCGCCCCCGCTCCGCGGCAGTTTGCGCCGCCCCAGCCGGTCAGTGAAAACAACGACCGAACGAAAAAATAAAAACAAATCTATCTTTTTGAATAAATTATTATTATATTATTATTATTATTATCTATCTATCTTTTATCACACATTTGTCCCGCAACAAAGATCGAACCCGCACCTCGTCCGCCGTGCCATCGAGGTCGTCCTCGATGGCGACTAACTTACACGAAACCTGGAAATAGTTGGGTTTTGTTTATTGATAGGTCGTGGCCTATTTTATTTCACAAAAATACTTTACTTTTATACTTTTATCCTGGTTACGTGAAAATACACTGTATGTTTGCATGATGTTTTTTGTTTCTTAATATTTTTATTTCCATGACGATTTATCGGGGTGTTATACTGTTTTTGCGATTGATTTGTATTTTTTTCTTATCGTCATAAAGGCGCTTGTGCAATCGTATAGCCGTCGCACAAAAAATAACGAGAGTAAAGAGATACACATCTCCAATTGCAGCATGAAATTGCCACAAAACTGGCCCGTTTGCAAGCGCCTTTAGTCACCAGGAGGCACTTCAATCGACAATGTAAATACGCGTCGGAGTTTTTAAATGTTGTAATTATATTTTCAGGCGAAACTCACTATCAACGAGCTAAAACAGCAGCAGATGGGTCTCACCGGCATGCCGTTCCCCGCGCCCTCCAACATGCCCTTGGACGTGGCGTCACAACACATGGCGTCGCAGCACATGGCGTCACAGCACATGGCGTCACAGCACATGGGGCAGTCGGACCCGTGGGCCGTGGCGCCCCCCCGCACCGCCTCGCCGTGGTCTCCGCAGAACCAGCGTCAAACGCCCAATCCGTTTCTGTCTTAGCGATCACACAATTCAGGTTAGCACTGATCTTACCTATCAATACCATCAGGAAGTCGACATTACACATAGTCTGGACCCCGCACTATTATTCCCTGTTGCGTGGGTATCAGGAACTACGAGTACCTTGGTACCACAACACTCAGATCCGGAACTAATATCTGCAGAGCAAACACTTGGAATCGAACCTGCATGTAAAGCGTTATAAAACATATGCATACAGATTTTGAGTAAGATGATGTTTTTAAGCTGATGTTTCTATAATATGATCCTTGTGATTTCAACGAATAAAAACTTATTGAATTTGATGTCCATCGTGGGGTGACGTGTTCAGTCGTGATCGTATTTGTTATGCTTGTTCTCAGGCTGACCGCTGACTGTGTGCCCGCAGGACTCGCCGCTGCCTACCCCCGCGCGGCCTCCACACCGCCACAACTGCAAGCAACCCACTCCCCCTCCCCCTGTGCACCTTCCACCTTCCACCACAAACTGTCCTTTACGATTACAAGATTGAGAGTAAAGGCTCTCTGCTAGCGGAACAACAGAAATATATGGATTTCTAATGGTTCAGTCGCGTCTTAGGATGACTGGTAGAGAATGCTTTAGCATTAAGTCCTCATATCATTGCATTGTTTGTGCTGAAGTATTAAATCAACCCCTTAGCGATTTGTAAATTTTGCAGGTAGTCCAATTCGCGGTTGGTCCATTTTGCGATGAACGTAAAGGTTCGGTCAAACTGACGCGGTGGCGGTGGCGATCACGCGAATTTTGACAACCTCTTATCAATCACTTCTCTTTTATCGCCACTTCCACAATCGCTAATTCATGGTTGGTTCGTTAGGCAGTTGATCCGATTTACGGTAGAGATCCTTTTCGCGTTTAGTCAATTCGCGGTCTGTGCACAGATTGAAGTGGCGCCATCTTGCGAGCTTCACTTTGAAACAGCCAATGTTCAAGCAATTTTAAGTTTGTATTTTGCATTGTAACGCTTGCAAGTCTATTTGTGGGTTTATTTGTTAGGATTTTTCGAACAAAAACCTTTTATGCAATGCATGTTTCTTTGCGAAATGCAAATAGACCTTGACTCATTACTAAATTGTGTTGTTTGAAGGAAGTTTTGTTAGAAAAGTTGGAACAAACCTGTCCCAAAATTCTGTGTGACTGTGTATGGTTTTATTTTATGCATTTCCGATTTACAAAATGATATATATTGTGTGTTTGTGAGAGCACCTTATTTAAATGACCGCAAGAACTACAATCGCCTTTATTAGACAAACCCTGTGACGCTTGTATGTATATCTTTAACCGACTTCACAAAATTCGGAGATTTTTTTTCTGTGAATATATTTGCAGTCTTGCTTACCATAGTTTTATACTTTGTACTTGATCGGTGAATAGTTTCCGGCAGATAACTATTTAATGTGGTGTAGGTTAACAAATTAAAGTTTAATAATGTAAGGCAGTGAAACGAGGACAGTTTGTTTGTTTATACTCTTTGGAATGACTGTTGGAAGTGTATTCCGGTCGTATTCTCAAATATCTCAGAGTAAAGAATAATCTAACATTAGTCAGTTTTGTTTGTATCCTGAAGATCTAAATTCCGATCACGGAATATCAAGAAATCAGATTGGCTACAATTGACACTCGATTCTAATCGCAATTTAGATTAATTTAGGATCGAATTCGTGCAATTTAGTACTCTTGACTATAATTTATTTCGTAGAATTGTATGGAACTTTATGAGATCAACTATGCTATTTATTGTTAGGTACTTGACATAATTTTGACGTTGACATTCGAGATTGGAGCCAAACTCTGCTGGGTAGGAATGAAAGTCTGGAATTTAAAAAAAAAACTGTATCTTATTTGAATAAAATTGAGATCGTATCGAGTTTCAAGAGTAGCCCTGCGCAGGTCATTAACGTGCATTGCTTAGTGGATACTCCTTTATAATAAGAATGATATCAAAAAAACCCAGGAAATTTGATGTGATTTGATGAAACAGTGATGTTGACATTTTAGAAGACATGACAGCTTACAAACCTTTTTTTTATTTCTGCGTCCGGACTATACTTTATTAATTCTACAGTCATTTCAAAAAGCGTAATGAATCTGGTATTTTAGTATAACTCTGATAGGTTCGATAATACTTTGTAAATGAACGTATCTATAGACTGGAATATCGCTGTGACGTCACGTGACGAAGTGATTTTGTGTACGTTCAAAAACGTTCTGTGTATTTTTCTAATGTTATTAATTTGTACCAACTTTTTGTACATATGCGAATTATTTAAATATTGCAATAAAATTATGATACAAATAAATTAAAATATAATATAGTAACTTATTAAAGTAATTTCTGAACGTACATAAAATTGCGACAAGTAGTGTAGTCTGTGTATAGCATCCATAGATTCCAAGATTCGGAACGAATATTTTATAAAGTGCGGTATGTTTTCAAGTACCTCAGATACTATTGCGCTTTAAAAGCAGATACAATTTGAAAATCCTTTTTTTTAAAGGTTATGCAAATTTTATTTGTCTTTGCGTCCCGAATCTTCTATACTGTATCGGATTTTAGGGTTTTTTATAAAGTACTGGACTTTCATACACATCCAACCTCCTAGAATCAAGATTTGCTTCTAAACCAGCTAAAATCACAACACGTTATAAAACATTATTTAGTAATTTTTACAGGGATAATTTCTGGTGTCAAATTTGTAGACCACAACGAAATTTTACCATCCGCCATTATTATCGAATGGGATTTTAGATAAATTTTAATCTAAAATCGTTTCGATATGAATCTGCACCAAGAATCGGTACCCAAATTCAACTGTCGCATCTTAGATATATAGATAGATCATTTTCATCCAGGTAACCTTTGTGTAATGAAGAGTGGGGTGGGTATGAAGGATATTAAAAAAATTAAAGAAAATAAACATTATTAATTACATTTAAAATAACTAGATCTGTACAATATTTTAAGTTATTGCAACAGCACTACGAATTTGACCTGAAATTTTTAGACAGGAAAAAGTAAAGTCAGATTCTAAAATAAGTATGAAGGTCCAGTATAACGTCCACGAGCCGCGACTACAGAATGTAAGATGTGAAATTGTCAATCGTGCCTTAGAACTACGGTATTGTACAATATTATATATAATTGTATCGCCATCCAGTTCGTTTGCTAAAGATCGGTCCCGAGCTGAAATTATAAACTATTCAATTTCGGAGTAAGACAGTCAAATTATAAATCTTTGTGACTCTGGTAGAATGTGGCTCAATTTTGAGCTGCGTTTAGCGAGTATCTATAGGGAAGGGTTCCGTATCTTCTTTTGTGATGCGAACCCTAAAAATATGAAACCTCATTATGATCCGTGCGCTTATTGGCGTTTTGTATTTCGCGTACAAATTATTCCAATTGATTTTCTATTTAATATTGTGTAATATTTTTGTATCTTCCCTCATTATTGACGTATTATTGATCGTATTTAGGTAAATTATGTACGGATAATTACTGGGCCTCAGTGTTGCCAGTCGGAAGAATAAGAGGCCGCGTGTCGTCTCTTTGAATAGCATTTAAAATAGCAACACCAATTATAGTAGGTGGCGGTGATTTTATACAAAGCAATATTTACATTGTTTAAACTATGTTTAGGTATTTTGCCCTCTCTTTCCCTGGCAACACAGAGGGTAATCAGTATTTTTTGCTTATTTTTAACTAGCAGTTTGAAATGGTTATCGATTTTTTTGATCAGTTATGTAGATAAATTATTTTTTAATACCTACATTATTATTTTTTGACCAATAAAATGCATCGATGCTAATCCATTATGTCACTAGCTAGGAAGAACTGTAAAAAAAATAATGTAACTATTTAATTAAAAAATATAAGTTTTTCAATATAAGCGAGGATTTTATTTAAATAAAAGCCCTAAATTAATACTTATTGTAAAATAAAACACCAGTAATTACAATATGATTATAATTTATTAATAGTATACAGACGCTATCGTACGATTGATTCCAAGTATAGCGCGCAAAATCCCACCTAGTGTTCGTACAAATACTAAGACCGCTCAATACGTCGTGTAAGTACACAGATATCTAATACATAGTAATGTCGCTTATATACACACTAACGCACCGATACAAAAACGCTTATAAAATCGTAAAAAACTGTTTCGAAATCCCATGTTAGTCTAAAAGCATGGAATGGACGATAACTCTGCTGGAATCGGCATCCGGAGACTACCCTACGTTCCTTACAATATCCTAATAGTTATCATTTACAGGTCAGCCAGAGTGCGGGCGTCGGGAGGGCCGAGGGCGCGAGACAGCGTCTCAGGACCTCGCCACACGTCTGGTATTGCGTCAATACCTGTTATAAACTTATATAATTACGGTACAATGATTAATTTCAACAGTTTTGGGTTTCAGTCTCGATATTAGCACGTCACTAAATTACGCGCGGGCCGACTGGGGCAGTTTACAAATCCATCGACTAGACGCTACATAACCCAATAAATAATCGATATCCAATCGTCTCTCTCGACATCGTACATCTAAAATAAATAATTCAAGCAAGTGATAGTCAATACAAAAATATTCGAAAGCAATATCTCGGCAGATCTTAACACCAATTAGTAAAAATAAATCTATGATTATAATAATTAATAGTGAAGCGATATTTTTATATGATCACATTCGCACTTACACCTCGCGCGATAGTTATACCTTAACGTATTAAATGCAAATGGGAGGACGCCTACGCTTGACGCATTTCACCAAGTTTATTTTGCTTTGAAATCTCTACGTCAATGATAGCATTGACAGGCATTCCTGTTATATGATTTTTTAAACCAGCGCAGCGTATTCGTCTCGGAATCAGCTGATTGGGTCGTTCGGCGCCGCCATCTTGCGTACATAACAATATGGCGGCTAAAATAAACGAGATGGCGTCAAACGTAAGCGTCAACCACAATCGATACGAAATTTAAGTCCCTCGCCAATCTAGCAATCCTATACGTGCATTCTGAATAAATCTGAAACAATGGAAGAGTATTGTGAACAGGATTTGACCGAAGAGATTCAATTGAGTGTATCAACGTCTTAAAACCGGCACTACGGAATGTCAATGCCTGAAAAATTTGCAACTGTTTTCAATAACTTATCCCTTACGAAAAACCACTGGCACCAAGTTACTGGGCCATTCTCACATACATCCAACATTGAAAACGTTTGCTACACGACATAATCATCAATTGAGCACACAAAAACATCCCTCAGTCGAACAGGTTCGCTTCGATTCTAAATCTCACACAGACTTGTATAATCATTGATACCATAGCATTGGAAATACTTTTAGATGTTTTTAACTTTTATTCTCAGTGACCCTAGAGTTTTGCGTAACTGCTAAAACGGCCCTTGAGCATACCATTCCGTTCTGTCTGGTGATAAAGATACCGAAACAGGCCGCTAGTGTCACACTTTGTCACAATATGATCACCGACTTAACGCTGGGTAATCCAGAAATAACTAGTAAAACTACGAACGAGTGGAAGATTGATCCAAGATACAGCCGCAGTTCTACTATTTTCTTAAAACCAATCAATTCGTTAAATTCCAATGACGTCTATTTTTTTTATAATGGAACCTGACATCTTTTTACCTCTGGATTACACAGGGTTATCATAATACCATTCTCTAGAGAATGAATTTTAAAAGAATTAAAGTTTCACTCTTAATGAAGAGTACAAAAACACTGCATTTCAGAACTCAAACTATGGTGAGTGTATACGATATAAAAAAAATGTTAAATACGGCTAAAAAAAGCAATACACAATTGCTTTTCATCAACAAATTTTTTTTTTAAATTAGTATTTCTAAATTGTATTTAGTAGTTGTTTGTTTTAATTAATAAATGCTGTCTGCTTTAGTAATAAACAACAGTTCGGTGAGGTGAGAGTTCAGAATCGATCGCGGGAGGGTAGTCCGGCTTTAGTACTCCCAATGTGTGGCCTTGGCGATGTCGCTGCCGTTGAGGTGGAAGTTGCCGTTCTTGGCGGCGGCGAGGTAGTCGTTGGCGGCGGCGCAGCGGATGGCGAGGCGCGTCGGCTCGCGCAGCTCCAGGTGGAAGCCCTGCGGCTGATCGCCGTCGCACGTCACGCTCTCGTTGTCCGCGTGCCAGTATTTGCCGTTTTGACCTGAAAACAAGTTGATTCCGTGATTTTACTGATGTTAACTATTGACGTAGGGTTTCGGATATTCGGAAAGATTTTATAATAGGACCTTTCATAAATTAACATTTTTTAAAAGAGGAAATAGTATTTCAAATGTTTGTGCCCTCTCATTTATTCACCGGAGGAACTTTACAGTACACTTGGTTTTGTCAAATCAGAACAACAATACACAAATAGTTTGGTCAATTATTAAAATTAAAATCCATTAAAACAACAGACAAGATACAATAATTTCAGAATGGGTTTGGGAAAAATAAATTTGTTTAAATTAATAAAAACATCATTGTCTGTAATAAAATTTTAAAATTATCTTGGGAGGATGTTCATAAGAACATAATGAACATCCTCCCGCGAACTCTCAGCTTATAAAATAATCACACTGCTGAGGTTTTCCCGTGACATCTAAGTGTAATTTTTTATTAAAGATGTAAAGTTGTAAGTTTGAATGTAGGGGATAATCTGGGTCTCCCCAAAGGGATAATCTCTGAAAATACTCATCTCGCACGTCTTGCGGCACAGCCGGCTAACTCGCGCGTCAAGGGCCCGGTCAAACTAACTGATAAGGTTGTCGAAGAGTCTTAGTTCTGCGGCAGATGCAGTCAAAAACATCTGTCTTTTTACAGACGTAGGAACAGCTACTTCCACGGTAAACGGAAGGGGAGTAGGGGAGTGCTGCAGATGTAAATACAGTTTCTATGTGCTGCAGAACTGGACTGTTCGTGCAATTTTTAATATGGACCCCAGAGACTACTGATACTTCTTCATTATTTATTTTGTATATATTTTGTAACACATACAAAAGGCAGAATGATATGACATGTACATAAGCGAGGTTAACCCTAAAAAGAGTTTTCTTCCAGCAAACCTTGAGCTAGAGAGGTAATTAAAGATGGTGTTTCTTGGTTTATATTCGACCGTTGATTACCGGTGTGGTGGATAACTGATGGTCCTTACCTTTGAAGTAGACAGCGCCCTTTGGTCCGCGGACCACCTGGATGGTCTCGTAGTTCGCCTTGTTGCACTCGAGACGCACACCCTTGGGGCCCACGAAGCCCTGCTCGCACTTCAGCACCAGGATAGGCCTGGAAAATATTATCAAAATAATCTAGAGCCAAAACAATATTATAACGAAGTATCTGCAAGAGCAAGTGTTTCAAAACTATAATTTATCCGGTTTTCTTTCTTTTATGTTTATTTAGCTTCAATTTAATTTCAAATTAATTATAATCGTAATGTTTAAAAAAAATATGCAGCTTCATATATACACTGTCCATAAAAAAAAATACACCGAAAATGCTACAAATGTATAAATATATGCTGTTATGAATATTATATGTACATTGCAATTCGTGAACCAAACATAAATTATAAAAAAAATGCACCCTCGTAATGAACTTGAAATGTGTTTTTTAAATTTACAAACTTAATTTTTTTTCATTGAAATCTTTATCAACTCTGGTGGCGAGGAGTTGGTTTAGGTGATTTGGATGTAGCCAGAGAAGTGGGCAAACATAGTAAACACCGAGTGGGCAAAGCGTTGCCGTCACCATCTCGATGCGTTCGAGACGGAGTGGTGGGAGACTACCAAGGATAGAGGGAGATGGAAGGAATTGGTGACCTACCACCATACTTATTTCTGCCGCAAAGCAACAATGCTCGCATTGCTGTGTTAAAGGGTATGAGTGTCCGTGGAATTACAGGTTATACCCCTGGTGTTGCTAGCGTTCATAGGTTACGGTAACCGCTTACCAACAGGAGGCCGCTTGTTTGCCATTATAGTGTATACAAAAAATATGGACCAGCCAATAAATCTTTGTCGGACACAATAGTTTAGATAAAGTGGCTTCAAGTTTCTTTCAGTGATTCTCAGCTGATATAGTTTGCTGTCTTTACCTATTATTGTAAGTAATATTAACATAGGCGTATAGGATTATTTTGTTAGTTATATTATTATTGTTAAATGCATACAAACTAATAAGGTGCAGAAGATTGCGTGTTCGATTCCCGTCGAGGACAAATGTTTGTATCACGTGTAATGTTTGTCTCGGGTATAGGTGTTTTTATGTATAATATGTATGTATTTACAAAAAAAGTATATCAGTCATGTAGTTCCCATAACACAAGCTCTGCTTAGTTTGAGGCTCAATGATGCTGTGTGAAAAATGACCAGCATTATTATTATAATCAACAGTAGTATACGAGGAAACTCCTCATTATTCTAAACAGATATTGATAATTAATCTCAGAACTATTAGTGAAAACTGTCAAAGGCATTAGCCTAATGGGATTACCCATTCATACAATTTGTGGCTCGTTAGTGTTATCAAAGCTGTTTGTTTTCCAACTAAATATAAAATAAAGAAAGGATAAGTTTGTTTATTTTTTATAATAATATTTTTTTTTATAATAATGGACATTTTTCACATAGCATCATCTAGCCCCAAAGTAAGCAGAACTTGTGTTATGGGAACTAAATGACTGATAACTACTTATATACTTTTTTTATTTGTAAATACATTCATATTACACATAGAAAATACCCAGATCTCGAGATATATGTAAACATTTGTCCCGAGGCGGGAATCGAACCCGCAACCTTCTGCGTCTCAGGCTGGCCCTTGCCCACTGCGCCACAGAGGTCGTCAAACAATTTACCTGTTGATGAGGTAGAAGTAGTATTTGCAGTTGTCCTCGATGCCGTCCGCGTTGGCGTACAGGTGTCCGGAGCGCTTCGTCATCAGGTACTTGCCGTTGTTGGCGCGGAACGCGACCGCGCCGTCGCCCTGCCACTCCAGCTCGAACAGCGCGTTCGAAGACCTGCAACAAACAAACATTCAACTAACACTTTACACACACACGCACACACACACACCGATACACCCCACACCACACACACACACTAAGGTTGTATCAATTCATTATATTCCCTTGAAGCAAAGTCTATAGATATATAGGCGATAGATTCATAATCTTATGTCTTCTAGTTAAGTGATTGTCGTTAATTTATTGGTAAAGTACATAAAATGTAAATCATTAATTGTCTGTAAGAAAAGTGTTTATTGGTTAAAGTTAGCGTTCCTGGAGAGCTGTGTGATTTTGTTAAATAAATAAATAAAATTTCGGTGCAAACAACACAGGAACAGCACGGACGATCCTGACGTATCCATTTCATAATCGGACTACCGGATGGAGGACCTTTTTAGGATAGAAAGACCGCTGACCTACCCAAGGTCAGCGGTCGGCAACATTCGGACCGCGGTCCGAATTACTTGACCAACATTTTTTTATATAAAACTATAAAAAAATGTTGGTCAAGAGTATGCTTTTTTTTCTCAGGCAGAGTTCCTCGAGGGCTAGGCCTCCTAGGCAGTTGGATGCTTACTTGTTGTCCCCGCTCGCCTGGATCCCGCCGCCCGTCTCCAGGGTCCAGTAGCGATCCTGCATGGTGCGGATGTACCAGCGCCGCGTCGCCCAGTCGAACTCCAGCTGGAAGGTCTCGTGCGATGATATCTCATCCTGATTCGCGGTCACGTCCACTCCTGGAATAGAAACAACAGATGTGAGTTTAAAGCTAGGTGGGGCCCAGCTGTTCGTTCTTATCAGAAACGTTATCCTGAGGTTTTATTCCAATAACTATCGTGAGTTTGATTATTCGTGTAAAACGGGAATTTTCCGTGGTGAAGACACGGACTAAGTTATACCTTACGGCCAATAACGGAATCACATTTTGTAAAACAAAAAAAAACAGGCATTCGAATTTACAAAACCTACTTACAAAATAAATTGACAATGTAAAAGGTATGCTTAATTTAATTGAGCTAGTGTGTAAATATTAATAATACGTACATATGATATACAGAATATAAACGAGAATGTATAAATAATACTGTAGATACTGTATATTTATAAGATTTTAGTATCTTTAATATGCAATAAAAGCTCCTCTTCCATTATTAAAAAAAAGCTCTTTACTATAAAGATTTGTTTACCAATCATTGTAGCACATACTGATAGTAAATGAACCGGTGCGGTGAATGGATTCAATGTACCTGCATGCTCATTGCATACCTAAAGAGATTCCTAGACGAACTTACAGATCACGTTACATGTATTTCTATGGGAGTAACTTGTTACCGCTACAGCCTCTTCAAGTCCCATTACCGCGCCATTTTCTATTAGCCATGCACTTAAGTGCCAGACTATGGACAAATTTAAGTTAGCTTGTGTAAAGTCTACGGGTATGAGATGGTATAGGACTTTTTTGAAGTGGAAACAGTGATTGCAATATTTTTTTCTTGACTCATGCTCTGAAAATAGTCTGTTTAACGCGAAAACTACTTTCAAAATGCAATTTACCTACAGCCCGTAACAAACTTTGAAAATAGTTTCTAAGTTTGTTACGGTCTTAAAAATTGAAAATAGGCTCATTTCGTTACATTATTTCGTTACGTTACATTATACAAAATGACAATAAAATCTCCATGACAATTCCATAGATTTCTCTAAAAATAGATCTGGCCAAAGTCTGGTTGTGAAAAAAAAATAGGCAGGAAACCGGGAACGAAATCTTTCTCTTTAGCAACGAACTGTTGTGAAAATTCTTTTTTTTTAATGTTCTTGCATTGGCGATGAAAAGTTATGTATTATTCTTATGTGTAATTGAACGCTTACGACCCTTGTATAACAATACTACTGAATAAAGTTGTATGAAGAAAATACTACTAATAAATAGTACCTAAACTTTTAAATCCGGGTCTAACTCAGGTAAACGAACATTCAACAAGAAAGCACCTAAATCTATTACACGATAAAACGTTTCACAGCTTTATTCTTATCGGTAAAATCATCTTAACGAGTGTGTCATTTGAAATCGTAGCCTATAAACATTAGGCCGCAATGCAATAAATCGCTAACAACCTACGATTTTCCGATCGCAATGTTATAAATGAGCGATCTAGGCAATACACGTTCTAGAGAACAAAGGATGCTCCGCCGTCAGAATCACGCAGACGTCATAGATTTGCTGCAAACGAGGCGCATGCGCAGTCGACCGCGAACCGGACGTCTAGGGATGCTAATAGCATTAAATTAGTTTGTAGACTCGGTAATTTAGTGAAGTATCTATTTGAAAGGAAATTAAAGATTCATTTGCTTGAATAAAGGTATACTGGTTTTAAGACTAAATTATTAGAAATCACTTTGCCTACCTCTGCTCTTATTTCCGTCCACATTCCATTCAGATTACAATATAATAACTTCTTTCTCTTGTTAAATTTTTGTTTGAAACAACAATACATGATTTTACTAAAACCGGGATATTTACCATGATTTGTGAGTTTAAAATGTTTCCCGATATTTGAATATCCCGTTTTTCGCAAAAAATATGTCCATAACCCTGATATTTTCTAAAGTTATAACAATACCATAATATTGTCTAATTCCTGTCAAAAGATTAACATGCACCGTGTTTGTTACAACTTCTAAGGCTTGATTGCGAAGAATCTATGTAAATTCACATCGTTTAAAATGTACAAAAACCTCAAGCTATCCTCTCCAGTGAAGTCCACTGATTTGTCGGATCCGTGCGACCCTATCCCTGCAAGATCGGGCGTCGACCGGCGCGGGCGCGCGCGCTCGGCCGCAGTCCCGCTATACATCGCACGCTTGTTAACAGAGCTGCTCTCCGATATTTGCGCATTCACAATTAAAACAGGTTATCGGCGTCAAGTTACCCATTTTTCAAATCGAATATACAATTGTTGTTTGTTGTGAGTTGCTTCAGACAGAATAATAGAACAATTAACTGCTAATGTATTTTGGTTAAATCTGCAACAACCTGGAATACACCGTATGTACAACGCGAGCAAATTCGGGTCCGAAATTTTACTTTACTCAACAATACAAATTAAATATTTCCTTCATGATTAATATCGGGAATCTACAGTCTTAGGATCAGAAGTCAAAATGTATCCCACTGGGCCACCAAAGTCGTGGTGACCACTATACTCCAGGCTCTTTCTCAATTACTAGTAATTCGATCTGGTTTTAAATCAATAACCAGCCTGAGGTAAGATAGTCACCGAGGATGAAGGAAACTGTTTCGTGAATGCAATCTCGATAGGTACTTACTAGTTATAATAATATTAAAGCCTTTTTTATTTCCTTACCAACTAATTTTACAAATTATATACAAACCAATGTTGATAAGGAACCCCTCTTTGGGTATAGGCCTCCTCCAGTTGACTCCATTTCTCTCTGTATCTGGCTACTTACTGTTATACTTATTTGTTTGACAAATTTACAATTTGTCCTTGGTGGGCGGTATGTTAAACTAAAATGTTTATAGTAGTTGTTGTGCAGTAACAAGACTAGATGTCGCTGCTAAATCTGTAAAAATGCTAGATCGCGCTGACGAAAACGCACGGCTGTTAATGTAGCCGAATGTAAAATTTTGTATCGAAAACTGAATGCTCAACTAAGAGGGCAATAAATCTCTAAATGTGATTGAACTCTTGGTTTTTTTGATATCTAACGGCGTCCCGTCTCGATCTTGTGACCCTGCCTGTACGAAAGTCGTACACTTAGGTACTAGTAAATCCATACAATTTCCTTGGTATCTCCAGGTAAGCTTTCTACGTAAATGCTTCCTCGTCGATACAGTAATATTGAATTGTATAACGGGCGTCCATCGATGTGAGAGGTTCTCGCGAAGCACTCAATAGCACAAGAAGTGCAGAGTCATCTGTTTGAATTGTGTTCAAACAATCGCGCGACTCGGATACCGGTGAATTAGTAAGTCACTATTAAAATGATTTATGTCGATTGGCTTAGAAAATACCAACAGTATAGCCGTATGGCTTCAACACAGTTATTTAGCTGTTCTCTTTTTAACTATTAGTTTAGAGACGACCTCTGTGGCGCAATGGGCGAAGGCCCGCCTTAGACGCAGAAGGTTGCGGGTTCAATTCCCGCCGCGGGACAAACGTTTGTATGATCAACAAATATTTGTTTCGGGTCTGGGTGTTTTCTATGTATGTTATGTATGTAATTAAATAAAATTATTAGTAGTATATCGGTCATGTAGTTCCCATAACACAAGCTCTGCTTACTTTGTGGCTAGATGATGCTGTGTGAAAAATGACCAGCCTTATTATATTCTCTGTGTGCCCAATATAGATAAATGTTCACTTCTCATTCCCCAAATGGGATAAGTTTTATCAGTGTGCCGCCCAATGTGTGGTAGCAGCTTAAGAGAGAAGCTCTTAGTACGATTATAGTTAATTCAAATTAGGGACCGCAATATTGTAGTGAACTAATGCCATCACCAGTCATTACCATATATCAGTATATCACAGACGGACGCGCATACAAATGTACAATTATGCAGATAGGTACTCGTATAATAAGACGGTGACCGAGCCGAGACACGACATCCCAGTTAGTAAATCACATCATAATTTGCAAATTACTGGTTTGTACGAGCTGTGGAAAAGTGGACACGCATCTTAGTAAACTGCGCTGCCGCAGTATGTAAACACAATAAAATAACGCAACGTATTTTAGGCCTAGATGGCCGAGTTGGCTTAGTGGGCGTTGCCCCGACTTCTGATCCGGAGGTCGTGGGTTCCAACTCGGTCGTGCACCAATGGATTTTTCCACTCGAAATATTTATGTGCGCATTAACACGTGCTCAAAACGGTGAAGGGAAACATCGAGAGGAAACCGGCATGCCCGAGAACCAAAAATTCGAAGGCATGTGCCAACAGTTAGTGTTCCAATAAGCGGCGATGGGCTTGCAACCTGTCACGTGGAATGCTTACTACTTGCAAAACGCGGGCATGTACCAAATGTAATGTTTGGACGTGCCTCTGACTACCCCCTACTTGGTATCCTCAAAGATCTACTAACTGAGTATCTATCTGAGGATATCCACCATGGGGAAGACAGTCGTGAGCGTGTTTTTTTGTTTTAATTTCCGTTTTTTAGAATTCAAATCGAATAAAAGACAAATTTTAACATAATTTTCCATTGTAATTCTCTCATGTAGGTACCATGATACCATCTTGCAAAGATTCCCGCCCTCCAAAGCTATTTCACAGATTATATATCAGCACAGATCCCGCGACTATTATCACCACATCACATGCCAATGTCATTCTGCCAAACAACAAGTAGGTTGGACTACTAGAGATCTTGGACTGTTTGCCGCCTGGATACCGGATAATGGATTCATGCTGTGCGTCACAATATTTATGAAACCTTTCGATCCATAAAAATAAGTTCATGGTAAACTCTGGTGTCTTTTTAGGTCGCTCAAAGGTTTCCGACATGACCACCCATCCAAATGGTGACCTGGTGGAAAGTCGCTTAACCTAGCTGATCTGCAGAACGACTAGGCACTAGTACAACACGAGCGTTTCATCCACGATCGTAGGATAAGGTCAGCGTCTGTCCAGTAGGCGTGTAAGTATAATTTCAGTGTACACTCATCAGAATGATTTAATGCAACTGGTGCCACTCAACAACACATTACAAACTACGCTTTCTTAATCTGATGTCTGACATGTTTAATTAATGAAACAATTAGCATAGATCAGATATTTTATGATTTGATAACGGCCTAGCATCCAAGAGTCAATGTAACAGTCGAATGTAGTAGAAAACTTATACAAAAGGGCATGTTGTTTTAAATACGAAGTATCTCGTTATGTCACCTCAAACAGCTCTCCAAATGAAATGTCGTCGAGCTCAATGTATCCGCGATGTGTGCTATCTGTAAGTATGTGTGTGCTTGCACGAAAATTCCACGTGAACGGCCAAAGATAAGCAGCTTAATTGCAGAATACCGAATGTACGGCGCCGCACGAATTGACGGAGCTCAGGCATCCGTGATAGAAACTGTAGAAAGCATGCGACGCTGCTGTTGTTTTTGTACGGATTGTGAAGATAGCTGCGCGCGGGAGGTCTCTCAGGCTGGATTCAGATAAATTACTAAGCGTTTATAACGAATAACCAAGGTACTGATAACAAATAACGAATTATAGGCTAATTCTAATTTTGGATAACAAGTGATCGAACTCTAATTATACTTGCAAAACGGCTATGGGAACATTCATCTTACCATCTTGCAGAGGCAATGTTAAAAGCGTCCAAAACTTGAAAATGGGAAATAGGGGAGAAGTGTCCCCCTTTTAAAGTTATGCAAAACATATTGCTAGGCCTGTCAATAAAAAAGTCGCTCCCCATTGCCATTTTTTTTGTGTAATATAATTATAAATGGGAGCTGGGGTTAGTTCCTAAGTTTTGTTAGTCTACTTCTTTCTACTACCTTTTTAATTTTTTATTGGGTTGCATCGTCCTAAGTAAATTTTTTGAAAAAAAAAAAAAATGCTTCCGTCACTAATTTATATGAATTTCATAAAAAGCAATAGAACCAAGACGACCATAATTTGCGCCCTTCGACGACCAAGATATCAGTGTCTGTTCACACCGTAGTCTAGCCACATATACCCGGCCTGCATTCTCTTATAATTGGTCTAACATTCTTCAGCCTCATCTCTATACGATTTGCACAGAATAATTACTAATCTTCACAGTAGATAAACTCCAAATTAAGGTTAATGACCACCGCCTCGTGGAGAAACAGAGACTGTAAAGTTAATTGCTAGAAAAAGCCGAGACATGGAACAGAAATTATGTTTTTGATAAATTCATCTTTATTATTGTGGACGTCAAAAAAATATGCAAGTAGTCGCAATGAATAAAGGCCCGGTCAAACTCATGCGATGGCGATCAAAGAGTTGTCAAAGTTCGCGTGAATTTATTAATCGCTACTGCCACCGCGGGAGTTTGACCGGGCCTAAAGAAATATGAAATGAATGCAAATATTTCAACTTTTGAAAGCAAACGATGTCGCGCCTAAGTCCTTTAAATTTATTGGGGAAAAATGTAAAAAATCAAATTGTTAGGTAGGTATATATATTATTCACTAGCTTCTGCCCACGGCTTCGCCCGCGTGGTACCCGAAAAAAAATAGCATATGTGTTATTCTGATGTATAAGCTATATTACTGTAAAGTTTCATCAAAATCCGTTCAGTATTTTTTGTGTGAAAGTGTAGCAATCATACATCCTCACAAACTTTCGCGTTTATAATAGTAGTAGGTACCTTCTTAGACATCTAGATAGTGGCATTAACACGCCAAATAAAACTGGAAGACTTTAAAATTTAAATCTTCATCATTAAAAAGTCATTCACATTAGCATTACATGTTCAAAATGCTTAACGCAATTAGTCATGCACCCTTAATTTAAAGAAAATCTTCTAATGTTAAGCAGACTAGAAAGTTTCACATGTTTAAAAAAATACCGAATTATCGACAAAAGCTGCGCCAAATTCACTGCATCCTCATTCTACATTATGTGGGGTCGGCACAACCTATTTTGACAAAGTCAAAAGGTTTTTCGTTACGCCAACTTTTGCATAAACGCTTTGAATATTTGACGACCTCGATGGCGTAGCGGGCGACTCCCAAGAGCGGATTCGACTCCCGTTGCGTTACGAATGTTTGCATGTGCTGATAAAAAAAACATTTTAAAGTTATAGTAAAAACATCTCTTAAATAGAGCGACGATAAGGGATAGACAAGCCCTTAGGTTGTAGAGTTGGGTACCTATGGCTATGTAGATACACTGTTGAGATACTAGGCTTGACTTGAGACCTGCAAAGTATTGCGAAGTCACGCATTGAAATCACAAAGATCATAATAAAATACTTATAGGTTAACATGAATTTAATATTACAAAGTGAAACTACCCGAGTAAGCCTAGAATAATCAGGCAACAAACTCTGCTCAGTTGCCAATCGAACAAGGTAAACTTATTCATTGAGAAAGAACATTCAACAAAGAATTAAATAAAAAGTATGGACGCTTTATGCTAAGTATGAAAAGTGCAGTTATAAAAATAATGGCTATATTTATTCCATGCTCCTCTAAGGCCGTCAACTCAGTTGTCAGTGTGCAATGAGGAAATTATCCTTCCTCATTAGCTATTGCTTTCCTTTATTCGTGACTATAGATCTGTTTGTGCTTGCAGTCGTGACGTGACGTGGTAGTTTTGTTGGGAACGAGTAGAAAGCGCTTCGCATAGATCAGCGATTTTATCAATTACTTAAGGCTTTGTTGGTAACTTTAGCGGAAACAGCTGTAAATAGAATTCTGCTGAATTTCGAAAAGTCTTAGATTGTTTTTTATTAAAGTATTAATGATTATTTAGATGACTCAATCAATGGTGAATGACATCGATATTTTAAAATTGTTTAAATAATATTATATATTTTATTTTAATTTCATCAATAGGTTAATATGAAATTCAATGAATACTCTTTTTTTGTGTTTACTTGACTAATGGCTAGATTTAATAAGACTATATTTGCATGCTAGAAAGTTGTTAATTTTGATAAATTTAACATCTTTACACAAACCCATATTCGCAATAAAATATTTTGATTTGATTTGAACGAAAGTTGTTTGTTACTTATTATGTAGAATAACAGCTTTCGGAATTACCGATACTCTTAAACCTACATATTCTGGGAAAGTCTGTATACTACTCAACTGAAAGTCTATGAGTTACAAATACGTTCAAACATGTCGAAACGATGATCGTATCGGCAAGATTCCCATCGAAAATTACGACGAAGACGGTTTCACAACAAAGATACGGATACGGATTACGGATATAATCGGTGCGATGGCGTTCAGTGCATTGAAGATTGGTAAAATACATCACTAACGGCCTTACACTACTATAACAACACTAGCACTAGCCTACCCGCGCGCTAAACGACGCCGTAACTGGAAGACGACGGAATTAAAAAAAAATGTGTTTCCATGTAAGTGACTATAATGTCTTGAATGGAAATAAAGATTTTTGAACGGAAATTATCGAAACGGTCGCCAACATGTTGCAAAACTCAGCACAGACCCTCTGTAGCCAAACTCGTCACGACCATAGACAACCAAACAAAACAGTACTTATAAGTTTCTAATGAAAAAATACATATTTAATTGCAATCGTTTTGCTGTCGTCGCTCTCATCGAGTCCGTTAGGTACCTCACTCGAGCTGCAAGCACGATCTGAGCGTGACTTCGCAATACTTTGCAGGTCTCAAGTCAAGCCTAGTATCTCAACAGTGTATCTACATAGCCATAGGTACCAACTCTACAACCTAAGGGCCTGTACGCTCTATTTAAGAGTTATGTTTTAACTTTAAATGCGTGATAAAATGTTTTTTTTTATATCAGCAGAACATGCACACATTTGTACCGCAACGGGAGTCGAACCCGCACGTCTTGGGAGTCCGCTACGCCATCGAGGTCGTCAAATATTCAAAAGTTAGCGTAACGTTGATGCGCCGTGAACGCCCTGCGTCCGTCGGACGTTCTTTAAAGTTAGCGTAACGTTGATGCGCCGTGAACGCCCTGCGTCCGTCGGACGTTCTTTAAAGTTAGCGTAACGTTGATGCGCCGTGAACGCCCTGCGTCCGTCGGACGTTCTTTAAAGTTAGCGTAACGTTGATGCGCCGTGAACGCCCTGCGTCCGTCGGACGTTCTTTAAAGTTAGCGTAACGTTGATGCGCCGTGAACGCCCTGCGTCCGTCGGACGTTCTTTAAAGTTAGCGTAACGTTGATGCGCCGTGAACGCCCTGCGTCCGTCGGACGTTCTTTAAAGTTAGCGTAACGATTATGCGCCGTGAACGCCCTGCGTCCGTCGGACGTTCTTTAAAGTTAGCGTAACGATTATGCGCCGTGAACGCCCTGCGTCCGTCGGACGTTCTTTAAAGTTAGCGTAACGTTGATGCGCCGTGAACGCCCTGCGTCCGTCGGACGTTCTTTAAAGTTAGCGTAACGTTGATGCGCCGTGAACGCCCTGCGTCCGTCGGACGTTCTTTAAAGTTAGCGTAACGATTATGCGCCGTGAACGCCCTGCGTCCGTCGGACGTTCTTTAAAGTTAGCGTAACGTTGATGCGCCGTGAACGCCCTGCGTCCGTCGGACGTTCTTTAAAGTTAGCGTAACGATTATGCGCCGTGAACGCCCTGCGTCCGTTGGACGTTCTTTAAAGTTAGCGTAACGTTGATGCGCCGTGAACGCCCTGCGTCCGTCGGACGTTCTTTAAAGTTAGCGTAACGTTGATGCGCCGTGAACGCCCTGCGTCCGTCGGACGTTCTTTAAAGTTAGCGTAACGTTGATGCGCCGTGAACGCCCTGCGTCCTTCGGACGTTCTTTAAAGTTAGCGTAACGATTATGCGCCGTGAACGCCCTGCGTCCGTCGGACGTTCTTTAAAGTTAGCGTAACGTTGATGCGCCGTGAACGCCCTGCGTCCGTCGGACGTTCTTTAAAGTTAGCGTAACGTTGATGCGCCGTGAACGCCCTGCGTCCGTCGGACGTTCTTTAAAGTTAGCGTAACGATTATGCGCCGTGAACGCCCTGCGTCCGTCGGACGTTCTTTAAAGTTAGCGTAACGTTGATGCGCCGTGAACGCCCTGCGTCCGTCGGACGTTCTTTAAAGTTAGCGTAACGATTATGCGCCGTGAACGCCCTGCGTCCGTCGGACGTTCTTTAAAGTTGACGCGTGACAAACAAATTGGATGGCATAATTTCTCCGATGTATGACGCATGGATTGCAAAAGTATTGTTATATTCCGAGAATCCATCCATACTCCATTGTTTGATGGAATTGAAAAGTAAGCTATTTCATCGGTAAGATCTGTGCAGTACAAGAGCCATAATAATATAAATATAGGTATTATTGTTGACTCACTCACTCACTCACTGATTGACAATGGGTATGTTCTTATTGTCTCCTCTAAAGGGTAGGTACAAGCGGTTAGATTCTTGAAAACGTCCCACTTTACAATACCCTTTTCTATCGACTTCTTAAATAAATGAGTTTATCTTGTTCTGTTGGCACCACACTACAGCTGAATCAAGTATCATCAAAAGAAACAAAACACAGTTTGCCGCCTGATTCTTCTAGGCACACCTAGAAGAATCAGGCCTTGCGCGAGGAATCGCCGTAAATCCACTTTAACATTTTAAATTCACGTAGTTTATGATCCTTGTTATTTCAATGACTAAATACCTTTTGGCTTTATTTTTGTTACTGCGTTTGTCTACTTCAGGCTGCATCCTCACGTGGACGCCCACGTGAGGATGCAGTTTTAGTTTAACTATTTTGCTCCCGACATCGAGGCGAGGTTTGCTCGAGGCGTTTGTGTGAAAAGTTAGTTTTCTTTTAATAAGTGACTATAGTATGTTGTTCTTCAAAGAGGGTAGTTTTTACCGAAAGGGTCGGCGACGCGTGTGATACCTCTGGTATTGCAAAAGTCCATAGGCTACGGTAACCGGTTACCAACGGATGAGCGGTTACCGTAGCCAGCATTCTCATCAGCTCCATGAACTGTCGCTAATTACACCGCCGATGGATCGCCAGTGAAAGTTAATAGCACTATCAGTAGTCAGGAATACGGATACAAAGCAATCATGATGCTTCCTGTATGATGTTTTGTGTTGTTTTGCGGGGAATGGGTTTAAAGAATTTACCAATCTCATAGGATAGACTTTAGAACGTATGATGAAGTTTTAAGGCAAGTAGACACCGGTTCTAGTGAGGCTACCGTGATGGATTTATAGTGTAGATGCTAGGGGGTAATAAAACATCTGATATATTTAATTTCAACAGCGATGTGCTTGCAATCTGTCACGTGGAATGACCACTAGGTACTTTGCAAAACGGGTATATGTGGCTTACCTCTGACCCCCGCGAATCTGTCTACTGAGTAATAGATTTGAGGATGTTCATTATAGATATGAAAGAATATTAAGATAATTAATTTCCTTAAATGGCCGTGGAATAATTGGGCTATTCCCGTTGTGCCCCAATCTTTGGTCCTGAATGAAGGAACATTAATAGCTATATTTGTTCGTTGCCGGATTCTTGTAGACTTTGTAACTTAACATAAGAATAAGTAATATAAATAAACGCCCAACCGAAACATACATAGTCCTGACCCCACACTAGGATTCTGTGTCGTGGATATCAGGAACTAAGGTACTACAACACCCAGACACGGAACAAATATCTGCAGAACATGCAAACATTTTCGGGAACGAATCCACAACAATCTTGCGTCAACAAAATAAGAGTAATTTATAAATGATGGAAATAATAAAATGATACTTGTGATTTCAATTGTGACGGAAAAGTTGAGGAGTAATAGATTAGCATGGTACGGGCACGTCATGAGGAGGGAAGAATGTCACATCACGAGAAGAGTTTTATGTGTGAATGTGGATGGATTCAAAAGTAGAGGTAGGTCAAATAAAAGATGGATGGATTGTGTGAAGGATGACATGGTTAAGAAAGGAGTGAGTACTGAGATGACGGCTGATAGAGGACAGTGGAAGAAGAAAACATGTTGTGCCGCCACCACGTAATGTGGGATAAGGACAAGGAGATGATGTCTTGTGATTTTAATTAATAACACGTTATTAATTGTTTTGCCCAGACTCTCCATAGGAAATTCAGTGGACTTATTCTCCGGTGTGCTGAAGCTGGGGACAGTCCTGACGCTCATCTTTATGTGAGTCACTCACCTTGCTTCACAGAGACGTATTTCTCATTGAGTCCAGCGACGAACGCGGCCTGCGGCAGACTGTCCTCGAGCGAGAACAGCTCGTCCCTGGTGACGGCGGTGGAGCGCGTCTTCAGCACCGCCTTGGAGCCGATGGGCGCCAGGTAAGCGCCGGAGCCGTCGCGCAGCGCCAGCGAGCCCGCGTGGTACTCCGCGCTGAACAGACAGTTGCTGGTGCACGCGTCTTGCAGCTGTTGAACGTACAAATGGCATAGAAACATTCTGACAGAAGCTGGTTTGAAAAAGTTTTAGGTTTGCCGCGATTGTACGGCCTCTGTGGCGCAGAGGGCGAAGGCCAGCCTGATACGCAGAAGGTTGTGGGTTCGATTGCCGCTGCGGGACAAATGTTTGTATGATCCGCAAATATGTATAATAAGTAGGTATGTATTTACAAACAAAATTATATAAGTAGTATATCAGTCATGTAGTTCCCATAATACAAGCTCTGCTTAGTTTGGGGCTAGATGATGCTGTATGAAAAATGACTAGCATTATTATTTTTCTAAAAGCCAACCTAATTTGTATACTTAAATTTCCATTTCCATTTATTTTGCAACACAAGTTAGGTTATAGTAGTTGGTATTATGAAAAGTGTGATGACGAGTGAAACTGTCCAGTATTATTCATATATTATACTTCTACGATCCCACCCGATCGCGTAGTTGGCACAACAGTTCACAGAATAACTTGTTCGATAAAGCTCTTTCAAAAACATATCGGAAATTCAATCTTTTGTGTTCCTCGATGCGCGGAGAGCTCTGAAAATCCGAACACAACGTTCACAAAAGCTACCAAACATACGTCTACCAAGTTTGTAAGTTGTTGATGTTTCCAACAAAAGCTGAAACGCGACAATGGACTCACAATTTCCGTTCAGAAACATTATTGTAGCTGGATATTTTACGAGAGTGCGAAACGCCGCGACAGCCGCGCCGCCGCCGCCGCCGCCGTGACGACGCATACATACCGCATCGATTTGTACCCGTGGGAAGTGATGTCGATTGTCGTACGCGACAAACAAATAGAGGATGTGAGAGCCAATACTGGCGGAACCGTGACTTTAGAATAGGGTTGTGGGTCATTAGAAAACTACTTGGATTACCTAACGTTCATAAACAACATTTCACAAGATATTTTTGGCTAAAAACGGGATATACACACGGCAAAACTGCTCGAGTTGTCTAATCATTTTTAAACAACTTTTCACATATTTTTTTACTAAAAACGGGATGTTTACTATGATTTGTGAGGTTGAACTTTTACTAATGTTAAACATCGAGGTAAACGGGCGTATGGCCCACTTGATGGAGAACGGTTAACGTCGTCTATTGACATCTGCCACACCAGGGCAATTCTGATGCGTTCCCTGAAATACTCTTTACATTTCCCGATATTTCGGCAGAAAAGAAACAATCCCCTATTTTCCCGCAAGCTCAATCCCTTGTCCCTAAGAATGGGTTGAGACATCTTTTTTGCTGTTTCCAGAACAGCGGAGTGTTATCAGCGTACGCGACTCTGTGTGAGGCGAGTTATAGAGATCTATTCATCTTGGTGTGACGTGTACGTGTTTTTTTTAATCTAGTATTAAAAAAAACACGTGGCATTATCGGAATTCTCCATCCCTCCCTAAGAATCCTTGTCCTTACTTAATGTAGCTTATAAACTTAGAGCATTGTTAATTATGGTATTGCTTCTGTAGTTGTACGGTTTTGTAAAGTGGTAAATTAGCCACCATTACCTTATACCTGCTGGTTACGAACGGTAAACTACATTGGTTGGGGTGAGTTGCCCCACCTTGATGATGATGATTAGAACGACTCTCATAGCTTCAGGCCTTGAGAAATCCTATTAATCCTACTACTATTATAAATGCGAGAGTTTGTGAGGATGTATGTTTGTTACTCTGTCACGCAAAAAACTACAGAACGGATTTTGATGAAACTTTACAGTAATATAACTTATACATCAGAATAACACATAGGCTACTTTTTATCCGGGTACTATGCGGGCGAAGCCATGTTTTTGCGTGGAAGAGTAACAAACATGCATCCTCACAAACTTTCACGTTATAATATTAGTAGGATATTACGGTAATCTTGCAGCGTTAGGTACATTAATAATAATAATGCTGGACTTTTTTACACACAGCATCATCTAGCCCCAAGCGGAGCTTGTATTATGGGAACTACATGACTGATATACTACTTATATACTTTTTTTTGTAAATACATACTTATTATACATAGAAAACACCCAGACCCGAGACCAATATTAGCTAATCGTGCTAACATTTGTCCCGCAGCGGGAATCGAACGCGCAACCTTCTGGGTCTCAGGCGGGTCTTCGCCCGCTGCGTCACAGAGGTCGACATTAGACTTAGACTAGTAGTTATGAAACAAGATGGCCAAAACAGGGTTCCACAAATGCTAAGCTGGCGATGAACGTTCGAGAATTCCCAAAAAAAACGTAAACGTAGAAACGCAACTCCGTAAAGATAAACCCTACAGCGATATTTTAACAGCATATACCTTCAGCTGTAACATGCTATTGTCCGCTAATTTCTGAGCTACTGTTGGTGACAAATAAAGCATTGTCTTCAGCCGTTTACATAAACTATACATGTTTACGTGTTTACAATTGACATTATAGTTACGAGTGGTTCTTGTGAGACTGATCGGAGAACATTTTGCATTCAACACTGTACGAAGATATGTGATTTATATTCCCATACAATTAAAACAACAACTAACACGACTATACTCTATGCTGGGGAACTTCGGATACATTACTCAGAGAGTAGATCTTTGAGAATACCCAGTGGGTAGGTCAGAGGTACGTCCAAAAATTATAATTAGAACATGCCCGCGTTTTACAAGGAGTTAGCATTCTACGTGAATGATTGCAAGCCTATCGCCGCGTCGCTAATTGGAACACCTGATGGCACATGCCTTCAAATTTATAGTTTAAGGGAATCGGGTTTTTTCAGGATGTTTTCCTTCTCCCTTTTGAGTACGTATTAATGCGCACATACATTTTTCAAATGGAAAAATCCTGTAGTGCAAGATCAGGTTCGAACCCACGAACTCTAGAATCACCACACTACAGTACAGTTGAATGAAGGATCATCAAAACAAACCAAGCAGAGTTGTATGCTTGATTCTTCTAGGCTTAGTCGCGCGCGAGAAATCGCCGGAAATTGTTAAATTCACGTAGTTTTTAAGCTGCTGACGTTTCTATAATATGATCCTTTTGATTTCAATGACTAATTAACTTAAACTTAATACGTTGATGGCAATGAAAAAAAGCTTACCTTTCCACAGGCGCTCAGGTATTTGTTGTTGCAGGTGTGCAACGCGTACTTGCCGCCCTCGTCAGCTCTGAACTCGAGGGTGAATAGCGTGTCCTCCCCCCAGGGCACGTTGGCGTCCACGTGGATCTCGTCCAGCGACTCGCTGAGGTGCGCGAACCTCTTCCGACCGATCGAACGGAGATTCACCTGAGGATATGAAGAAGGAGAACTGCCGTTACCCGTGTAAATCCTATCCTATCCTACTAATATAATAAATGCGAAAGTCTGTGTGTGTGAATGTTTGTTAGCACGTATCTCCGTAGCTACTAAACCCGTTTTTATGAAATTTGGAATGTTGATAGTTGAGGTTCTGGAATAACAGATATGCTAATCTAATTTTCGAAAATCAACCCCTACGAGGATTAACAGGGTAGTAAAGTTTCTATGGAAATTTTTATTCCTTGGTTAGATTCGCTCAAGACTCGGTACAAATAAACTTTAAAATAATAATTAAACACGTATTTTTATTTTTTCAAAACTACCCCTAGGAGTTGTGCAAAAATTATTGTGAAAAACAATATTCCCTGGTTTGATCAAAGGGGGTGGTTTGTCAACATAACATGCGGACGAAGCCGCGGGCAGAAGCTAAAATATATGGAATACTGTAGAATTTACACAATTTTGATTGGACATTATTTTAAACGAAGATACGATTAACAAGAACTGCCTACTTGTTGTTTTGCTGACCGTAGTGAATTAGAATGCCGGTCTGCCGTGAAGACACACAAAGGTTATCTGGAAGATAATGCTTTTTAGCATTAAGTTCGCCTATGTACTCATATTTTTTTTACAATAAATAATTTTCTATCTATCTATTTGACGACCTCTGTGGCGCAGTGGGCGAAAGGCTAAATGTGCGCATGAATCTGTGTGATTGTGTTTATGAAGAGCTTTCATAAAGCCTCGAAACGTCGGCAATAACACGAAAAACACAGTGATACTTTAAAGCTACAATGTTAAACTATGAAATAACCTGAATCAATCATTATTACTTACAAGTGCCATACGAAGAACAAAACAATGAACCATAAATAATTGAACATATATTTTGGAACAATAGGTCGTTTAGCCGAGCCCTGAGCAAACCGTCTGACAGTACAAGCGGCTGTCTGTGCTGTGAACAGATGTCTTCCATCGTGATTCGAGATGCACTCGAGACTCTGCTATCAGCGGGCCCAATCGTAAAGAGAGTGCATTGACTGAGACTGGACCGGGTGCCACTGTTGGCACCCCGACCTCATCAAGAACCAGCACGAGGCATGTACACTGAACATGGGACACAAAAACGTTGCTAGCCTAAGGATTGGTACGATTCTATAAACACATTTTCATGACTATACAAAATCGTTCACTTTATACGAAATTTATAATAACTTTTTTATGTGAAAATGCAGTGGCTGAGTGCTTAATTTCAGTTTTGATGAACAGAAACAACCTCGGTGCTAGACAAAATTATATATATATTTTTTTAATAGTTACCGTGATGCGCTATATGACAAAAGGAGAAAATAATACCAACAGTCACCTTTAATAGTCCTGTCCTGACCCCATACTAGGATTAGATTTTATGTCTCGTGGATATCACAACACCCATACCCAGACCCAACAGTGGGACAATTTAGGTAACATAAATGGCAAGAAGTTATTTGGTCTGTCTACGATTATCAGTTCTATTGATTTAAGTAGATATACATATCAGAATGTCGTCATCTCACATCTAGAATCATGTTATGATAGTATTCTATAACTGGCTTTATCAAGTCCTTGATCACCGCACACAGAGATCTCAATTATGGATGTCTGATGTGATGAGTATTGATTGAACAGTATTTATGTAATTATAAATGTTTAGGAAGAATTACCAAGCATACAAGTAGGTAAGGAACAAAGATTAAAAGATAGCTAGCGATTCTTAAAACTCTAGCTGACTAGCTTTTGCCAACGGCTTCGCCCGCTAAGCTAAAAAGCCTACCCATGTTGTATACACGTTCATGAATTATACCGATTTCAAATTTCATCAAATCAGAGGATTATTCAACAATCATCCAGATCCAGCTTACATTACTAGCGTATTACATAAGTAGGATATGACATCTAACACTGGCTAAGCAAGATTTGAAGCACATATGGAACTGCTAGTCATTGGATGATAGCGAATCTCTTATCATTCTGACCACATTTTCTCCAGGCTTAAAATACTTTCCGGGACATCCCGGGTCAAAATCTAGCTGGTGATCGAAATGAGTGGCATGGCGTCCTTCCTATCTTCTTCAGTTTACCTGCGGGCGTGCTGCGAGGTGGACGTGCCACAGCTCCGCATCTCCAGGCACCTTGGCGGTGCAGGTCAGCTTGTCTGAGCTGGAGCCCAGGAAGTAGCCTCGCTCCACGTTCTTCAGCGCCCAGCGACCGCTGTTGTCTTCTGATACACTGCACAAAGGAGATTTTGTTATTACGATGAAAAAGCGTAAGCTGCAAAATGGCATAACTCGAGGATCCGGCTCGAAGGACCAAATCTTGTTGATAAAAAAATATAAGGTTTTTATGTTACGTATGAATTAAGTTATTTATCGATGTTCAAGATGGTTGAGTTTATGCGCATCGAAAACAAATAAAATGATAAAATATCAACATTAAAACAACGTGACTTAATAAATAATTACTGTAAAAGCTCGAATCGATAGAGTTACCAATCTTGTTGGAGTGTCAAAACGTAATTGCTTACAATGAAGGCATAAAATACCTACTTATGAAACTTAGACATGTTTATATGGGAGTGTCGGTTTTTTAAAGGTAGGAACTTGACAATTAGAAATGTAGTTACTCATCCTACATAAATAATGAGGGAAATGGGAGTTGTAAGTTTGTATGGCAGTACCGATTTAAAAAAAAACACAACTCCATGCGTGCTTAGCCGCTGGCAACAGCTAGACAACATATATATGTATAATAATAATAATAAAGAATATTTATTTTAAAAAAATGTTTATAAGGCAATTGTCCCTCATTAAATCAGTTAATTATATACCGAGTTTATAATTATTTGTTTAACTTAGTGTAAGAAGTACCATCTTGTTTCATAGACCATCTTGTTTTTTGTATTATAATTTAATTGAAAATTATTTATGTAGTGATTTTAGTTTTTTGATCTTCATATTACAAACAGTTTGTGCCTGAACACAAATAAAAAAATTGATTAAACCATTCTTTGTTTATTTATTCTGTACGTACTTATATCCGAAGAACTTAATCCCAAATACTATTAAAACTCGAGAATAATCAGTGGCGTGAAGCAGGAATAGACGAGCACACACCACCCATCCCTAGTCCGTTAGCGAAAATTACAACAACAACAATGCCACCTACCCCTCTCAGACCTCCGAGTGGTTAATTAAAATGCACTGCAGAGGGTGAGGGAGTCGTAAGATTGCCTCCCCTTCTCCGATGTCTTGAATGGGGAAGTTACTAGACTTTGCTGTATCGTTTGTTATGCAAAGAACATTATGGACTGTGGACATCTTTAAAAGATGCAGGAAGACGGTGGTGCAGAAGATAATTACATTTCATTTATTTTTTCACAATTGTAACAATCGTATTCGAAATTACTTACTATTATCATGGACGAAAAAATCTATTATAAAATGACAACAATATTCGTTAGTCTAAATTATCACATGTTAAAAATTAATTAATTAATTATCACTTTTCCAACAATATCTTTGTAAGTTTTGATTTAAATAATTATGTGAGGATTATCAATTACCTTCATGTCAGTTCGTTCTTCTAGATTGATAGAAAATGTTTTATTGCACTAGATAAAACAAGTACATAGGTGAAGTTAACGCATTTTCTCGGCTAACTTTTGTGTAATGAAGAGTGGGCGGTATTAGTGTGATTGAAGGAGATTACCAAATAAGAGTAGACTTAATTAGATTTAAAATAAAAAGCTACTAATTATATAAGTAAAATACATACATACAACAAATAATTCATACTTAAATTCCTATATCCAAATATATACATAGATACATACATGTGGGATGTGGAAGCAAAATAAATTCAGTTTTCAACTTATTGTTTTATTTGTTCTTCGTAAGTATAAATACATTAATAATTACAATCGTTTTCTTCTCGTGAGTTCGTCGTCCCGATACACACCACAGACTCTTCATTCACTCGTTCATTCGAACATCTTAGATTCATTATTTTCATTCATTCAAACCACTCCAATTCACATTCATCAATCATTTTATCATTCTGATTCTATCACACAATAATCTGTCAAACATCCCACATATATATATTTTATAAATGCTCAATTTTGTTGACTAATTTTTAAGCAGAGAGATGAAATGTTTGTTTGTGAATTTGAAGACTTCAATGGAAGAAGCAGTGCGGATTTCTGCTGGAATAGAGCACAAGCGGGTCGCAGTGACAGTAAAAAAGTCCCTAAAGAGGTTGAAAGCTCAGGGGTACTCAATTAGTCAATTAGTCGCAGATGTTGAGAGGAACGAGCAGGAAGGTATTGAGAGAAGAGTGGAGAAAAACATTCGTCTACAGGACTATAAAGGAGAAGGCTATGTCCAGCCGTGGACTTCTACAGTCGGTTGATAATAATGATGAGGAATTGAACCTAGGTTTCTGCAATACAATCGCTGGGACTGTATCCTATCCTATCCTACTAATATTATAAACGCGAAAGTTTGTGAGGATGGATGTTTGTTACTCTTTCACGCAAAAACTACTGAACAGATTTTGATGAAACTTTACAGTAATATACCTTATACATAAGAGTAACACAGGCTACTTTTTATCCGGGTACCACGCGGGCGAAGCCGTGGACAGAAGCTACTAATAAATAAATTATTTTTATGCCGAAAAGGAGTGACTCTGTCCAATGAACTGGAACAAAGTTTTCTTAAACAAAAGACGATTTATTTACTTAAATAATAGCTGGAGTTAGAAAAGTTCATGAACAGAAGTTGTCTACGATGTGTGGACTGTAGACTCTCTATCGGGATAGTTTAAATATTCCAGACACCCTGTATAAAGGAGGATAGCGCTATGCCATGATTATATTCCACTTTGCTAACTACCTATCTAATCCACTTATACTTTAGTCTGAGGTAGGCTTCACCGCGTTAATATAACCATGCAACAAACAACCACACAAACTACGCCATTTATCATTTTAGAAGGATATAATTGTATAAATTACCTGAAGTATTATTTCATGACAATGTTAAATAATTTTATTTTTGTATAATAATTCTGAAATGACCTGACACCTATCACTCAATTACTTTTTTATTTAATTATCTTTTTATAATTAAATTAAAAGGTAATTCAGATTCAGATTTGTTCCTGGCACTGATACATGGTTTACGGTGTAGTAAAAAATAAAATAAGTACATCCGTGGTCTGCTTACAAGCATGCAAAATTAATGAACGTCAGGTCATTTCGAGGCTCGATAGAGACAGATATTTATTTGGCTATTTTCTCATTTAATGTTAAGTGGCACTCAAGTATTCAATATAAATGTCACCGCGATATAAACTCGCTTCGACTAAAGGCCCGATCAGGCTGACGCGGTGGCGGTGGCGATCAAAATGGGAAAAGTTTGTGCGGGTTCGAAGTCTGTTAGTTTAATCCTAAACTGTGAACACTGACACACAATGATGTTTTTTGTAGGCTTCAGTAGGTAGCGCTCCGATATTTTACTAAATTTTAAAAACCTTGGAAATAAGCCAAGGATTTTAAAATTTAGTTTAAAAAAAATGTGAAAATACATACTTAAATTATGCAGCATTCTTTAAAGCAAACGTTTTTAGTTTATAGCACTAATTGCTCGCATATTTTGACTACCTCTGCGGCGCAGTCGGCGAAGGCCCGCCTGAGACGCAGAAGAAAGAAAGTTATTTATTTAGCACCAAAAAAGCACATAAAGAACAGGTAAACACTAAAAAATACATAAATAGACACTATAAATAAATACCTAAGATTTTAACAAAAACATAGTTCCATCTGTGCCGTGTGGGCCAAACAGGTTGCGGGGTTCAATTCCCGCCGCGGGACTAATGTTTGTATTATCTGCAAATATTTGTCTCGGGTCTGAGTGTTTTCTATGTATAATTATGTATGTATTTACAAAAAAGAATCAAGTAGTATATCAATCATGTAGTTCCCAAAATACAAGCTCTTCTTAGTTTGGTGTTAGATGGTACTATGTAAAAAAATACCAGTATTATTACATATTATTAAATAGATATACAGTTGAGTAACTAGCCCGGTGTGAACCTAACTTAAGGTGGTGCCGGTAAGTACCTACAGAACTGACATTATGTTAGAATGTGGCATTAAACTCTGGAATAGCTAACGGGGGTTGGTACATTATGCCAAAGCGTGGCCTTTTGTTTTATGAGGTGTTTGCTCCTTAGCTTAGATTAGATAGGTACCCGTAGATAGTTGGACGAGGGAAGTAGCCTGGCTTTATCTTATAAATAGTGGTAGTGCTTTCATTACTGGTTTTGGTATCTCCATATCTTGGGTAGGTTACAGAACAGCTTGTTTTTCAAGACCGCGCACTCTACAAATTTCAAGATTAGGCTACCTTATAGATTAGGTTGTACCTGACCATAGATATGATATTACTAGAACTTACCTTCAACTAGTTAAGGTATCCGCATTGTTTTGTAAAATTCAATCTAATCTAAATCAAATATGTATACTAATATAATAAAGATGTAGAGTTTGTATGTAGGGTCTAATATCCGAAACTACTTACCGATAAAAAAAAATAAGAATGTTTAAGTTTAAGATGGACTTTCAGGATGGACATATGCTGTATATTATCCAGTTCAGATTAAAGCTTTTCGTGGAGACCAATTCTACAACGTACAACGTCGATGAAAAAACGGTCGAGCGAATGCGTTTCTTACGCTGCCTTGACGGCAAGTGAGCTACTTTTCATTTGATACTTTTATTAATAACTAGCTTCTGCCCACGGCTTCGCCCGCCTGTTACCCGGATAAAAAGTAGCCTTTGTGTTATTCTTATGTATAAGCTATATTACTGTAAAATTTCATCAAAATCCGTTCAGTAGTTTTTGC
Source organism: Perizoma affinitatum (assembly GCA_961405105.1). Taxonomy (NCBI): domain Eukaryota; kingdom Metazoa; phylum Arthropoda; class Insecta; order Lepidoptera; family Geometridae; genus Perizoma; species Perizoma affinitatum. The sequence goes on from OY560199.1 coordinate 12,723,263, forward strand.
GTGAAAGAGTAACAAACATCCAACCTCACAAACTTTCGAGTTTATAATAGTAGGACTAGCTACTGCAAGCGGGCGAAACCGTGGACAGTAGCTAGTTATTAATAAACGCACCCATGATATTCAAGTTTAAAAAAAAGGTACCAATACAATCCCCACGACAAGGTCGGCATTTAGGTACGAGAATAACACAATTATGCCCTCTCCGAACTAAACATTCGCAGTTAAGGCACGAACTCATTAAACTTTACTCGCAGATGGCGTTTCTATCAAACTAAAACAACCTAAACAAACGTTAAAATTAGACCAAGTTTTCCGCAAAAAGTTCTGTTGTATCGAGTTGTACTTCAGTTATTGTTCTCGCAGATTGGATCATTTTGTTTATGTTATATCTAGAAAAACAGTACGCTCACCTGATGACGGGCGGTTACCGTCGCCGCCTCACATCTGCACCACTTGTCTAATATAAATAGTTAAGGTTTTAATATAAAAATGTTAAAGAGATGCAAAATATTACTTGCAATGTCCTGTAGTAACACCGACTCTTTTAATAACTTATCAAATCTTTTTAAGATTAGAGACTCATCAGAGTCACAGTTGACACGATGTAGGAACCACCATAGGAAAAGTCAAAAGGATCACTTTCAAACGTCGGTTTTATCTACTGTCTGTTCCTCCGCGACCAAGACACGAAAGAAAGGCAAGGAAACAAAGCTGGTTATTCTTTTTAATTATCCTTTTACAAAACTATAGGTACCTACATTTTTTATCGAGTTGGAGCATTTTCAATCCCAGGAGTTTTATCATCTTAATAATTAGATATTTTATATTATGCCTTTTTATAGATTTTTTAAATTTGTTTATTGCCAATTTTTGTACATCTCTTGTGAGTTTATTATGAAATCGTACACCTTGCCCTTTAAACGATTTACTAACTTTATGGAGTCTACAAGTGGCAACAGCGAGTTTATCTTTATTTCTGATATTAACATTGTGATTATCGCTTATTTTCTTAAACAAATTAATAACAACAAAACAAACACACCCATACTAGAGAAGGCTAGAGGCCGTAAACCCCAGCTGGAAAAGCTTGGTTAAAAGTTGTTCTGGTTGTCGTATAAAATAACTCGAGGTATATAAACCTAAATTGGTTTTCAATTGCTCTGCTGCTACAGTTTTAAGTGCATTAGAGTAGGTTGACTTGTCGAGACATGTCAGCATGAGTGAATGTCAATAAAAAACTAAAAGTTCAGTAAGTTCAAGTTATTTGCGAGTGTTCCGTGAGTCAGTATGAGTCAGTCAGTACATACTCTTCTCATCCCTTCAGAAGCTGACTCATGGGACGTATCGATCGCGTATGTTTCCAAAAGTACAACGACTCCAATTTAATTTATGAGCTGTTGAAACAATGCAGTCGGTGAAATGCCAAGAAAGTGTTGTGTGTTTTGATAACAATATTTTGCAGTTCACGATGTAGCCGCGGTAAAGTAATGGATACTTATGAAACGACCAAAGTTTTAGGGTTCCGTAGTCAATAAGGAACCCTTATAGTTGCGCCATGTCTGTCCGTCAGTCTGTCCGCGGCTTAGCTCAGAGACGCTTAGTACTAGAAAGATGTAATACATATTAACTACGACGACAAATAAGTAAAAAATCTTAAAAAAAATATTTTTGTAGGTTCCGCAATGTGGGGATGATATTTTTATCGTCTATCCCATGGTGTGGGGTATCGTTGGATAGGTCGTTCAAAAATATTGCGAGTGTGACGAAAACATTTATTTGGTTCAGGGATCCGTTTGCGAAATATTACGCTTTTTGTTATAGTCAAGTGTGTGTGTCCCTCTGCCAGGTTGTTTTTAAATGCGAGAAAAAAATAGTCGAACTTATATTTAATTAATTGAAATGACAATGATCATATAGAAACGTTCATATAAACAAAATGAATTTAAAATTTTAAAGTGTTTTATGCCGTTTACTCGCGCGCGTCCAACAAGCCTAGAAGTGCCATACAACAAACTCAAAGACTCAAACAAGTTTTTTTTTATGATCGTTCATTCAGCTTTAACTAAACTTTACTGTGCTTTAGTTTTATGAATGAATCTATGTCAACATTTCATAAATGTCTTAGGTATTACTGATTCTAAGGAAAAGAAATTCCACTAAATTTTGTAATGGACATTTACTTATCCAGTGATCTGCGAAGTCAGATTTTGTGAGGATTACAAAGCACTTTTATTTATCTATTTACTTAGTAACATATTTACAAAATACACATAATAAAACAAAATACAAAATAAAATTACACCAATTCTCTACTAACTATAACTTTCTTGCCTTTCTTTCCTGGCTTGGTCGCGGGGGAACAGGCAGTAGATTAAACCGAAGTTTCAAAGTAATCCTTGTGATTATAATGAATAAATGAATTTTGACTTTTTTTTATAATACTAAAAAAAAATTAAAACAAACAACTTCACATATTCCTATGCGTCCTATACAAAAATTTTAAAACCGCGTCCCTGAATTTTGACAAGGATATATCTGCACATAAACTATTGATAGTGCGTAGGGCCCGTGTGAACGGGGACTTGCTCAGGAGGTTAGTTCTTGCCCTCGGTATTGCAAGTAGCCTGGGTCTTCGGCGCGCGTATACATACTTGTTAGATACGTACAGTCCTATGTACATTAAAACCAGAGGTACTTAACTGTAGACCTAGTACATTTTTTTTTAATTATAATAGACTAATTCTGCCATAATCTCACTTGATAGTAAGTTATGAGCACGAAGGTCTAGACTAGACTATAAGCTACCTATACACTCTAACCTTGAAGAGATCCAGACTGTAGTGTGTTCCATTCCTTCGTAGTTTTAATGATAAAAAACATAAAGGTTTACAGAATCGTTTAGTGCGAAAGGATGGTAAACTGACAATTGTTTTAAATAAATAAATAATTCTGGTCATTTTTCACACAGCATCATCTAGCCCCAAAGTAAGCAGAGCTTGTGTTATGGGAACTACATGACTGATATACTACTAATATACTTTTTTTTTGTAAATACATACATATTATACATAGAAAACACCCAGATCCCGAGACAAATATTTTCAGATGCAAACATTTGTCCCGCGGCGGGAATCGAACACGCAACCTTCTGCGTCTCAGGCGGGCCTTCGCCCACTGCGCCACAGAGCTCGTTTTGCCAGTTTACTGTTGATTTCGCAAGCACTTATAAAAGCCATTCCTCAAACACATTTTGTAAACAACAGGAGTTTTTCAGATAAATCAAAAAATGCATGAACGTCTCATGATGCATACACGTTCATTTCTGTTCCGGTGAGTCACGCCAGTGAGCATTATTAATATGCTACGGAACACTCCGATACAAGCGCAGTGTCCGGGGTGACGTGAGAACGGCAAGGCGCTATCGATCTTGTATATCTGCTATTTGTCTTTGCTGATAAGCTGAGAGTAGATTGCGCAAGAGATAAATAGGGTATGGCATGCAGCTGTAGTGATATTTAAATCGATATTCCACAAAACATATTTATACCCATACAATAGATAGATATTTTTATTATGATTCAATAGGCAAGAGATCTATCGTAGGTTTGGTGCAACTTAAAGCTGAGGTCTCTTGACCCCACACAACACACATGTTTTGGCTTATTCCACAAATCCCCTTCCGGTAGGTACTCAAAAGGGAAGCTAATGGGATTTGTGGACAATAGTTCCAAAAATACCCGGATCCATTTATCCAATTAGAAAAAAAACAAATACTAAATATGTAATCACAGTCTTTATTTTTTTATACATATAATCATTAATGATACCACTTTTTAACTCGTATAAATTCAGTTTTTTTATTAAATTTCAATTTACACCAGTGTAGAAGTAAAGTATCTCATTTTATTGATGTTTATTATTTGGAATGTTCTACATTTCGTGCGTGCTTGTGTTTCTTTGGTTTGTATTTTTCGTGTATTGTGTTGAGGTCACATGAGGTCACATGAGGTCAATAAATGTATTTTCGTTCTTTATTCTATTCGGAAATATTCTCTCTCTCAATACGCCTCTGCCTGTTATGTGTTTTTTTTTATTTAATTTGTATCTTACGCGATATCCTCGCCAATTGTGAATTATATTTTTAATGGATAGGGTGGTCCAATATAAATATTATGAAAAACATCCCACAGCTTTTAAAAAGCCTTTTTGGCAAATTCCCGTTATTTAAAGTAGGATTCCATTTTTTCCTGAAAAATGTGCCTGTCTTTTCTGAGCTTTGTTTTGTCAAATAAAAATTCTGTTCAATTCTATTCTAGCGTTCCATGAATGTCCTGGGGCCTTACCATGAAGTCTTATAGCGATTCAGTTCATGCAAAGATGCCACTTTCCGAATTGCGTTTGAGGACGCTATGGCGTTGTTAAAGCTTTGTTATTCGCAAAGCGGGATTTGACATCTTTACAAAAACATAACAAACAAACACGCTCACGACTGTCTTCTCCATGGTGGACATCCTCAGATACATAATCAGTGAGTAGATTTTTGAGGATACCAAGTAGTCAGAGGCACGTCCGAACATTACATTTGGTACATGCCCGCGTTTTGCAAGTTAGCACTCCACGTGCCAGGTTGCAAGCCCAGCGCCGCTTATTGGAACACTAACTGTTGGCACATGCCTTCGTATTTTTTTGTTCTAGAGCATGCCAGTTTTCTCACGATGTTTTCCTTCATCGTTTTGAGCACATGCTGTATGTATGCACACATACATTTTTCAAGTGAAAAAATCCATCGGTGCACGTCCAGGTTCGAACCCACGACCTCCGGATCAGAAGTCGAGGTATCGCCCATTATATGCTCACAGCAAGTTTATTTTATTTTATTTTATTCGGAAAACAAACAGTATTTATAACTAGATAGACAACTTCTTTCTATCCGAATGGTTGCTCACCTGATCTGGAACTTGCTGCCAGGTTCCTTCTCCTCAGACTCGCAGGTCACGTTGCCGAACGAGTCCACAGCCAGATACTTGTCCAGGTGTGAGCGCAAGTAGATCATACCTGGAAGGGAACAGATGGTTAGGTACCTTGATTTGGTAGCCAGCTGGTAATTTACCAAGTGTAGGAATGATGTACTAGCTTCCGCCCACGGCTTCGCCCGCGTGGTATCCGGATAAAAAGTAGCCTATGTGTTATTCTGATGTATAAGCTATATAACTGTAAAGTTTCATAAAAATCCGTTTAATAGTTTTTGCGTGAAAGAGTAACAAACATCCATCCATAGTAGTAAGATTTTGTGCCACAATGTATGAGTCTTTGAGAAGATACTCGGATAGTACCTGTTGGTTGAATTAAATAGAAAAAAAAAACTCCGCCAGTCGTCTTTATTGCAGTCTTCTGGGAAATCCCAAGTTTTATTCTTTTAAATCACTTTGTAATGATGTACGACAATAAAATGAAGACGTAAGTTGTAGAAAAAATACATCACTGTAGTAAGTATAAGACTCAGTTTTATGACTGGAACCACAAAACGTAATTACCCTAGAATCTAGAAGTTTCAAGCATTCATTATTAATCCATCTTCATTAGCGAATAAATCAGAAGACGCAAGTTTAATTACACGGCGACTTCCGAGACCACAGACTAAATTAACGAGAAACTATATAGTGAAATGATGAACGGCTCTACATCACCTACAATCCTCTAGGTAATTTAACAAAAGATGCATCAGTTAGATGATGCTTAGATAGAAGATTTATAAATATTCATAAATCAGAACGGGGCTCGAGGATTACACAAAGGCTCAAAGATGGGGGTTCATAGTACACAAAGGTTAGCTGGAAGCGAATGCTATTTAGCATTAAGTTCGCCAATGTACAGTACTTTTTAGTTGTGTAAAGAATTTCCTATATAAATATCTAATAATATCTATACACACGGCTGACCAGCATTATTTTGATTGGCTAAAATTTGGGTGGTTTCAGATTAACAAAAGAACGAGAGTTAGAACGTAAACATCGAACCTACAATAATCAAAAACCACAATATCGATGGAGAAATATAAATAAATAATGCTGGACATTTCCACACAGCATCATCTAGTCCCAAAGTAAGCAGAGCTTGTATTATGGAAACTACATGACTAGTTAAACTACTTAAATACATATTTTTTTTGTAAATACATTCATATTATACAAAGGTCAGGCAAAGGTTAACCAATATCATCTCACATACTCTTAAATAATTCGCATCAATACTTGGTCTAGCTTTTTAACCCTGAAAAACTATAGTTTTATTTAATCTTCAAACATAACTACACAGACTAAACATGGCAATGGCAGACTATTCAAATCCCCGCACAATAGCCACCTGTGCCGGCGACTATCGATTTAATGCCAGCTGTGAAACCTTGGCAGACCACCCTCCGACATAGAATACAGTAGTAGTCACTGAGACACCTCCGGGACTATCTATTCTGTAATTTCAACAGCTCTTATCAAAAACCATTGTGTCCTATCTGTTGGTGCTACTTTTAAACTTACTAATATTATAAACGCGAAAGTTAGGGAGGATGTTTGTTACTCTTTCACGCAAAAACTACTGAATGAATTTTGATGAAACTTTACAGTAATATAGCTAATACATCAGAATAACACATAGGGTACTTTTTATCCGGGTACCACGCGGACGAAGCCGTGGGCAGAAGCTAGTTGCTGAATACATAAGAATGTGGACTTTCATGTCACATGCGGTCGGGTTAGACCTTTTATTTCCCAAGTGCTGAGAATGGATCTAAGTCAAAGCAAAATTCATTTATTCATTAAAATCACAAGGATCACTTTGAAACGTCGGTTTTATCTACTGCCTGTTCCTCCGCGTCCAAGCCACGAAAGAAAGGCAAGAAAACAGGGCTGGTTATTCTTTTTAATGATCCTTTTACAAAACAACGAGTTGGAGCATTTTCAATCCCAAGAGCTTTTATCATCTAAATAATCAGATATTTTATAGTATGCCTTTTTTCTGTCCAGGTTACCTAGCTAGACAAACAGTAGATACACACACATGCATTAAACTTCTTCGGGCTAGACATTTGATTAGTTCTATTCTATACCAGTTTCAAAGCTAGTAACAGACGTCGGGCGAGAGATAACATCTTGAAAAGGAAATCCGTTCAGTACCCCGTGTCTGTATCAGCTGTCCGAAAGCGACGTCACATGAATATTATTTCTTTCTTGCCGTCGGTCGTCTACACTTCTACTCGATTTGAAGTGCGGGTAAGAATCGAACTTAAGGGTATTGTTTTCTATTGGATTTCTAGTGAAAATAAATTGAATTTGTAATTTAACTAATTAGATTTTTTTTAAATCCGTTATCTGGAAAAACTTACTATAGAAATGATCCTATGAAGTAAGGTCTCTAAGACAGTAAAGTAAGGATAGGTAACGGGACTGATAGACGATCTACACAGATAATGGCCGGTATGGACTACGCTACAGAACCTAAAGAGTCAGGTAAATAGATTCACCTCGAACTAAATTTCGTATAACTTATTTAATCCAATATCACAGTGGAATGGCAGTCATGTCACACGTTGGTTTAACTAGTTAAAGGGTTTCGAGATTGGAACCAGGGGAGGACTTTTGCTTCAATTAGTGTCGGAAGGGGTGTTCGTACGTTTATCAGTCGGTCATTTTTGCCGTTCAAGCGAATGTTTGATTATTTGAATATTCATCAATAGATATTACTGTTCCGTACAGCTTAAACCATAAGTTTTAGAAGCATGAAACATGGAAAGCTACCTATAATTTCCAATTATAAATAATAATTTTAATATTATGATAATAGCCTGATTCTTAAGGAATTTATTTGCAAGAAAAATTAGTTTAGTAGTGACGGTGACCGATGACTTGATATTATATGTAATTTTGCGATTGTAATAGATAGGTACCTAAACAGACTGAATGTCTACAGCTTTATGCGTGCATAGCGTACCTATTCAATGTTTTTTTTATTCGAGGACAGGTAGGAATAAATAGTTATATCTGTCCCCCTGTTAATGACGAGGGGACAGATAGAACTTTTTCAATTAAAAAAGTTCGATCTGTCTCCCTGTTGCAAAAAAGGGGACAGATAGAACTTTTTTTTTCCCAACTGTCACCCTAGGGGGACAGAACAGGGTGACAGATGGGAATAATCCTATATTTCTTTCATGGTGTAGGGGTGCAATAAGAAAGAAATTTGAAAATTATACCTCTAACGGAGTGAAAAGGACTGAAAACCTTTGTATGAAGAATCGTATTCCTTGAACTCACAGTCTTGAAACTTCACATAAATATTTTTGAATCTAAATGATACAAGTCTTATATAATAATTTCCCCAAAATAACCCTCAAAGTGGATGTAGGGGGTGTCAAAGTCCAAGAGGTGAATCAACGCACAGCCTAAGCCATAAGTCCTAGAAACATGAAACTTGGAGGGTATATTAGTTTTGTGATGTCGGGGTGCACTAAGAAAGGAATTTAGAAAATTCTACCCCTAAGTGGATGATAAGGGCTGAACAACTATGTACAAAATAACTGAATACGTATTAGGGTATTCATAACAATCAATTTAATAATTGCATGTCAAACAGGCATGCAATTATTTTTGATGCACCTATTAATTACCTATACCACGCGAGTAAAACCGCGGGCATCGGCTAGTTAGTTATATGCGGTTAATTTTGACTTCATTAAATTATGATATTTAGCTAATAAGGCCTAATAGATAAAAAACTATCAGTGAATCAATTTACATGCGGCCTATAAGCTGTCCTCGCAATTCAATACACTCGGATGGTGAAGTGAAGTGTGTGTACCATTGAACAAGCCATTACTCCTACACAATGCTTTTAAAGAAGCTTGCAGCTTGACGACCTCTGTGGCGCAGTGGGCGAAGGCCCGCCGCGAGACAAATGTTTGTAATAACTGCTAATATTTGTCTAGGGTCTTGGTGTTTTCTATGTAAAATATTGATGTATTTCCATAAAAAAACTAATATAAGTAGGTAGTATATCAGTCATGTAGTTCCCATAATACAAGCCATAATGCTGAGTTTGGAGCTAGATGACGCTGTGTGAAAATGTCCAGCATTATTTTATATACCTACCTGTCGCGAAAAGTGTCAAGTATTGCATATTAGTAAGATAGATACTACTCACTGTCATTTGCCTGTCCCGAAGCCGGCTCCAGTGTCCATATCTGCTTCTTCTTCAAGCTGGCTCCGTTAGCGTTGATCTTGAAGCCGAAGGTCTCCGCGGTCAGGTAGCGGTACCGCGAGTTGATGAGGCCGATGGTCCACCAGCCGCGCTGCTGGTTCTGCGTGATGATGTCACCAGCACCGTTCACCTCCCCGTTCGAGTGGCCGTTCACACCGTTCATTGTGAACTGGAAAAAAATACAATATTTGAATAGGTTCTCAAGTTAAAATAATTCAATCAGAGGCAACTGCCAATCAACGTGGCCACGGTGGCGCACGAGATACGGGTTCGATTCCCGCTGCGGGATAAATGTAATCATATTCTACAGATATTAGTTCAGGGTCTGGGTGTTATGGTACCAAGGTACTCGTAGTTCCTGATACCCACGATACAGGGAATCGTTGTGTGGGGCCAGGATTATGTCTGTATCATTCATCAGTTCATCATCGTCAGTACTTATCAGTACTTAGGTACTTATCTAAGTAGACAACCTACTTATTGTGAGAAATAATCACCTGATAGGTATTATCGAGGTACGACTCAACATAGGTATGTACCTATAGTATTATAATATCTGTGGCGTAGGTTAAGTTTAAGTTTTTGTTACTAAAAAAGAGTCTCTGGAAAAAATAAATGTAAATTGACAATTCTATTTCTAACAGCAAAACTATCAGATACTATTGAAATATCTTTAAACATTCATTTCAAAAAGCATTTATCCAGCTGAGATAACTCGAAGCCAAGCCGACGATAGAGCTCTACAGAATCGTAATGAGGCGGGCAATCTATTGTTCCTGCACTATTAACAAGAACATTCTGGATGTTTTTCACAAATGAAACGTACAATGTCTCTTTAGATTTCTCTATTTCGGTCTCGAGCAACGAGACAAATGGACTGTTCTTTCATTAATTTCACGGATGTATTCATATTGTACCATCGATTAGAATGGTGGCTATCTGCGGTGTAAATGTCGTTATTTAGAAACATTAATTAGTACTTGACTTGATTCCGTATCGTTTTATGAGAATGCTTTCTATAATACTACGAATACCACGCAAAATTAAGTGGGCTTCTAGACTCCTTTCACTAATTAATGTTAAACTATTGCAGCTTTTTAGATGATTACTATATTTATTATATCTATAAGTAGGTATATTATGTATTTAGGTATAGTAGTATGTTATAATTATTTATATTATCTGTCGGTGTACACATACCCACCTTTATTTTTCACCTGTCCTTAACCTCAAAGGTTTGCTGGAAAAAAACTATTTTTAGGGTTAAGCTCGCCTTTTTACATGTCCTTTATGTAAGTTTTTTTTTGTCTGTATTTTCTGTGTGTACAATAAAGAATAAACAATAAAATTAGCGAGAGTTGGCATTGAAATACAATTAGGGTTAACTGAATAGAGGAATTGGATTGGATAAGGAGTTAGGACTCTGATGTTCTTACTCCATAGCACAGCACTGAGACTTGGGACGGAAGGTCGGTGGTACCAGAGACTTGGGACTGAGACTTGGGACGGAAGGTCGGTGGTACCAGAGACTTGGGACTGAGACTTGGGACGGAAGGTCGGTGGTACCAGAGACTTGGGACTGAGACTTGGGACGGAAGGTCGGTGGTACCAGAGACTTGGGACTGAGACTTGGGACGGAAGGTCGGTGGTACCAGAGACTTGGGACTGAGACTTGGGACGGAAGGTCGGTGGTACCAGAGACTTGGGACTGAGACTTGGGACGGAAGGTCGGTGGTATCAGAGACATATAAACTTCGATGGGATACAAAAACATATTTTTTAATAAAGTTTTTAACAGGCTTTTAAGATCAATCGAGCAAGCAAACGAACAATCTTTCATTGACAATCCGGCGTTTGTTTCAATTTTTTTGTCTGTTAACTGCCAAACCGTTTATTCAATCTTATTAAAATTTGTAGTTAGCCGCTCGCTTGCTTTTGCGCCAAACCAAAACGACTCAAATACATGCGCGCAAAACTTGACACATCGATAAGTTGTCCCTCTTTTAATAACGCGCGCAACTCGATGCCACTTAGTGATAAAATACAATTTATGACCGTCTTAAATGGAGCATTTTAAAACCAATAACTGTTTTTAAAAGGGAAAACCCTAACGAATCTATTGTAAGAATTAGCTCAATGAACCATTTAATAAAATATTAAATAATCAGCGCTGAAAGTTAACACTTACAATATTTTCGCACCCGACTTAGTAAAATAGCTTTATTTCATTATTTTGAGTGATGAGGTATAGATTTTTTTATTTAATAAAATACTTTAATCTATAATTGACCTAATTAATCATAAATATAAATGAAGTAGTAAGAAAAAAATCCCAGAAACATTTTTTCAAAATTGGTAAATAGTTCTTGTTCGGCGCATTACGCCGCAAAACGGTGCTCGTTATTGAAACTAGATTAGCACTATATCATGAGAGTGTAGAGTAAAAATAATAACATGCACAGAAAGACTAGTTCAATAGCTATAATATCATGTATAAGGTTTTACCATTTCTTTGAAATTCGTATCACTATTGTATGAAAAAGGAAATGTGACTACATTTAATTGAAAAAAACATGCTATTTTCAAAAGCAGAATTCAGACACTTAGACTTAACTTTTTGGCTAAAAGTTAAAACAATAGAATAAAAATATATATAAAGTATTTAAAAATAGGAAACAATTTGTTGTAATGTTATTTTTCTATGTACATTAAAACAAAATAGAATTTTATTTTGCGCGTACTTTGACCTTGAACCAGTCAAAAGATGCAAGATGGCCGCCGATAAGGCTTGCTTTACACTATTTTGATAATAATAAATCCAGATCTATTTCTTACAAAATATACCTAGGTAATAGATTTTTTTAATATTTACATTAAACCTAATAGTAGTTAATAAAGTAGTAAGATTAAAAGTATAATTTAAAATATTTTGTAGATTGAGTGTTAAAAATAACTATTTACCTAATCGATTACCTAGTTTCCTTAGCATTTTATATATAAGGGTGACAAAAAAAACAGCGGATTTCTTTTAATTTATTTTAATAAAGTCAGTGTTTTTTACAAAATATACATAGGTATTGGTCCTGTAAAAATAAGCCGTTTGGGAGCCAAACTCTGCCCGCCACTCTCCTTTCCCTGAACTTTTTCCTTTGGGCACCTATAAAAAATATACTCAAAATTAAAGATACCTACCTAAAAATCTTATAAATTATACATAATAAAAACTGGAAATCAATTGGAGTAATTTATGAATATACCAATAATTATTAGATTGGGGAAAAAATATCATCTACCAAACAAAAATAAAGTTAGTTTCACCTATAGACAAAACGATTTCCTAGTTCGTTTAAAAAATCCCCCTAAAAAAAATAGTTTACCGTAGTTATTATTGGTTGTACTTGCTGAAAAAGCGATCTACGTAGTTACTTTTTAATTTGAAACTAAGAAGTACCAAAACCAAAAGTGTAATATAGCCTTATCCACCCAAAAACGCGAATTGCTCTTGGGTCCTACTGTTACCAACGAAACGGAAACGATTCTTGAAGTAGATGTGCGTCTGAATCCAACTGTTTTGTCCTAATCTCAACATTTATCTGCAAATTTATGTTTAAAACCAATAACTAATAGATAAAACTAAATTATTTTATATGCATAATTCGCAGAATGCTTATTTATCACAGGAAATAGTCGACAAGAAACGGCCTACTGTTACCATAACCACACCACATCGAAATAAATTAGAAATAAGGAACAGTTTGTAACAAAAACGATTAAAAATATTACTGTATCCAAGTAGAACCTGAAATTAGCATTCTTTTGATATCTAACACACAATAATACCATGAAAATTGAATACTTACGGGATATTTAAAAAAACGAATCACTTTCACTGCTCACAGAAACAGACAGACGGCGTGTACTGATCAAAACAACGAATGTTTTGACATTATTTTGTTCCAAGTGGTTGCTACATTGACTTGCTTGACGTTCCCAACATTATAAACATGTAATAAAACAAGTGAAAAACCACCTAGGTATGGTAGAAATAGAGTAAAAAATATAAAATGTATAAAATGCCTTTGGGTTCCATAGGACCCAAGAGCAACTTAACGAAAAAAATATTGGGTCCTGCAGCACCCAGGAGCAATTTGGCGTCAAAAATCTTGGGTTCTGTAGCACCCAGAAGCAAGCGAGCGGTTAGGGAGGATATACTAACAGATTATGTAGTTTGAATATAAGGTTAATCGGTAGGTGAGTTTTTGAACTATGGGGTAGGGGTTTCGGTAGTCGGGTAATAACGTTTCTTCGCGAGTTCCCAGTTCTATAACTAGTTTTTATAATGTTGGTAAAGGCTTTTTAGGCCTCAAAGTTGAAAGCAGACCCCGCATAGGCCTCGCATCGTTCGTCACGGTACCTACTAGCAAGGTCGCCGCGATTCAAAGGCAAGCCCATTGTGCCGGGTTGCATGGCATACAACACTAACTAAAGTAGATACGTAAATACCTATTTAACTAGGTATTAAAAAAAAACCTGCCATACTGCGCCAAATGCCAGCATTCACGTAATTTTTTTGTCGTATTTCACCCGATGCATGATCCGTCCTGGTACTAGATTGATAGGGTTGACAACTATAAACTCCCGGTCTATAATCAACTAGGTATGTAGTATAACGATAATTGAGAACATCTCCTTTTTTTAGTCGGTTAAGCGCAGACAGTTGCCGAATTAGTACATCAAAAAGTATCCATACGCAATATCGTGACTCTTACGGACAGACTGTGCTGACTAAAATGACTAAAACTCATATTTATGGTAAATATTTTTTTTTTGCACGTAGTTTTTTATAAAGGTGCCTTTGTCGTTTTTTTGGGGGGAAAATACCGTGTGGTACATCAAAATTTTTGGTAATATGATGAATTAATACATAATGTTTTTCCTACAGCCAAAGTAAGTTTGCCTAAAAATAATTTTAGTAAAGCATACCCCCAATGTTGTGGGTGGCAATGGCAATCAAGCACCAATTTGCGCGTTGCCATCCTCCGTGATTCTGCTTAAAGGTATTTCCTGGGACACCGTGTACTTCCGTCGATGGCAATACTAATAGATCACCAGAAGGCTAGGTCAAGGAGTGTCTAGGACACAGGATAGGCATGGCATTCGGCCGTTCCGTTATTACAATGTGAAATAGGCGCGGACTCGCATTACAACCAAACGAGGAAATAATCAGTTCTGTAAAAGGCTCTTAACGTTCAATTGAATTAAGCTTTTTACCTTTTTGGGAATACTGTGGTGACTCACGCCCTCACGTCCAACTGATATTTAATCTGTTTCAAAGTTGAGTCACTTCGCGTTGACCTACCCTAGGAAACGCGTCTGTATTGTATACTAGCTTCTGCCCACGGCTTAGCCCGCGTGGTACCCGGATTAAAAGTAGCCTATATGTTATTCTGAGGTATAAGCTATATTACTGTAAAGTTTCATCAAAATCCGTTCAGTAGTTTTTGGGTGAAAGAGCAACAAACATCCATCCTCACAAACTTTCGCGTTTATAATAGTAGTAGGATGAAACTGTGGTCACAAGTTGAATGTCGTTAGAAGCTAAATCACCGAGAATCAAACAGTATCAATGTAGATAAAACAATTTATATACATATAGTGTGGGTGTTTCCATGGATAGTATGTATGTATTTATAAAAAATGTATACATATAAGTAGTATATCAGTCATGCAGTTCCCATAACACAAGCTCTGCTTAGTTTGGGGCTAGATGATGCTGTGTGAAAAATGTCCAGCATTATTATTATTATTATAAATTCTACGATCGTCTCAAAAGCATTTTGCCAAGCTGTTTTACTACATAGAAATGAGTCTATATTCCTTGTTGTTTTTTGTTTTTCTATCTGTCTAATATGTGTATACACATCTTGTGTATTAGCCAGTTACACCATTTGCTGGGTAAAGTAATATTTTTTTTAATTAACTATCACAGAATACTTTTAGTTGGACTAATGGTAGAATGCTAGTTAAGACCACAGACTTTTTTACTTTTTTTCTCTTAAATAACAGACTGCACTTCCCTATACAAAAAATCTGAAATCTAAAAAAAAAAAATTATTAAAAATGTTCTATAAAAGGACATGTGTGTGTCGCTAACAAGCAAGTATTATAATAATCTGTGGTAATCATTTGTAGGTAGTTAAATTTAATTATTTTCTTCGCAGGGATCTTTCGTGCGGTTCAATAAACTGTCAGTTTAAGAATACACGCAAAAAAATTTGGTACGTAAGTGCTTATTTACGAGTTCCAATGCGATGTGTTTATTTTTAGGCTCGCCATCTGCAACTTTCGTCCCCATCATCAGCAGCATGTGGTCCACTGCTGGCATTATATGCCTCCCCTAAAGAGTGTCATGACGATCGATCGTGGGTCATCTCTACCACCGACTCCTGCAACCTCAATCCATAGGTGGTTTTCTCACACTGCGTCTGGTCGCTTCTAACCCCATATAAAGTGATTAATTAGTAATACGTTCTGGTCCATAAGTTTTTTTATTATTATTAATCAAAGAATTTATCAGTCCAGTTCCGTTTATAGAAATAAATAAGAGAATAGATTTATGTAAAGATATGCTTCTAGAAATCAAAATTCTATTAGGGCCTGGTCAAACTGATGCGGTGGCAGTGATCGCATTCACCACCGCCAGTTTGAGCGGGCCCTTATTTGTAGCTATACTTGCTAATTAGCATTGTTTTTTAATAAGAAGACATTTAATAATAGCTGCACAAATAAGCAATGGACGACATCTGCCGTTTATCAATGAGATATTATTTAATTACCTACCGTAAACTGACTATAAATATGTTATCAGTACCTACGCTGGAAGCTCGGGGTCAACCACCGTACATAACCTCTGTTATTTCTCACCCATAAACATAAGTTCGTTTTGAAGTTCATGAACTTTAGTTGTGTTATATTTTATGTTTGTTTTTACGGGGGTGGCATAGCCGCTGTTTGGCTAAAACTCCTTAAAAAATTAAAAAAAAAAAAAAAAAAGTTCATGAACTTTCAACATGAAAATGGAAGTTTTGATATGTACGTAAGCAGATTTATTTTTACAATTACTCCTTACCTATAAAACCTCTCAGGAAGGTCAATGGCATTGCGAAGGTCGCAGGTAAAATAGGTTAATATTTAGTTAGCGGGAAGAACCTAGATTAGATCGGATTTCTCATTTTGTTAACACAGTTAAATACAAGGTATCAGATGCAAGTTAGGATCACACACAGACAGCCCGCTTAGCATCAGCACCCAAGACACAGTTTTGTCTACGAAAGAGAAGACAAAAACCATTTCTGTCGCCTATTCTATCAAACAAAAGAGAGGGACAACATATTTTTTGTCTTCTCGGCGGTAGACAAAAGCGTTGTCTTGAGTCTGCATGCTAAGCTGGCAAAACATGGCAGGTCTTAATATCTAATACAGATCGGCCATGTTTCGCCATTTAACTGGCGTACAAATACATAACAGTTTAATATAATAATAATAAAATTTTAAAAATATTTTTAAACACCTTTTCATTATTGTAAAATTACAATTTGTCCGGTTAATATGCGTTGTTTGTCATTACTTAAATAATGTGCTCCGAAATGTATTTAAATTGCAATCAAACAATCAATCTCGAACAAACAAACGAACAAAACAAATGGCCAGGCGAGTAGTCGGGCTAGTTAGCAATCCTGCTTGTGGCTAGCGGATAGAGGTAGTAAGAGGTAGTAGAATGCCCACACGACGACCAGGAAGATAGTGTTTTGAACTGGTTCGTGCAATCTACAGAGATGGATCTTAAGTGGTGAATGCAAATATGAACAGCGCGGAGGTGGATTCAGTTCCCCAGAGAAAGACACGTTACAAAACGTTATATACGTTACGTATATAACGTATCTTATCTGTATCTTACGTTTTCTATTGAGACATTCTTGAGACAAAGAAACTCTTCATATGTCTCTAGGAATCTCGTGTCAATCTGCATAAAAGTAAAAGCTTAAGCAAATATAATGAGGCGTTTCTATAATGTCAGTTATTCTAAGAAATCTTATAATTATTGATTAATTTATGAGCTGTCAATGTTTAATGCAAACTGTTATCGCAGTCTGTATGTAAGTACCTAAAATCTGCGAGCTCTTTATTTTCTGCTCCATAATACAACACGATTTTGTGTGGTTATCTCAAAAGAACCTCTATCCGAAAGATATAAATGCAGTTATAAAAGCTGAACACCGAAAAATACCAATTCGTATGCAAAATGGAACAGTTTGAATTATATAGTATTTATCCAAAACGGGTTACCTACGCCGGTAGCTAGCACTATCGTATCCGGCATTGGTACATCTTAACCTGACCACAGATAATATAATACTAGAGCTGACCATGTTTTCACAATTGCTTCCAAATCGTCGAAGGTCGTTTCTGTTTTTGGAAACTGGTCGGCGCCCGCTTTCGCATCGAAATTATACCGTTCCATTATAATACACCTTATGTGTATTGTTGGTAAATATCAACTTGTATGACCGGTACACCCCGGTACCTGTATTAAAAACGGTATTTTAATAATAAATAAATAAATAATGCTGGACATTTTTAAATCAGCATCATCTAGCCCCAAAGTAAGCAGAGCTTATGTTATGAGAACTATTTTTTTTTGTAAATACATACATATTATACATAGGAAACACCTAGATCCTGAGACAAATATTTGCAGATGCAAACATTTGTTCCGCAGCGGGAATCGAACCCGCAACCTTCTGCGTCTCAGGCGGGCCTTCGCCCACTGCGCCACAGAGGTCGTCAAAATGTACATAATCTTATTTTACAAGAAATAAAATATAGACACATGAGATCTTTCATTTATTTTATTTTATTCGGAAAACAATCTATTATTTATTACTAGGTAGACTACTACTTAAGATATTATTTACCATTAAGATGTTTTCACTAGACTTGCAACGAATAGTATATTCGGCAGTATACCGAATACCGAATATTCGGCGAGGCCCCTGACCGAATAGCCGAATATTAGGCAAAAGTATTCGGCTGGATTTTAGCGCCAAAAACTTGTACAGACGTGATTGTTTCGCGCTCCTTTGTTTTGTTCTAATGTACTCATCGCCCGCGCTCCCGAAATAAGCTTATATGTCTGAGATATACAAAAATTAGTAAAAAAAATTTAGGTCAATTTTTTTGAAAAAAAAAAAGTACCGTTATTGAACTGATTTAAACCAGTGATTAGAGAGGACGCGCTTGAAGTCGGATGGATTAGAGTTAAAGATCTAAATCTGGGAAGTAACTGTCAACTGGCTTATTCCACAAATCCCCTGCGAAGGGGATTTATGGACTTTTTTGCTTATTAACAATTTGCAGATCTAATAACGTATGAGTTTTGTCTATAATTGGTGGCGCTGTGAGGTACGTATATAGAAAAGGGTAATCTGACGTATCTCGTGCGGACGCGTAAATATCTCAGGGAGGTATCGCGCGAGTGTTAACCCGGCAAGCGTCCATAGGTTACCGTAACCGCTTACCAACAGTGTTCCGTAATCCACATGCTTGTTTTCCTCGTTAGTTGTATAAAAAAGTAAAAAAAAATTAGTTGTGACGTTATTGCCATTTGAATATTAAATAAATACGAAATTACTGTACTTTTCCGCATTCTCTTAAAAAAATTGACGGCGTGAGATGTGTCCGTACAGTTATTTAGATAAACCCAGTTATATGATGATTAGTGAAATATTAAAATAGCGAAAGAACTATTATAATAATTATTACGTTCTTTCTGTAACTGTTTGATGGGAAAGAGAGAGAAGTAGACCTACTGACTTGATGAGGTAAAAACAGTGGTATCATTACAAGCTGTTGGATAAGTCTGATGTATGAACCCGTTTAGTCGCGTTTGGTTGTATACCATAATTTTTAAAAAACAACAATACGAGTTCAGATTAAGTTAACCTACTATCCTTCCTTATTTACTGTTTAATTGATCGAAGACCAATCTCATATGGCCCCTTCACTTGGTACGATATTTTTTTGTCGATTCTCAATACTTCCAATATTCGAACTTTATTTACTTCACTTTACTTCAAAAAGGCGTTTACTGCCCGAACATCTGCGGATACAAATATATTGTTCACATAAAGCATGTTTTTTTTTATATTCTCTCAAAAGGTACTCGCATCTTCGAAACAACAAAATAAAAAAAAATGCGCTTACGACTGTCTTCCCCATGGTGGACATCCTCAGACACATACTAAGTGAGTAGATCTTTGATGATACCAAGTAGGGGGTCAGAGGCACGTCCAAACATTACATTTGGTACATGCCCGCGTTTTTGCAAGTTAGCATTGCACGTGACAGGTTGCAAGGTCATCGCCGCTTATTGGAACACTAACTGTTGGCACATGCCTTCGAATTTTTGGTTCTAGGGCATGCCGGTTTCCTCACGATGTTTTCCAACACGGCTGTAGCAAGAAACTCTGTACGTCTTAATATAACTTTACCTACCCATTTAAAGTAGGTGTTACTTTTCATCTGAATACTGCGATATCAAGTTAAAGGGTTTCTATCTAATTTTATTAATAACAAATATGTTGAACAATTTTCATGACTTGACCTTAACTCCAGTGTGACGGCCTCAGAGTTATTAATTACTAGCTTCTGCCCACGGCTACACCCGGATAAAAAGTAGCCTATATGTTAATCTGATGTATAAGCTATATTACTGTAAAGTTTCATCAAAATCCGTTCAGTAGTTTTTGCGTGAAAGAGTAACAAACATCCATCCTCACAAACTCTTGCATTTATAATATGAATAGTAGGATAGGATAGGGTAAAGTGACTGATACGCCACATTTTAGTTAGCTAGTACCAGCAGAGATTACCTAGCAGTTAGTATAGCCTCAGTCACCACACGCGAATATCTCAACCGCCGTTAGACAGGTTCGATGACCTCCATCTCGCTACTAAGTCTACTAACTCTTCCAAGTGTTCAAGTATTAGATGCATCTTCCGATAAACCTCGAAATTAATACTACACTTTTGCAATTTTTATTAAGTCTAGGTTTTATGGTATTTCGAACCGAATTTCAAATCTTAGGGAAGGGCACGGAGCGGAATGTAAGTTTTATAAATTCTCGCAGAAATTTCGTTAAAAGTCCTTCGAGCTGGATACCCGATAGTTGAAAACCGATGAATTAATTTCAAAGTTGAGATTCTACGGTGATCTTCATTAAATTAATTAATTATTAAAGATTAAAACTACTCTCTGTGATTGTGTTTTAGTGGTATCAAATCACAGGTTATAAATTATTGTTTAATTCTCATGTAAAATCACTAATAAAAACCGTTGCAACTTCACAATACTTTTTAATACATATATTTTTTTAAATTAAAGACTAAAGAGTTGCAAAATGACCAGTGGGACCACCGTTGCGTGACAACAGATGCCCCGTCTCGCTCGGTGACCGCCGGAACAAGTCGGCTTAAAAAACTATACACTACCTAGGTAAGGTAATCAACTATGGAAATTACAAAGTGTAGGTATTATCTATATGTATTTGCTATAATTGCGAAGTATGATAAAAACGGCCTAGAAAAGCTAAGCTACACAAGTTTACAGAACACATGGATTGTAAATTATGAGGTTTTTAACCGAGAGGTGGGTTTCTCACTTCCTAGTTTTGTAACATAATTTGTGAACATTGGCCACCTCCTTTGGGTATCATTTTTGTATTTTCTAAACGGTCAACGACACCTCAGGTGAATAATAGTAAAGAACTTGGTATAGATGTAAAAGTATCTTGAAATAATAACAAACCCCGAAAATTTCAATGCTATGATTGCAAAATATTATTTCTTTCCACAGCCTTCATGACCCTCTTTACATTCATATCCTCCTGAATGTCCACTTGCTCAGTCCAGCTTGTGTCACCTACGAGTATGTTCCGATACATCTAAAATAATCTAGCGATTGAGTTCTAAACTCAGAAGACTTCGAAGCTTGTATATATATTACAAAAATATTACAAAAATCTGAATCAAAAAGAACTTCCGTTCCTTATATAACATAAAACGTTCTGAATTTATCGTAAAGCCCTTTGACCCTCTTAAATCTCCAAACGTTAACTAACATGAACCACTTAAGTAAAACAAATCTCATCTATTTTTAACTTTAAACTAATAGGGCCAGCTGGCGTGTTACTTCCACAGTTTAAAATAATCTTAACAATGACACTTGTTTGTCGACAAATTAATTTTATTTTATTCTTGTATGAATGCGGGTGGATAGCGTTTTGGTGACAAATGTTAGAACATGGGAGACTTTAGGTAGATGTTTTTTTTTGTGTTCGAACAGTAGTTTCTTGACTCAGAATTGAGTAGAGTAATAGAATAAATTCAGATTACAGGTTGAAAGATTATCCTGAAGAATTAACGCACGATATTTTTTGATCTCAAAACTTGTAAAACTGCTACAGAAAATGTAGCAGTTTTACGTCATAGTTTATGGCTCAATCTGATCATAAGCACAGAAATCCTGTTTCAGAACACATAAAAAACACTTCATCGAATCACCAGTAAGACCGTCTCATTTGCAGTATTTGAGCTCAGATTTGTCCCCATAACCGTATACGTTTTGATAAGATCAGTCTTAAGTTCTCGCTGGATTTCCATTTGATCACCCAACAGCCTCGTTACTTCGTTTAATTTCAACTCACGCATTCCAGTTTCATAGGTTATCTTACATCGTCCTGCCAAATCGTCCGTTTAGCCTACATACCCCGGCTGGTATGTTCACAGGTGCTTAATGTCGAGATGCCACAAGTCGTATTGGATTATTATCTGCATGTCGCCGTGCGTTCCAGATTCTATTCCAGTTTCACTGTTTTGAATACCTCTATAGGTTTGCAAAACTGGAGTATTGCATTAAATTAGCGCTATGACAGTGTGGATTCTGCTGCACCATTCCAGTTGGTAGTTTTCCGCTATAATATTTTAAAGTGTTAATATTTTTGTGTAAATGTTGTAACTAAATCCACAGCGCCAACTTCCAGAAAACGTATTGTATTGAGATAGGTCGCACGAACTGTAATTCCGTGTTTCCAGTTGGTATAGGTTCGCTACACGATTAAGATTAATGGATCGAGATGCTGAGGAAGACTGGAAAGACAAAGTAGATTAATTAAAAGGTAATTGGGAGAAATGTGATTGTACACAGACAGTTGTTACTTTGGCTCTAGGTGAAATTTACAGCTAGAAATTTTGTAAACAGGTTTCATTAGAAGAGTAATCAAACTCAGTTTGGTATAGATTTTTCTGGTGTTCTGTTCTGTGTGAGAGATGTATTCAAGTGAAGAAGGAGGTTACAATAATGAAATCCATTGGAATCAAACGAATGATTATCCCAATTAAATAATTGAGATAATCATTCGTTTGATTCAGATTAACGTAAGTCTTATCTGTATTAATCTGTAGATCATTTCTATATTTTGTTATTAATATTGCAAAAATGTAGGAATCGTAGCAGGTAGGTGAGATACCTACCTAGATTAAATGAAAAAAAATTATCTTAAATTGGTACTTATAATTACCCATTATAAGTACCAATTTTAAAAGTAGCCGTGTATTGTTTTGGCCAAAATAAACTTTTACTTCATTTTAATGTGTGAATGCACTGACTTGTTTCGACTTATTTCGAGAATCATAAACAGGTGAGCTTTTTTGTAATGCAACCTTAAACTCAGTTAAGAAATATCTCGTTATTAATCAAAATTACCCACTTATCTGAAAATAATTGAGCAGACATCTTAGAAGCCAGACGTAAATGAAAATATGTACATAAAATACGCTCAGTCATGCGTATACCTAAGTTTTTTTTTTAATTGCTTAGTGCAGAGGGTTATTAATGCCTGGTAACAAAAACAAACTGAACCCCGGGCACGCGTAGAAGCAACTACCATAAAAATAAATCTAACGACATATAAAAGCAATGCAGCTGGAAGGCCTAAAAAAAAGAACAAAGTGAACGCCCTCGAGCGCGCCGCTCGGCCTCGGCCTCGGCCCAGCACAACGCACCGCCATGACCTTGACACTGACACTGACACTGACGGTAGAGCGAACTTGAATTACACATTTTGAGTGGTGGCCATTTTATGATTTAGGGATTAGGACGGTTTTATTATTTTATTTTTCGACCAAGGAATTAACAAAAAAAATAGGAATTGCAGTGCTTGCTATGTTTATTATTTTCACAATTTCAGCTAGTTTTTTTAATAATTAACATTGAGTCTTGTAAAAAAACGAATAACATGAATCTTTTTTCAAGTCCGTGGTAAAACAGTGGTTTCTGTCACCAGCGACGTCGATTTTCAATACAATTCACTGGATTAAAAAATCTAAATTAGGTAGGTATTTATTTCGAAACTGGCAACATGGTTTCTGGCGTCCCTTTAAGGAGGTTGCCTGCATCACAATGAGCCATTCAGGCAGACAAGCTGCATGGTTCCACCCACACAGTCCCCTAAGCTTGAGAATGATCGTTAAACTTTTGAATTCCATTAACCCTTCATGTGAGATTTTGATCGTACATTTGGAACTCAAACTGAAGAATTTGATACGAATGTTTAAGCACCTTCGTTCGTTGAAAATATTGAAAGTTTAGTAAAGGTCCGGTCATCGCGCCATCGCGTCAGTTTGACCGGGCCTTTAGAGTGGCAGACACAAAAAGGGCAAGGTGTACGCTTTTATAACAAACTCCCAAGAGATATACAAAAATTGACAATCACAAATTTAAAAACGTAATTCAATAAAAACTTTATAACAAGGCATACTATAATATATCTGATTATTTAGATGATAAAAACTCTTGGGATTGAAAATGCTCCAACTCGTTGTTTTGTAAAAGGATCATTAAAAAGAATAACCAGCCTTGTTTTCTTGCCTTTCTTTCCTAGCTTAGTCGCGGAGGAACAGGCAGTAGATAAAACCGACGTTTCAAAGTGATCCTTGTTAATTTAATGAATAAATGAATTTTGACTTGACTTGACTTGACTTGAGACAGCAACCGAGCAAGTGTAAACGCTATGTAACTTTATCGAAGCGATTATTTTTGTTTTAATGAAGTACTAAGAAAAAACCCAAGAACGTCATGACTAAAAGCTTCTTTAAACAAAACCAAGAAAGGTAAAAAAACATAGTGTCTCCATGCTGTTCTATATTTATAAATAGTCTCGCATCGTGGGTGCCAACTGCCAAGTACCTAATCACACTTATGCCCTTTTTGCAATCTCCAAAACATTCCTGGAAACATTCCTTATGCTGAAAGTTCAGCGGTAAGCTGAAAGTCTATACTGAGAAAGGTTCCTAGACCTACCTTCGACTTGGCATTCAATCATACGTTGGTGTACATATTTCGTAATGATCACAAAGTAGGTACCTATACGACTAGCTTCTGCCCACGGCTTCGCTCTCGTGGTGTCCGGATAATGAGTTATGTGTGGCATAATGTGTTAAATAATAAATAATGCTGGACATTTTTCACACAGCATCATCTAGCCCCAAACTAAGCAGAGCTTGTGTTATGGGAACTACATGACTGATATACATTTTTTTTTGTAAATACTTACTTATTATACATACTTATTGTAGATAGAAAAACACCCAGACCCGAGACGAATATCTGCAGATGCAAACATTAGTCCCGCGACGGGTATCGAACCCGCAACCTTCTGCATCTCAGGCGTGCCTTCGCTGATGTATAAGCTATATTACTGTAAAGTTTCATCAAAATCCGTTCAGTAGTTTTTGCGTGAAAGAGTAACAAACATCCATCCTCACAAAGTTTCGCGTTTATAATAGTAGTAGGAAGAGGTATACTTAACAAATGACGAACTAAACTGTTGTAAAAATAATAACAGGAACAGACACTTTGATATAATACGAGTTTTATAGAGAAAATTCGTGAACCACGATATGATATTTACACAAGTGTTTGCGAATGCAATGCGATGGCGGGTGTCTGTATTGGTATGTAATAAATATAGATTGTATTTGTGTAACAGGAAAGTATATATTTTCTATGTATAATATGTATGTATTTACAAAAAAAAAGTATATAAGTAGTATATCAGTCGTGTAGTTCCCATAACACAAGCTCTGCTTACTTTGGGGCTAGATGATGCTGTGTGAAAAATGTCCAGCATTATTTATTTATTTATTTATATTCTATATTGATGATTGTGTCAGACAATACATTCTGAAGCCAATAGTTAGTGTTCCAATAAGCGGCGATGGGCTTGCAACCTGTCACGTGGAATGCTTACTACTTGCAAAACGCGGGCATGTACCAAATGTAATGTTTGGACGTGCCTCTGACTACCCCCTACTTGGTAACCTTGAGTTTGTATCTGAGGATGTCCACCATGGGGAAGCCAGTCGTGAGGGTGTTTGTATTGTTTGTACATTCTGAATCGTAACTGGGTTTGCATAAATTCATGCAATTATGTACCTAGGTATGCTAAAACAATTAGTATTTAAGTACCTAAATATAAATAAGTATGATAAATTTATGCAAACCCAGTTACTATTCAGAATGTATTGTGGACTACGCTATTGAATTAGGGATAGTCTGTAATAAAAAAATGCAATTATGTTTAATTATTGACGACCTCTGCGGCGTAGTGGGCGAAGGTCCTCCTCAGACGCAGAATTCCCGCTGCGGGACAAATATGATCTGCAAACATTTGTCTCGTGGCTGGGTGTTTTCACGTATTCATGTATTTACAAAAAAATATATATAAGTAGTATATCAGTCATGTAGTTTCCATAACACAAGCTCTGCTTACTTTGGGGCTAGATGATGCTGGAAAATGTCCTGCGTTATTATTATTTCGGCGTCTCATTAGTGTGTAAGATGAGTCACGTCATATATGTATGTGGTACGTGACATGCAATGTGCAACAATGGACGGATGTCTACTGTCGTCACACCTCGGACACAATACTCAAGTATTATTATTATAAAGTATTATTGACTGTTATTTAAAAAGCCGGCATAGAGAAGGTGTAAGCGTAGCTACGGTGCAACCTCGGAACAGCGTTACATTACCTCACGCCCAGCACCTTTTTTGTTTTGTCTGCTCACATAATACCGAAATAAAATTGTTTTTGTTTCTGTTCATGTCCATACTAACAATATAATATGGATCATTGTAGTATGAAATTAACAATATTATTTTATTTATTTAGGAAACAATAGGGAAAAAGCTATATTTCGAGTCTACGATAAGTCTATCTTCGCTAGTAGGTACGTTACGCCGACGCTGTCCCGGCTGTAAGCAGCCCTTAAAAAACCCGTCTACGTATATTTTTGATCTCGTCCCTTTCTTTTACTATATATTTTTGTTTATAGATAATTTAATAGGGTTGGTTTTTTTAGTTAATTAGTTTTTCAAGTATCTCAGGTACAGGTACCATGAATGAATACACGCAAAAACATAACCAGCCGTAGTCGGATAAAAATATAAAATTTGTTTGATACATAACATATCTGCTGACAACTAAAGGTAAATAATAACATGCACCACATATATTATCTAGGCTATATAGTAATAAGCTATATACGTGTGTTCCGGAAAAGGTGTCCTTTTTCCTCAACTTCAGTCTAACAGGAAGATGACTTGAAATATTCCACATAAGTTCCTCACATTTCTATAGAATATTTGCCTCAAAGCGCTTAAGCGCACTCAAAAAAAATATTACTCAGTTCAGTCGACTTTAAACAGTACGAAGAGCCCTTCAAGCTAGGTATTAGAATGATCGCTAATATATTACACATACATACCTACCATCTGATACCGCATTGATACAGTAATTCTGTTAAATAAAGCCCTCCAATACAATATTAACTTGCCAACACAGTAACTAATAGCCAGTAAATAAAGCTTTATTATCAATCCAGATAGCGGTGATGATATCACAAAATACAGTGAAACGCTCTCGACGCGTTAATAGACACGTGACTCGAGATATCACGGACACAATGACTAAAACAAACATATTCATGATGGAAATCCTCAAAGGGTCATTACTGTTAGGGACTGCAAAGAAAATGGACTGCAGGCCCTGGAGACACTTAAAATTAATATTATTTTCATTCCTAGAAGGAACCGTCCACGGCCATATCTTGTTTCTTTTACAAACTTAACTATATCCAGTACAATTTTGACTGTGTAACAGTCAAAACAGTCAAAAGCGTTTTGCTTGTCGCTGTGTAACAGTCAAAATTCATATTGAAAATAAATTCGTAGATATTTGAGGATACCGAGTAGGGTGTGGTCAGAGGCACGTCCAAATATTACATTAGTAGGGAGAGGTCCGTCGTCCACCCGACTAAAATGATCTAGGTATTCGTATGATAGTATATTCCACTATACTCGAGAACAACTAAATCATCATTAAAATAATATTTTGAAATATAGGTACACGATTTGTTTCCATCTGTGTCTACCCTGCGGACATTTGAGCGATGTGTAGTTGCCTATCCCCCCCCCTAACCCCCTGTTTTATGAATACAATTCCCTAACTACTTTTAATTACAATGTATTGTAAATTGAGTTTTCCAGGCAGCTAAGTTTTTACAAGTTTTTATTCATTTGATCGTGGTTAATTTCAAAGTTTGTTTTATATAAGTAAGTTTTACCGCAGCCAGACTGAGCTTGATTTTATCGTGCTTTCTCTTCACCTACGTTTTAATAATATAGTTGAATTACTAGTGATAAACTTTGAAACCGTAGTTTTCGCATCACAATGCGTATCTAGAAACTAATTAAATAATAAATCAATTCAGCCACATTAAATTGTAATGTAAATGTGGAAGGAGTGCATGTGATAGGTGGTATTGGTCAGCGTGGAAAGCAACGAATTCAAATGAAATCGGTCACAATTGGTCACTTTCACCTACATTTTCTCTGGAGATGACTTTTAGATTTGTTAAGTGTAATCGAATGAGCACGAACAATAATGAAAGCAACATGAATAGCTCAATTATATAGTTTTATTTACATAAACTTTTGATGATTATTGTTTTTTACTCAGGTTTTTTTTTACTTTTTTTCGGTTTACTAGAATTTTGGCTGCAGCGAAATCTATATCAACTCAATTTTTTATGCATCGAAATGTCTTTTAGATTTGTTAAGTGTAATCGAATGAGCACGAACAATAATGAAAGGAACATGAATAGCTCAATTATATAGTTTTATTTACATAAACTTTTGATGATTATTGTTTTTTACTCAGGTTTTTTTTTACTTTTTTTCGGTTTACTAGAATTTTGGCTGCAGCGAAATCTATATCAACTCAATTTTTTATGCATCGAAATGTCTTTTAGATTTGTTAAGTGTAATCGAATGAGCACGAACAATAATGAAAGGAACATGAATAGCTCAATTATATAGTTTTATTTACATTAACTTTTGATGATTATTGTTTTTTACTCAGGTTTTTTTTTTACTTTTTTTCGGTTTACTAGAATTTTGGCTGCAGCGAAATCTATATCAACTCAATTTTTTATGCATCGAAATGTCTTTTAGATTTGTTAAGCGTAAACTAATGAGCATGAATAGCTTAAAATCATATATTTTTTTGTTTTACCTATAAGTTAAAATAAATCTATATAAAATATAACTTATGATAAGTTTCGTTTTATATAAGGTTTTTTTTACTTTATTTTCAGTTTAGTATAATTTATTGTAAATAAGACAGTTTTGGCTGTTACTAAATCTGTATCAAATCAAAATGTTATACATCGAAATACTTGTACTAAAATAAGATTATCTCCAGTTATACTATTCCAATCCAAAATAAAGTAGGAGTAGATAGATAGATAGATAAACTCTTTATTGCACACCAAAGTAAAGTACAAAAACACACGAATTAAACAGAAAAAAGAATATAAGAGGTACAATGGGCGGTCTTATCGCTTAAAGCGATCTCTTCCAGACAACCTTTGGATGGACAGGATAAAATGGAATCAAAAGACGGCGGTGTACAAGTAAACCTATATTAAAAAAAATATAATATTAATAATAATAAATACCTACATAACTTTAAATATGTATTTAAATATCCTATATAATATACATACAAATAATAATAGTGTGAGATAATAATTATGTAACGATTAACTAGCAACTCTGAGACATGGAAAGGAAATGGTTGTATACCATAACTTTAAATATAGCGTGAGATTTTGATGTTCTAATAGAAAGAGGTAAGGCGTTCCATAGTCGTACAGCTTGCACCGTAAAGGAATTACTATAAAATTGTGAACTATGGACAGGAGTATGAAGTTGTAGAGTTTCGGAGGAGCGAAGGTTTCGGTCATGGGCGTAGTGTAAAAATTCAAAACGCTCCTTCAGATAAGATGGTGAGGAAGGATTAAATAGAACACTATAAAGAAGGGAAAGAATATGTGCATTCCGGCGAAGGCGGATGGGAAGCCACTTGAGTTTTGCGCGAAATACTGAGATATGATCATACTTACGTAGGCCAAATATGAATCGGATACAAAGATTTTGAAGGCGCTCAAGTTTGTTTAACTGGGCTTCGTTGAGGTCGAGGTAGCTGGCGTCAGCATAATCTAATATAGGGAGTAAAAGGGATTGTGCAAGCGTAACTTTGGTAGTGGTGGGCAAAAAGTTACGAAGTCTTCGCAGCGAAGCTGAAGACGCAAACATCTTACGACTGATCTCGGCAATGCAAGGCTCCCATGACAGCTTGGAATCCATAATAATACCCAAGTTTTTCACCGATTTGCTGATAGGTATCGGCGTGCCATCAAAAAGTATTTGCGGAAGTTGTGCGAAATTTAGCTTGGGTATCATTTTGTGACTACCAATGACAATAACTTGCGTCTTTTTAGGGTTTACTGTAAGGCCAAAAGATTTACTCCAGTCACAAATTAGGTCCAAATCAGAATTAATTAAGTTAATTGCTCTGTGCATATTTTCAATTGTTGACTGTGTGTAAATTTGTAAATCATCCGCATACAGGTGGTAGGAAGAAGATATATTTTTAGATATAGAATGAATAAATATGGCGAAGAGAAGTGGAGATAAAACGCCGCCTTGAGGAACACCAGCAGAGAGGCTGCACCATGAAGATAAATTATCTTCAATACGGATGCGTTGCCGGCGCCCAAACAAGTAACTACGAAACCAGTCAATAGCCGTCGGAGATATGTTAAGAGAGCGTAATACAGCCAGAAGTATTTCGAAATCAACGTTATTAAAGGCGTTGCTGAAATCTAGGAGTGACAGTATCGTCAACTTCCCACTATCCATTCCACAGCGAATATCATCTGTTATCTTGACGAGTGCTGTTACTGTGCTATGTCCTGGACGAAAACCGGATTGGTTTGGATTAAAGAGGATATTTTTGGAGAGGAAGTTGCTTAATTGTTGGTGTATTAGGCGTTCTAAGACTTTAGATAAAAAGGGAAGAATGGATATGGGACGGTATTCGGAGAAGGAAACTGGATTGGACTTTTTAGGTAAAGGAATAATTTGTGCTTCTTTCCAAACGTCAGGAAATGAGCCAGTATCTATTGAAGCGTTTAGAATATGCCTGATGATAGGAATGATTTCGTCGAGGATTGGCAAAATCATATTGCGGCTGATACTGTCACTGCCTACCGCATTTGAAGTAATAGCTGTAATACTCTTCTTAACATCACAATCGGCAAAATGACTAAAATGAAAAGAAGGAAAGTCTGGGGTTGGTTGAGAAGAAAGATTGTTAACTGTATTGATTTTAGTAGTTCCATCGATATTGGAAGAATTTGTGAAATGCTGATTAAGAAGATTGATGTCTAAGTTTTGAGGAATATTTTCTTGTTTAGATTTACCAACTCCCAGTGTTTTAAGAAATCTCCATACCTTAGATGGATCATTGTTGTCTACAGACTCATGAATGTATCGGCGTTGTGCGTCCCTACACAACCTAATACCTCAAAAGTCAGTCGGCGGAACCAAGCTACAGAATAAACAGCAGAGCTACATTTAAAGAGAGGTATTGATTTTAAGAGCGTGCTAATGATTCATAAATCACGCCTTAAGGTGAACGACCGGAGTTACCGCTGTTTTAACAAAATAAAGATCACAGTACCTACTCTAGTTTACCCTACAGATGACAAACAACAGATACGGGGGTAAATCACCACCTAATTATGTATAGTACACACAAATTAACAATTACCATAGCACAGAATAATAAGACGACCTCGATGGTGCGGCGGCGGCAGAGTCAGCTGCAACGCAAGAGGTTTCGATTCCCAATGTGAGACAAATGTTTGCAGGTTCTGCAGATATTTGTTCCGGGTGTGCCCACGGCACCCACGACACAGGGAATCCCAGTGTGGGTCTTCACGATGTAACTTAACACTAAACTAAGTTTTCTTCTAAGCAAAATGTTGTGGATAATTGTTGTTATTCTTATCTTCTCAAGCAAATATGTCCTACAAAATAAATAATCCTTAAAATTACAAATCGGGTAGGTAAGTACCTACCTCTGTTTATTTATTAATTAGGAATATGAATAGAATTTACATGAATAATTGCTTATAGTTTCTAATTTAGGATCTAATTTACATTTACATGTAATTCCAATTACAGCATGCAAATTTTAACAGTTTGGCATAAACATATTTTATAAAGAAAATTTTACATACCTCTACATACAAAACGATATACAGTTTGATTGCCATGTTTACTACCTATTTGTTAATTGGTTATTTTGTAAAGGGAAGGAATCCTGTGAATAGGTAGGTACGTAGTTAAATTGGGTTATATCCGAAATTCCCCTCACTTGGCCTCGCTGGGGACAACGGGAAATTATTTTTCTCAAACATACGCGGAAATATTTTCATTACTCATATTGTAAAAACGGGATTTTTCTCGTACCGCACTACCGGTGAAGGCACCGACTAAGTTTCGACTCATCCCGAGAGTCTTCATCAGGGTGAGTGATCGCGACGCTCTCCCTCCGCGTCCCTCACGTATGCGGAGGACGCGTACGTGAAAAATCCTGTTTTTACAATATGAATAATCAAACTCACGATAGTGTTTGGAATAAAATTGTCATTACTTTCGAAAACGGAACACGCGAAGTATCGTTTTTACGTACACAGTATTTGGTTTTGAATTTGGAACAAGTAGGTATAAATTATATTTTCTGTAATCGTTAGGTACCTACTTACCTACTAGAGTTGAATGCGATGTAAACATGACATCCAACACCTGAGTAAAGGACAGCATCTGGCGACGCAGCCGAGGTAGGTCAGACTATAGGTACCTACTTATATGTACCTGTATTATAACATTATATCTTTATAACGTTAACATGTATCTTTTAAAATTTGAAGATGTATCGTAGCAATAACGTACGCATTTTAGCCAAGCAATAACACAGGAACGAAGTGTGATCTGTGGGCCGGGATTCAGGTAGGTACCTACTAGATACACTAATAAAATATTGAACCAGGTTCAATGTGGACCACCAGGATATGGCTCATTGATAGAATTATTTTGTAAATTTTGGCATTTACCTATATCACGACATAGCAAGCTCAATTACGGTTCATTTAAAAGTTAAATACAATACCTACCTACCTACCGAGGTACCTACATGCATAGTCATAAAAATACTCGATAAGTAATAAAAATGCATCCTTACAGAAAAACTTACAACATTTTTTAAAGCAAATTGAAAAAAACATTGCTTTTGGGATCAATTTTGACAAAAATAATTCTCACAAAGTCTTTCACGGGTTACCTGCGCCAACTAGTGGGCAGGTGGCGATGAGGAGTTCGAACGCGCATTATATTTTTCCGATTCAACGTCGCATTTGGGATTTATTTCGATGGTTAAATGTGTCTGCCTGGTTCAATGTTCAATCATTCTTCTTTTTAACTGATTCTGCGCATAAATTCGTAATTGCAATTTTGATCAGATAATTTTCGATAAGTTCGATGATAGAGGATTTATAAATGATCCCTATAACCAACCAACAGTGATTATGTATTCAGGTCGCTTAGGTATGGTCTTGTCGTCTCGAGAGACAATATACTCATTATATATTCGATGTAAATCGGTATGTAAGAATGGGACTTACACGCCTCGCTCACAATAATAACTACCTATGCATTGAAAATAATATTTCGATGGCGGAATGACGCTCATAATAAAATTAGCACAATATTCAGACATATCTTTATTTAGTGAATTAGGAATTCTGTGTACAGTACTTAGGTAAGTAGGTATTATCATTATTGACAAAATTAAAATCCTTTAAACATACAAAATGTATCTACCGCTATCAGTGAGAACCTGCTTGAGGGAAATACCTATAAAAAATACGGCGGAGAGCATTCGATTGTTCGAGATGACAAGGAATTAGTCCGAGAAAAACTAGGAACCTATCTAGTTTTCTAAAGCTTACTCAATGGTGTATATGCATGGCTGAAAGATTAGAAGCTTAGCTTAGGAAGAAACATTAGGGTAGACTCATTTTTTATAATATAAAAGTTTGTAATTGAAATTGCGTTATTTTAATCAGTAGGTAGGTAGCTTGTCTACATAGTAGCAATCTTGTCTAGGTACACTAATGCATAAGTGAACCTTCCAACGTATCAATACCGGCGCATTTTGCTAGTTCAAGATCACCGGTAAATGAAACAACAAATATCTACGACCGTAGGGACGAGAGAGCGAGGGTGTGTAACCCTAGCGGCTATGTAAGTAGGTATGTACCTATCTACCCATCCCATGTCGGGACAATCGATTCGCGGGAGCCCGAGCTCCCCTACCGGCCGTCGCCTCCGCCCGGCCAGCCACCATACATATTCTAGCAAAAGAACATAAAAACTTACCTTTTTACAGTCGAGTAAGCTCACACCGAAGAAATGCAGTCACGTAGATCGCGAGATCAAATCACTGGTCCACTACACGGTAGTGTATAGCGATCGGCGCAGTCTCCACAAGTCAACTTATCACTCAGTTATATACGAAAAAAGTTGGTAGTGTATGTCTGAAAATGCGTGCGCTCCGGCTTATTGGATACCGGCAGAATTAGGTACGTACGGTTATCGTTGCAACAACGACGTTAGTCCCACGGAGGTTCGCGGCAGACTGACTGACGGGATGAAGATGGCGCTTTGCGTGCGCCCGTGCGCCGGGATGACGCGAGTGAATGTAGCTGCAAGAGGTCCGTTAGCTATCCGTATCCGACCAATAGGGATTTCTAGCGAACTTTGCCATCCAATAGAATGGGAACCGAGACGATTTTGCGCGTGAAAGTTTAAATTGTTCATACTCGTATATCACGTGTTTTAGCGTAAAATAAAGTGCGAGATTATTCATTACTTTTTATTTCATGCTACATATTTTTTACGATTTTAATTTGTACTAATTGAGTAATTAACGGGACAAAACAGTTATAATTTATAAGAAAACTAAGCTATAACAATATTTTATAGACAAACTTGAGGGGCAATTTACTGTGGGATAGGAAGGTATTTTACTTAATAGGCTTAAAAACTATGAAAACCATTTTACCGAACAAATATTTTATTGAGGTATGTAAAAAATACGTAATATTTCGATAACCGGTTTTGATTATACCTAATCAAAGGGTATAATAATATCTAATAGGCGCAGTAGGTATAATCAATAATAGGTACTTACCTATTTAGGTACCTATAGGTTAGCCTTTTCTCGGATTTGCACTGTATTCAGGGAGGGGTCTAGACAAATACCTCAAGCTTACTTTTCCTTTCACGCTAACGCAAATTTGTCAAGATAAAACTTGGCAGCTGTCACGTGACATTTCGACAGCGAATGCCATTTTCATAGAATTCAATATTTCAGCAGGCGTCAACGCCAACAGAAAGTGTTATTTGCCTAGATCCAGGATCACAGAACATCAATCTGAGGACACAGTGCACAAGCGCATAGCATTCACAATGTACAGAGAGGCAGGTTCGGTGGACACCTACATCATCGTGAGCGCTTACCAGCCAAACATTCTAGCATCATACAAAGGCCATACTGGGAGTTATCAATTTATTGCTATTTTCTCGGCATTCCATCGTCCGCGAATCTGCTGTAAGTAGCCAGCGTGCAACGGCGCGTGAACGCAATTACAAGCATTCGGTCCATTCTTAGCTCCTAGTGGTACAATTTACTAGATAGGAAGGTACTTTCTAAACTGGCAAACGTCAGAAACAAAGAAGAAAATTGGTAGGTAACTTTTGTTCTCAGGAATACAGACGCGACCGACTTTGCCGTTGATTAAAATACTTATCTACCTAGTTTGAATATTCATAAAACAGTAATTTTATGTACCTACCTAGTTAGCTTTGAGTATTAAAATTCTACTTTCTTCATTTTTGAAAGCAACAATTTTCATACTACCTAATAACTACCTTTCTGCCTAGTAACGGATTTTAGTGGTGCACTACGCGAGTCGCGGAAAATTTAAAGATTGACCTACCTTTGGATTTTGTTGAGATTTGAGATTAAAAATAATATTTTGGCAGGTGAAGTAAGGAGTTCCACGATCCCCTGACTTCACTAACTACTTGGCAGCTGCACAGAATTTCAGAAAAATACATGAGGAAGGGCCTATGATCGACTTAATCGGCATAGGTACCTACCTAGGTAGGTACAAACTGAACTAGGTCAGGCAGGATTAAACAAGCCACTACCCACGACCCACGAGGTATGTTGGTAAGCGGTTACCGTGACCTATGAAAGCTTGCAACACCAGGACGCGCGCGTCGCCGACTCTGAGACATAATCTAGGTTACCGTCCATAAAAATCCTAATAAATTACCTAGGTACGTACACATCCAGCTAGTTTGTATGTAAGTCCTACTTACCACACCAGTTTAATTAATCCATAGGTAGGTATGACTAAGCTAATTTCCCAGATTTCTATTGGAGAGAATGTCTGAGATAAGGCGGAGGCGGCGTGTCCAGATCAGATGGCGATAAGCGGACATTTCGACGCGAGCGGCGTAAAGATAGCGGATAGCACGCATCACGGCTAGCGCCTCTGCGCCTCTGCGCGATACAGCGCGATCAAATAGCTAAGATTTAGCGGACGATGAAGCGGTTTGCCCACTGAACAACAATTCTCGCTTTGACAACTGATTAGAAAATACTAGTGGGTAGGCACGTATGTTTTGACGACTTCTGTAGCGAGGCTGAGATAATGTGTGGATTTGATTCCCGCTATAGGACAAATATTTGCATGTGCTGTAGATATTTGTTTCCGGTAGGTGTATGCTTAGTAAATAGGAGGTTGGTCCGTTTGTGGCAATTTTATTTGGTACTTCCAACCAGACCCCCCCATTTTAGATAGATAGATAGATAGACGTGTTAAACGTTCCTCACCAAGTGACTTCAATATTTACATATTAAAGGGGGCTTCGCAAAAGTACCGAAAACGCCATAGGCCAAAAGAAAAGACGTGCACAAACCTTTGAAAAATGCACACGTCGATTAGTGTACCTGCCTTCTACTATTGCGCAAACTGATATCATGTCTGGTCAGCTTTATATAAATTACAGGTCTTAGGTTGCAGTCGCTTCCGCTAACGCTACCTCCTATAACCACGGCCTCACCCCACCAAACCGCGGAAAACCAAAGTTTTCGCACAGTACGTGCTCGTATGCAAATCAACAGCAGACAATAACCGGTGAAAGCCGACAATTACGCAATTTGTTATTGTTTCTGATGTGTTGCCAGTAGATAAACAATTAATTATATAATTATTCCGCTTCGCAGACTCATCGATTGCCAACAGTATTCTGTAAAATTATAGGTTTTTTGTTGTCACCTTAGACTAGGCGTAGCCTTGGAAAAGCGCTCTTTCTCCCTATTGTTTCTGCTTTAACAATTACCTATCATGCAATTTACAGAAGATATTAGGGGACAATAAAAGGATCTAGCTGATTCGTATAGCTGCAAAAAATACTTGTAATTTATAAAATGTGTCACATTGTAGGTATACTTTTTACTTTCAATCCATACCGCACGTACGTCATCAGCTTATTTATTTTTATTTAAAGGCCTCTTGTAGAGGGGGTATTTGATATATACCCATGGTTAAAAAACCCCTTTCTATCGATAAAGGTACCTACTTTCATTAGTAACAGGTATCATCAAGATTAAATAAACGGTTCGGCAGTTATCGTCGGACAACCAAACATACATACTGAAAAAGGCAGGTATATAAATACAAACGCCGGAGCCTCCATGTAGAAGTAGTCAGCCCAGAAAACAAGCATCCACCACTTTGTGGAAGCCTGCCAGCCTAGGTACAGTGGGTTGGTTTTATTTACCTTACATAAGTAGGTAATGAATGACTATACCGTCGTATACCGACGATATATAAATATCCTTACTTAATTTAAGTTCATTAACAATAGAAAATAACAATACAATTAAATAAATAATGTAAACGCATCCTGATTCCACACCAAACATTATAGTAACAGAAAGCTCCACACTAGGATTCCCTGTGTCGTGGGTATCAGGAATACGAGTACCGAGGTACCAGAGCGGGACGAATGTGGTAGTTCTATGAAACAGTCAAGCCATGCTTTTTGGCCAAGATGTAGTGTTTGTGGAGTAAGGGCTCATGGGTTTGGCTCTTCATGAGATCTGATAACTTTTTAACAGTGAAAGCGTTATTAGCTTGTGAGTCTTGGCAACTTATTTTACATCACATATTTCTGGTGGGATAAAATATGACAGAATCTTAATGATTATTATTTAATTTCACAATAATATAACTCTTTTAATACAAATCAGTGTATCGGAAAATACATACTAAGTTTACTGTATTATTTAATTAGCTACCAAACACTGAACATAGAATGCCTCAAACGCATTGATTGGAAATCATCTGCATATAGCAAACGATACCTTTCCGTAAAAAACAAATGAAATTACGATCATTTACAATCACGATGTTCTAATCACGCGATTTGCGGATTATCGAGATGTAGTAAGTAGGTATCTTAAATAGGCTAGTTTCGAAGATCCTTATGATATATTGAAAAAAGGTTTTAGGGAAGTAACTATTCAAAG
This sequence comes from Perizoma affinitatum, assembly GCA_961405105.1. Taxonomy (NCBI): domain Eukaryota; kingdom Metazoa; phylum Arthropoda; class Insecta; order Lepidoptera; family Geometridae; genus Perizoma; species Perizoma affinitatum. The sequence continues at coordinate 12,761,710 of OY560199.1, forward strand.
GCTTCATAGACCCAATTCTCAAAATCGTGTTAATAACCACTACGTTTACACTTTCATAACGCAGGGTGACCAAGAAAAAGTCTTCGTGTTCATTTATTTATGATACCAACTATTATTACAGGGTATCCTTATATTATCGCGTGAAGAAGATTCAACCTCTAGAGCCCCCACCTCAATGGTAGGGGGCTACTGGCTACTTAGCCCCCTAGATCCGCGCGACGCCAGCACCGGACTTCGGAATTCGGAAAGCCACGGTCGCGTGTGCACAAACGCGCATTATCATAATTGATGAAAGCAGTGGACGCTGTGGTTACAGAATTTCAGAACGTGCCGATTTATTTATTTCTTATATTATGATGATAAAATGATAAAATACAACAAAATCTGTAACTGTACCCTGAGGTACTTTAGATTATGCAACAAGACCCCGGCTACTGATCTGATCCAAAATTGATAAAAATGTTACATACATACATTCAACCGACGCGACAAGTGCATACAACTACGGTAAACTTCAAATAGTGCAATGTCGCAAAGTTGGGCAGGCCATTTAGCTAGAGGCTGTTGATAATAATTATAAAGAAATAAGTTTAATTTGATAAATAAGTTTAATGTAATAATTTGTGTGAAGAACTGCGTAGGTATGAGGATCAGTTTAAGATTGTATGGACCATAGAGCACAGAACATTCGAAGCCTATCGGTGTAGAGCATAGAGATATCAGAGATTGATTACAAATTAGGTAGTACTTCTACTAGGTATCTAACTACTTGTCTACTTTCTTGCGTGGCGTGGCTATAAAACCTAGTATGAATAGTTACCTACGGTACCAAAAAAGATCCACCAGATGATTAGGAAGTCATTTAATATTTTTATCATTATTTGTTGTGTATTTAGCCTTTTTTGCACCAGAAAAATAAAACAAATCTACGAGGAGAAAATTAAATATTCAAACTCCAGAGTGTTAACTAGTTGGTGTCGCTGCTAACTGTACCTAGCCCGCAGTTTACTAATCTCCACTGTCGGGGATAGATATTTTTCTACGACATGACAATGCCGCTTTTTATAAATTATGCTTTTCGCTTAATTGAATGATTTTACGGTCTGGTGGGTTGCAGTGTGAAAGCAAGTAGAATTATATTTATAAGCATTATAGGAACAGTAAAGAGTTTATTACAAATAACTTTGAGAAAAAGCAGAAGAGATGACGTCTTACTTTTATAATTATGGTCCCTAGCAGTAACTAGGGACTACGTGTTAGATATTATTTATAACACACTTAATAGAGCTAATAATATAAATTTAAATAGGTATCTATACTTCCGTTTGCACTTTTATTGGAGTGGATTGGATTGGATCGTAATTATATAGATAAAAGAACTCTTTATTATGCATAACACCAATTTACAGTACAAAACACAGAAACATAAAAATAAAGAACAGAAAACAAAAGAAACGCACATAGGGCGGTCCAGACAACCTTAGGATGGAGCGAACTATATAAAAAATATAACTAAGAACTAGGTACCTACGTACTTATCTGAATACGTAACTGGTCTTGGTTGCCGAACGAGGTGGTTAATTCCTCTGTGGTTGTCGAATTGACGTTTCGTATCTGTCACATTTAAGGACCTATAGAACAACGTCGGGTCAGCCATAAAAACAGATTGTTGTTTCAATGCAATCGCATGGTTTTGAAAATTTCACATAAGTACCTACAGATGGTATTGTTAGTTAGCGCAAGTAGGCAGGTAACTTGTGCAGTAAGTAATTTTTGATAAATTCTAAATAGTCTCGTAGAAACGTGAGAGGGATCCGCTGAGTGGAACGAGATCCTAATTAAATTATCTAGAGCGTGAACATGCGCGCGCGTAGTTTATGTTCTGCGTTATTTTTTTGAATGTGAAATTTAGACCAGCAATTTTGTTGGTAATAATGTCTTCATTATAATTACTAATTTATAACTGCCTAATGAGTGAACTTTCACAGCTAGAGTAGAAACAAATGTTTATAATAATGTACTAACCACCCTACAAGAACGTACCTACCTACCGGAAATATTCTATACTTACTTGAAAATTTCCTGGTGGATGCTGTTAGAAAAAGATTATGACGTAATAGCTTCATACATAGGATCCCAAGTATGTAAAGTAAAGTAAAGTAAACCTTTATTGCAAAAGCTGTGTATAAAGGTGGTATTGTTTTATAAAAAGTTTTAACAGCTTACCCGTTTCAAATACAATAGGTATTGGTCTTAAATCAAGTTACACTAAGGTAGGAATTTTCCTTATAAGGAAATAATACGAACCTAAATAAAATAAAAAATAATAAAAAACTACCTTACTAAAAATCATACCTACTCTGTTAACTGTTTAATATAAGTAATTAAAAACTTGTTAAGCCGTGTCGTCGTCCCCGCAAAATACTCATCTAAGCCATAGAAATCATTTGATAAGAGCCATTTTTTAAACTCTTTTGAAATGGGGGACCATAAAGAGATTTAATGATCATATATTTAAACTTAACAAAGTTTTCGATGATCTAGAATTCAGTTGTGCGCTAGGTTCTCATTAAAGATTTTTAACAACGCTGGTTTTAATTTTTGTCATAAATATTATTATGTATTCTTTGGTTAGCCCCACAATGCATGAAGCTTCATTTTCAACCCTTATTGAATCCAGCTTGCAGCACAATCATACCTAGCTACGGTACCTACCCGATTAATATGGCTTTCCGTATTATGGTGAAGATGCTCGAAATAATGCTGTCAGCCTTGTATTATTAAAGTCACTGTTATTAACATTGACACTATGTGACAAATAGATGACAGACAGCCTCAAACAATCAACAAATATTTCATTGAATAGGGTTCGATCAACCAACAACAGCCTTCACACACATCTCAACGCAATTGCTCCTCTACACTTGCGGCCGCCTGACAACCAAACTCTCTGGCGTTTGGTTCTCTATCAAAGCCCCTCTAACCCCGTGAAATCCTAGGCTCACCCGACCGATTTCCGTAAGGCAATATACTAAGTTCTTTAAATTACGACGAAACCACCGAAAGCCGCTCAAAAGCCAACCTTATTATTAAAACAGATGGCCCCAGGGCAAAACCAAGAGACTCGGGAGTAGTCGCTCCTAAAATTTAAGACTGAAGAAAGAGCTTAAGCTCGCTTCTTACCCGCACTTCCCGAATTGGTTGAAGCTTAGAAGACATGATGATGATGATGTAATTCAAATCAAAATAAAATTAAATTGAATTGAGGTTATGTATAGATATTCCCAAAGAGAAAGAAAATAAATGAATGGTCGAATTTTTCGTAGTTTTGGTGAACATATAAAAATATTCTTTTTATCATTGTCTAATTAACGATAATCCGAAATGGCGCTCGCATTGCGAATAGGTTTCATTCAGAAAATGGCCCAAAGCGCCTACTACACAACTCTGTTGAAGAGGCCTATGGCCTACAAAAGCTCTATTTCTTTGGAAACTTTATATCCTAACAGCTCCCTGAAGCTCACAACACCTTCGATTGTGAGTATCTTTTACGTTTTCATACAAGCAGGTCCTTTTACTATCTATTAGATTCAGTGAAGACTCTGTTGAGGTCACAGATATTATAATATTTTATTATTAGTTAAGGTTCTGTAATGTGGTTGTACAGGCTACAGCTTTTATTCTCAATTACCGACCAACCAAGATGTCTAACCTAATAACAATACATTATTCCATCATCAGTTCCCTTGTGAATGATCCTTGATGCAGGTAGGTAAGTACACCTATATTACTAAAACCTTGAAAGCTACTAAATAATTTTTATTGTTACAGACAACAGACCCCAAAGATAAGTTCTCTGGCTTCATCCCGATAGACAAGCTGGACATCACATACAGCGCCAGCTCTGGGCCAGGAGGACAAAATGTCAATAAGGTAACCAATTCGGCTGGCAGCATATCATCCCTTAGTATATATACATTGGTAATACATGTAATAATAATAATGTTATTACCTATATTCTTGCAAATAAATGTTATTCATTTATTAATTGAAAGTCTGGAGATACTGTTTGAAAGTGGCCTACAATAGTGGAACATCCTATAATCTATGTCATCTATGATGATGTTATAGCCAATTTCCTGTTTTGTGTGTACTGAAGAGGAGATTCAACTAATAAGGGGTTTGATCAACTGCCCTTTGTTGTTACTCTCAGGTGACTGATATACCCAATTTTGTTGGAGAATGTACGAGCACATGGTCATGTTAATATTCCATGATATCCTCTATGGTCCATACAGGTCCATAAGTTTGTCATAATCATAATTATAAGGTTGCGGGAAGTCTGTTGTAGGGTGTAAGACTGTATGATGTAACTGACAGGCTTTTGATGATGAGGATTATAGTTAGATGGGCTCAAACTGTTATTGATCTATGTTTTGTTTGTTCACAGGTTCATACCAAGGTAGATCTTAGGTTCAAACTAAGTGATGCAGACTGGTTGCATCCTGAGGTGAAGGAGAAGATGATTGAACTGGTATGTTGCTTAAGCTTGGATCTTAATAGTTTCTAGTTTGTCTTGTAAGTATAAAAGTTGCCCCCTAAACAAACACTTCTACAACATCGGAGCCACAGACAGCCCACTCTGCAGAGGGTGTCTAACCGAAGAGGAATCAGCTGCCCACGTAATCCTGGAATGCGTGGGTGTAGCAACTCACCGCGCGCAAATCCTTGGCAACCCAAGGTCACTCCGCGAAGCCTGCGAAGACCCCAGGAAGCTTCTGTGCTTCAGGGCGGAGTTGGGCTGGCTAACCCACTAGCCAAACTCCCACGCACAATGAACCAATTTGGAGTTTGAGTGCGGAAAAGGGAGTCCACACACACACACACACAAGTATAAAAGTTTAAAGACTTGTTAAAAAAAGGTATACCTTTTAAATTAGTAATCAGATCATAATTAGCCCAAACAAGGAGTTCTGTTTTCCACCTTCCATCTCCATTATTAGACCAGCTAAATTACATTATAATTGGAACTTGACAGATATGGAAGTGAGCCTCCTTATCCTCTCACAAGATTTGTGTCACAACAATGAGTAAAGTTACAGGTAGCTTTTTATTACCAGCTTCTTCCAACGGAGACCTGGATGAAAAGTAGCCAATGTGTTATTTTAGGTCAGGTTCAGGCAATACTAAGATTATTAGCAACAAACATTTATTTGACGAGCGGCTTTTGCTGATATGTCTATATGAGCAAAAGCTGTGTTGGATCAAATCTTTGTTTTCAGTTTGGTTAAATTTTTTAAGCAATGAATTTTTCTTTCATATCATCCTGTTGTCGAACTTGTTCTTAAATGCGTTAACAGAAGTAGTGGAAACAACATCCTCTGGCAGTTTGTTCTTATGCACAACTTGTGTCTTGGAGCATGATTTAGCCTGAGTAAAATGCCAAACTTTTACCTTTATAATATAAGTAGGATGTTAAAACTATCATTCAAATTTTCCAATTATTTCAGCACAATAACAAGTTATCCAAAGAGGGTTATCTCATCATCCGATCGGATGCAACTCGGTCCCAACAGCTGAACCTAGCAGATTGTATGCACAAGCTACGGGGGATGCTGCGCCAGGCCTCAGTTACCCCGCGGGAGGCCTCGCCTGAAACACAAGAGAGAATAAGACAACGGTACTTAGTAGAATCTAGTATCTTTAGATCTTGTGAGGGAACTGCAAAGATTAAAAAGTCTCAATATGGCACTGCAAAAGGAACTACTGAGATAAATAGATAAGATATAGATAGTAGACCTATCTATATCTTATCTATTTATACATCACACTTTCTACATCAGATATATACTTTTTTACTTTGTAAGCAAAATTAAAAAGCTAAGTAAAAAGTATTTAGTAGAAAGAGAAAAACAATTTAAAAGTATTTAGGAGAAAGATTTCTCTTTCTCCTAAATACTTTTAAAAGGGTAGGAATCTTGATGATGGGACTGATAATCATTTAAATTTTGAGATTTAAAAAGAAATATAGTAATTTACATAGTTTGCCTTGAATTTAGGCTAACCATTGAATTAACTAGAAAATGTAGCTACGTTTTGTATACCAGTAGTTTGTGGCTTTTCACTCTACGTTGCTGTGATGTAACTTAGCTCAATCATGGGGCGTGAGTTTAACATAGGTATAAAATAAGTGTTTAAATTACCCTTGCCTTAAATAATATTAACGTTCTTACGTTAAAATTTATGTATAAAAAACGCAATAGAAAGAGAGTAGTTGGGAGAGAGTAGTAGACATAGTTGGTAAAATAATGAATAGATGATGGTTTGTTTAATTTCAGGCACTTAAAAGCGTCCCGTCTGCGCGTCGCCGTGAAACGCGAGGAGTCGCTTAAGCGCGCCCAGAGGCAGTCCCCCACCGTTGTAGACTTATGATTTTTCTATTAAATTGGGCATGCGTGATACTGCCGCCTTGGACTGAGACTATCATGTAGAAACGCCATTTTCTTTTGAAGGATTTTAAAGCAGCTTTTGGTTTTAACTAGAGGTATCGGTTATTCATACGTTTTAAGACTTAAAAAACACCAAACAAATATCAAAAGTATATATTGTTGGTCAAATAAGTAATTTAAGTCTGGTTTATGTTTTGTCTGCAGGCAAATTTTTATGAAGCATAGAAAATGGCGAATCTATGAAATATAAACGTATATCTGTCTCAAGGCGTGTATCGTTTACTTGTTTTGAAAGATAAGAGTGAATAAATGTAATTGTTAGTTTTAGAAAAGGTAATTTTATTGTTTTCTCTTAAAAATAATATAGAAAAAACTGCTGAACGCCTGCTAAAACCACGCAAGCAAAATTTTGCTTCGGTGGAATTTAAATCGCTATTGCCTAGTTTAATTGATTAGGCGCGAAATATTGTAAAACATATTTTTTACTAAAAACAAAAAGAGTAAGAGGAGGTCTGCCACTAACCTCGACCCGTAAAGACTACTCCCGTGATCATGGTCCCAACATGGCAAATGTGCCGAAATATCGGGAAATATTTAAACTCACAAATCATGGTAAATATAGGTACCGTTTTTAGTAAAAAGTATGTTTATAACAATGATAGTTGTAGAATAATCTATCAAGACAAGTAAATTAAAGTATTTGTGAAAGTTTTATTACAAATACACAGTATGCCCAATTTAATTATAATTAAAACTGCGCTTTGGCGCCTATGACTAGGATCTTATAAAAATTAGTAGCCTGTAATGTATATTATCAATTAATCTTATTATAAATGCGAAAGTATTGAGGTTTGGATGTGTGTTGTTAATAATCTTCTTAACGGCTGAACCGATTTCGATGATATTTGGAATAAGTATAGTTCGTGATCTTTAAAACACATAAGAACCCACGATATATCTATTACGCGAAAAAATGTATGCAGAAGGTATGTTAGTACTTATAAAAATTCCTAGGAATGCTAAAACAAAGTGTTAAGTATAATGAAATAGCCTATACTCAAAATGTGGTTACACAAATAAACAATTTTGCTGCAACATTTTTTTTTATACCTTTTTTATCTACTGTAAAACCAATTGAAATGACAACATCACACAAACTTATTTTGATTTGGGTTCTGCCACTGTGGACTTCTCGTTGCCATGGTAACATGTACATATATTGTAAACAAAACGCTGTTTTCAATGTCATTTCCATATTCTCTTGCGACGAATTGGGTGTGACAAAAGCCATAATCAAGAAGTGAAGTGAATTGGGTGTGTTTAGTGTGTGAAAAATATATTAACCGAATCTAGACCGAAATGTCCTACAGAGATTTAAGAAGTAAGTTTCGTGCCTATACATCTACTAGGTAGGTACCACTAACACACATTTCCGTGAGGTAAGTACTTTGAACCACCACGAGTTAAGTAGTAACTATTATCTAATCTGTGATCGTCTCATAGGCGTCCAGTTCATATCGTCACCTTCATGGTCTAGGTATACATTTGTTTGAGACCATTAGAAAGATTTCACAACAAAAAACTTTTTTTATACAAATGAAGTGGCAAAGAAGCATTATACGGCCCACCTGTTGGTAAGCAGTTACTGTAACCTATGGACGCTTGTAACAGAAGAGGTATCACTCGCGCGTTGCCGGTTCTGAGACATAACGGGTGAAAAGTCTCATGTACCTGTAATTTCACCGGCACCCATACCTTCACACCGGAATACAGAAATGCGAACATTAGGTACTGCTTGGCGGCAGAAATATGGTATGGTGGTAGTGCGAGTTCAGTGGCGCGTATTGGGAGAGACCTATGTCCGGCAATGGACTAATGTGGGCTGATGATGATGATGATGATGGTAGTACTTCCCCGGACGAGCCCTTCACAAGGAGCATACGTATTGTCGTGTGCACCGCCAGAACTAAATAGGTACATTTAGGGAGGTGCACCTGCATCCATAGGTACACATTATACCATTATCTAAGATATATAAAAAAAAGTCTATAAAAAATATAGACTTATACATGTATATTAAGTAGATAAATGAAATGTCAATGTATAATGTAAGTATTTAATTAGCGTATATTTAGCACGTTACGATGTGAATCGCTTAACGATGGGGGACGCGACGCTAAGCGGCCTGTGGATTCTCAGTGTTCACAGGAAAAGAGTAGAGGAGGATACTGAATTTATTGACAAGGTGATCAACACATTTGGACAGCAACCTAGGCGCCTTCAGTTATTATTCAAACAGTTACGTAATAAAAAAAAAACTATGTATTTTCATTCCTGACAGGGGGGTGAAAGTGCACCCCCTTACACCGTGCTGCCGGCGCCCATGCGCATTGTTTTAAGATTTCAGCGAAGCGATGCGAGTGCTCGGCTTCCCGAAGCCGATATCCTTGGAAAGCTTCAGGGTCCCGAACTGGGAGCTGATGGAGGAGAGCCTGCGCTGGCTCGGCGCGCGCGTGGAGCCCGACTCCGCGCTGCCTCGCGCCACCAACATGGAGCAACGCGTGTCTCTGGTCTCGCAGGCTATTGCACTCTTTGTAAGTTCGCATTCGAACTATTAAACCTATATTCTTATTTAAAAAAAAAAGCGCGTTACAGACATGCACGTAGTCCAGTCTCCTTAGCAAGAAGACCCTAGACAACGGTTTTTCTACTTCCGAGAAGATAAAACATATTTTGTCCCTCTTTTGTTTGACAGAATAGGCGACCGAAATAGTTTTTGTCATGCTAAGCGGGCTGACCCTGAGGGAAATTTGTCCCCTACGTAGAGCAATAAAACGTTCATCCAAATTTCACGTAGGCACAACAGTTGATTAGTATATCACACATCAAGAATCATGAAATTATACAACACCGGTTGTCAGCCAAATGAGCAGAAAAAGCAATATCGCCATATTTGCATTAGGGATGGGGACATTACCACACTAGTGATGTGAATGTGAACGATCGAATCGCCACAAACCCACACTAGGATTCCCTGCGTCGTGGGTATAAGGAACTGCGACCACCGCGGTACCACAACACCCAGATCCTATTTAGATTTGATAATATGTACATATTACCTACCTACCTACCTACCCCAAAATTGTTAATGCAGGCGATCTCATTTGGTACGAGCGAGGGCGCTATAACAATTTCGCAACTGGATCCGGTGCCCGCGCGATCGATATCATTTTATTGTTCACATGGTACTATGGTAGAAGAGGATCTAATGTAGTTTATAAGTTGAACTTTGAATCCTTTCTACACGATTCTTGTGATTTTAATTTATAAAAACCTATTGACTTTGGCTTGATTGAAACTTGCTTGGTTCGCGTATGTTTCTGCTGCTGGATCGATAAAAGCCTTTACACACACAATTTGTACATGATGTTACAATTATTATAGCCTCTTATTATAATTATATTCTACCATCTAACTAACTAATGTGCAAAATGTCCATGGCTAGATTGTACATTAATTTAAACACAAGATTAATTTTGTCATCATATCTACTTATGCCCTGGCGTTTGAATTAAAAGTTACAATATCCATTACCTATTAACAACTTAAACTAATAAAATTCAATCATACCATATCAGTCATACTACGCCTTCGACTCCTAGCCCACCGCGCTATTACTTCTTCTAGCGTGATCTTTAAATACCTATATAAGCCTATAACCTTCCTCATGAATTGGGACATCAAATGCATAAATATTTTTTCCAATCCGACTGGTAGTTCCAGTGATAAACGCGTTCAAACAAATCTCTTCAGCTTTATTGTTAGTGTATGTATATCATGTTTATTAGTTATCATCATCATTCTGTTCAGCATTCCAGAGCGAACCTGAAGCTGAACGGGAAGAAGCTTTACGGTGCTGACGGCTGGGCGGTGCGGGAACTGCTGAAGGTGGCTACGTTCCTGCTGGCCGCGCTGAACGCACCCCCACCCGCAGAGCATAGGGACGAGGGGGCGGTCAGCTATGACGTCAGCAATCGAGTGAGGCCGTCAGCTATCTAAAAAACATTTATTTCTGTAACTTATAAATAGTGCATTGGAGTCTCCTTTTGAGCAATTATTTGCTTGTATTAGGAGAAAAGGCTCATCTACGAAACATTTTGAAATATTTGTTATTTATCTAGTAATAGTGGAGTGGAAGAAGAAAACACGTTGTGCCGACCCCACGTAATGTGGGATAAGGACAAGAAGATGATGAGCTAGTATCTAATAGGAAAACATGATAACAAGGGGTTTACATTATAATAATAATAATAATAATAATAATAATAATAATAATAATAATAATTTATTCAAAAAATCGTATACTACACACATTACATATTTATGATCTAAAATTAACATAAAGTAAAATTTATACTAGAACCTGAACTAGGTATTCCTGTGTTTCAGGCGGGAGGGACTAACATTATACAAGCAAGGCAATTATACAAACAAACAAAACACTTGAAGAATAAAATATAGTGACTTCGACATATACTAGATTAACTACATAAATTATAGTAAAAATACTCATATTAGATTATTTTATGAGTTAACATAAAAACTTATAACTAAACTTAGTTAAGTACAACGTTTCACTTCATCACATCTAATAGTTTCTCTGTATCATCATACGACAAGTTTTGCAAGGCGTCCTTAAGGGCTGCCTTACAATTGAAGTAATTGAGTGGATAAATATTCACTAAGGCATTTAATCTATTGTAGAGAAGAGGGCCAAGGAACGTATAAAATTTAGTTGCAAAAGTGTGTTTAGTGCTTAGTTGTCTATGACAAACTTTATCGATTCGTCTTTTATTAGTAAAATCAGGGTTGTATGGAAGGGTAAGTTATGATGTGGTATGTTACAGCTTGGAGAAATAAAACAAGCACGCTCGCTGGCGACAGAGATCACTGCGCAAGGGGCCTTCCTTTACGACTTGCTCGCCAAAGAACCAGAAAATAAGGTACCTCATCTCATTAACATAATCTGAGAACCTTGCATGGAGTCTTACAAAAAACTGCATCGGTTTCGCCGTTTTACAATCCATTATCTATGCAGCGATGTCCAGTGACTTGTACCGATAAAACCTATGTATTTATGAATCACCTTGCAGATATGCGAATCGATTGTAAAAAATCGTTTTACATTTGAACAAACAAGTTGACTGACAAACACAGAAACAACTTGTTACGGCAAACGCATAGACCGGGCACAGACACATTGGTAAAAATAACTAGTTGTGTATTCCTGCTGATCTGTAAATCATTAGGATTAAAAAACAGTCAAATGAGGCACGAAACAGCTACTAGTTGTAAAAAATATATAAGTATATCAGTCATGTAGTTACCATAATACAATCTCTGCTTAGTTTGGGGCTAGATGATGCTGTGTGAAAAACGTCTAGCATTATTTATTATCATTATTATTAATTACATCGGACAAGATGGGGGGCTGTGCGGGGGAAGGCATTAGTCTTACAAACACGCTGATCTTGCGTTTTAACATTTGTTGAGTCAGTTTAATTGTTGTGTGTGATGGTACCGTTCACGTGTGCAGGAGGTCCGCGAGCAGGCGCTCGCCCGCCCGCTGGACATGTCCGTGATGGAGGCGTGCCTCGGCGCAGCGCGGCGCACGGTCGAGGCGCGCGTGGAGGCGGGACGGGAGCGCATCGCGGGCGTCGCTGCCAGCGAGGCCGCGCTCGCAGCCAAGCTGGAGCGGCGCCGCGCCGACCTCAGCCGCGCGGAGAAGAGACTGCACCAAGTGCAGAAGATCAAGTGAGTCTCACTGGTAGTCTACTAGTTAGCAGCTAATAGAGTCTGCTCCGAAATATAATGGAGTTTGAAGAGAATGAGGGCGCGTGACTGTTTTTATAACCAGTCACCCGAAGAACGATCCAACGAAACTGCGAACTTTTTTTTAGTTACGGTAGCTTGTCTTCCTTACCAAATATTTTTTTTATTTCTGTGTGCATTCAAGAATTATAATAACTTTACATGTGTCTGAATATTTCCATTTTGTTCTACTTTCGTGTCGTTTTACAATGACTATATTGTCACGAGCACAGCAATGTGGTGTTTTGTCTCAGACCTGCTTACCAAAGCGAGCTGGTAGCGCTGGAGGGCGAGTTGGAGGGTCTGTGGGATCAGTACGTGCTGCGGTACCGCTGCGTGGAGGCGCTCAAGCACCAGCTCAGCGTGCTGGAGAGCGCACAGGCAGAGGTACTCATCATGCTCTCATGTAGAATAGGTAGTGTTCATCATACGAATGTTGTTGTTCCCTGCGACTTATTATAGAAGAACACCTGGTGAGAGACAGAGAAGGCACGGGACGGAGTAAGGATAGGCCTCATTTCTCTTCTTTTTTCGGGTGATTCCGGGCTGAGATAGTGATGATAATGTAGTATTAAAATAACACATAGGAAGGTAGGTAGGTACATGAATGAATGAATGAATGAAAATAATTTATATAAACACCTTATGATATAACAATAACACGCTGCAAGGATTGTAGGTTGCAAAGTAACTCTTTTCCGGGTTGTCATTAATCTTAAAATATTAATGAAATCATATGTCATTAAGCTGAAAAAAATCACATACAAAAATATAATCAAATTATATTCAACGAGGAACAAAATAGACTATATTATGGTTAAATAATAAAAAAACGGACAAGTCTAAGCGAACTCGCGTCCTCAAAGTTCTGTACTGTAAAACATATCTAAATCGTTAAAACCCTTTTCAATTTCTACTATTTTTGCCTACAAACTTCACATTCAATTTTAGGGATTTGAAATTCCTCAATTAGGAGGTAGGTATCAGAAACTACGAGTACCGTAATACCAAAATACTCAGACTCTAAACAAATATCTGCGGAACATGCAAACATTTGTCCCGTAGTGGGAATCGAACTCGCAACTCTTGCGTCTCAGCCGGCTGCTCGCCCGCAACGCTATCGAAGTCGTCATAATAATGTTGTGTTCCAGGAGGCGGAGGAGCAACAAGCAGCAATAATGCAACTCATCCACAAATACGAAGCCGAAGATGTTCTGGGGAAACTGAGCGACTCGGGTGAGACGATCTACACCAAATACCGGACTTTAATAAATAAATAATGCTGTTTTTGTTCCACACAGCATCATCTAGCCCCAAACTAAGTAGAATAATTCGCAAAGTTATTTGTATTGTTTTTGATTTTCATGATAATCATCAGATTATAATGTTATTAAATTCCAGAGATGGAATCGAGCGAGGACGAGGTGCTGAGCGAGGCGAGGCAGCCGCGGCCGGTCACGCGCCCCAAGACCCGCCTGAGAATCAAAACTGCTGGTACCTACTATATGTCTCATCTCTTTGCTACTAATAACCTATAATAATAATGCTGAACGTTTTTCACACAACATCATAATAATATAGTCCCAAACTAAGCAGAGCTTGTATTATGGGAACTACATGACTGATATACTATCTAATTATATACTTTTTTTTATTAAATACATCCATATTGTACATAGAAAACACCCAGACGCGAGACAAACATTTGCTAATAATACAAACATTTGTCTCGCCTATGCGAGGCGCATTGAATTCACACTACACACATTGTTTATACCAAGTAAACGTTTATTTTACACAAACAATGATAAGATAATGGTAATACATTGGTCGAAAGATTAAAAAAACAGTAACTCCTATTTAAACTTTAACCACATTTTTTTTACTCCTATTCTCAAAAGGTTTGGTCTCAAGACGTATACAAACCTTGCATGTGGTGATCACGGTAGTACCGATTGTTTCATACATTTTAAGTCAGGCGGGGTGTCAGCTGCCGTTGTGCACCCTGGCTAATAGTGGAGTGTTGGTGTATACTGTACAGGTCAGGGCGCGGAGTCGCGGCGCGCGTTCGGCAGCATGGCGGCGGCGGCGCGGGACTCGCTGGACGACATCCGCGACGAGGACGACTCGCGGACAGACTCCGACCTCTCCGACGCACACATGTTCGGTACATACGCTCTGCTTGTATCATGTTAGAGCGCAGCTATATAACGGGGCTATGTGCCCAAGATTGCACGACCGAGGACTGATAGTGCCGACACTTATACCAGTGAAAGTTGTGTCTGACGGATGAAACATGAGAGTAGAATAAATGCAGTTGAAATGAGACTTTGAGAGAGAGAGTGAGGAACGGTGTGATAAGAGACCGTTGAGGTATGAAAGAAGATGTAGTGACAAGAATAGAGAATGCTTAGATTGTTTGGGCATGTAGAAAGGATGGACGAAAGGAGATTGACGAATGTATATAAGACTCTGGTCGGATTGGAAACGTTCTGCAGAAATATAAGATTTAAAGTGGCCGAGCTTGCATGATGAGATGTTCTAGGCGAGTTGTTTTGAATCGCAAAGTTGCCTTGTGCTGACGCTGCGCCAGTCGGATCGTCTCGCTGGGCAAGGTCATCCGAACGATGGTTCGGATGCTGTGATGCTGTGTGATGGATGCTGATAGGTAGCGTTTGAGAACATCTTTGAAGCGCAAGCTTCTTTCTTTACGATCCGAGAAGAAAGCTAGTTTCCGAAGCCTAAGTCATTACGCACAAGTTGATCCTTGATGAGCCGAGATTGTTTTCCTTTCACGTTGACGCGAATGCGTCAAGGAAAAACGTGACGTCTCAATAGCATCTTCACACAATGCATTCTTTCCGCAGGCGTTAACGCCAACAAAAAGTGGTTATTGTCTAAGGGGGTGCTACGTCCGAGGATAGATGCAATGTGAGATGTGTTGTTGAAGTTCAGTGACGCTGCCAAAGGAATAATTTAAAATCAATTTTGAAAATAAAAAAAATGATGCAGTGGTTGCAGGCGTGGGTCCGCCCGGCAGAGGTCGCCCCGCGCGCCCCCTCACGCGCACGCTGCAGCCCGCTGATGATGACGACTTCGCAGACCTCATCGACGGTGAGTTATATACCTACCTCAAATATATGAATGCTTAAAACACTACTCAAAGCTTAATCACGACCTAAAAAGTAGGCTAGATAGATAGATAAATAGAAAATGCTCTAGTGCACAAGATAAAACTAGTACATAGGCGAACTTAATGCTAATTAGCATTTTCTTCCAACTGACCCTTGTGTAATGAAAAGTCGGCGCGAAGGGCGGTAGTGCGTTTGAAGGAGATTACCAAATAAGAGAAGAAAAATAAAAAAAGCGTTATTAACAAATAATTAAAACATCCGACAGGCACATACATAGTCCTGTCCCCACACTAGGTTGCCCTGAATCGTGGGTATCAGAAACTACGGGTAGGTAGTCATCCCCAAACCGGACCAAATATATGCAACATCGCCATATGTCTTTCGTCTCAGCCGGCTCAGCACAGACTATAAAAGTTTAAAATCTCGAAACACCTGCGATAATTAATTGTACGCATACTGGGTTATTCTGGTCGATCGACAGGTTTCATTTGGACCCTGTATAAGTAGTTTGGTTGCGCGTGTGTTACAGGCGTGGACGGAGGCGTCGGCGAACAGGACTCGCTCGGCAGCTCCTCCGAGAGCGAGCTGCGCTTGCCGAGTGCCGCGCCGCCACCCGCCGCGCTCAGCGACAACGAGTTCTAATACACTGCACTACGGTTCGCTTCACCAAATCAAAATAAAAGGCGTTAAAGTATTACTGAATAGATGTTATTTTTTATAAAACGAAGTTTTATTTCTTAATAAATCCGAGCAAAATAGGTACCTATTTTCTCTATATTAGATTTTTAAAGCGGGCAGTAATGAGCTTGAATCTGGAACATTAATTTTGGAAGTGTGTCACGCGCGAAGTTATCAAGAGAGAGAACGGAGTTAGGATGTAGAAGGTAGACTCCGAAGCTACTCATCTGATTTAAAAAATCTTTATTATTAAGAACGGAATTAAAGGATTTTTCGTGCTGGTTAATTCTGTATCTTCAACGAGAAAACGGTCGAGCGCTGCGTTTCTTACGAACGTGTCTAAACGGTAAGAGCTACTTTGCATCGGCTTGTTTATCCGGTTAACGCGGTCGAAGCCGTGACCAGTAGCTAGTCTGTTTAGAATACTAGACATAGTTTTGTTTTAGGTATATGTCTGCTATCCGAAATGGATTGGGATTGAAAATGCTCCAACTCGTTGTTTTGTAAAAGGATCATTAAAAAGAATAACCAGCCTTGTTTTCTTGCCTTTCTTTCGTGGCTTGGACGCGGAGGAACAAGTAGTAGATAAAACCGACGTTTCAAAGTGATCCTTGTGATTTTAATGAATAAATGAATTTTGACTTTGACTTTGGAATAATCTAGATGGATTCTTATGGGTCATGTTTATGAGGTCTACCCCATCCGTAGTTCTAGACTAAGTCTTGGATCATTCTGTATTGTTACGTTTATCGTCCACAATAAGTACAATAATAACTCAAAGAAAACTCGATTTTGTTCGTGAAATTATTCATTTTATTCGAAATTTATAAACAATTCAGATCGCCGATTTCAATAAATAACGAAACGCACGTCGCGAACTTTTTAACGCATTTGTTCAGCCTTAGCATTTAAGTAAAATAATTTTAGAAATAAACAATACACCTCGTCTAAACATATATATATAGTATTATATATATATATATATATATATACATATATAGTTTAAAATTAAAATTAGACGGGATGGGCCGATTCTGTGCGTCACAAAAGGCATTTCAAATCCTACCTCCACTCAGACACAAAGTTGAAATTTGAATGGTTTAAGTTATTAAACAGTTAGGTACAGTCGTCTTAATTACAACTATAAATTGGTAACAAGATCAAGTTAGTCTATTAGAATTATGGACATAAAAGAAAATCCGTTAAAATATGAAACCACGGAACAAAGATAAAAGGTTGAATACCTTATAGATGCAAAGACATGAAAATAATTCATAATAAAATAATAATTCATTTATTTTATAGTCTGCACATATTTTCAATCAAGACTAACAAAGTCATTGGTTCCTCAAGGACTAATAAGTATGCACAACTAGTTGTGTCATTGGTACACCTGCCCAAATTAGTTCGTTAGACAACTGAAAAATCCTTTCTGACCAGGTCCAACTCTGATAGGTTAGGTTTTTAGGTTTTTTTTTATGACCACAGAAAGGGTGATGTCATTATGGAACATTTCTATGTACGGAACACTTATAGCAAAACCAGTTCTGCCAAGTTGTGTTTAAAGGAACTCATATTTGGGATGTTTAACCAGTTGTGCATACTGATTGGTCCGTGAGGAACACCTGGTATGATCGAGTTTGAAATTATGTACCTAAATTAAAACAATAATAACTAAAATAATAGATAGGTATGTTTATATTATTATATATTTTCCTTAGATTAGATTAGGTAGGTTAAGACAGCTATCTCTCATTTAATTTGAGCAAAATTTTGTTATATACACAACCAATAGTTTTGTCTGGTTTAGTTTATTTGGCACCACTTAGGTACATAGGACTTTTTTTTATATTTACAAGTGCTTAGAAAATAAGACTAAAAAGTCGACTTAAAAATATGAAATCAATTAATTACTTTGAAAATAAATAGAATATTTCGTAATCGACTCAACTTAAACTAGATAAATAGACTTAGGTGTAGGATATAACACAGATATTTGACGATTATACGCAATTTACAGTTTTGTGAGTTAGTCAATAGTTAGTTTCGAGTTGTCTAGTACCTACAATGCTTAAAGTATCTATATTTTACCACCGGAGTACCACAGGGCAAATTTTATATTTACATTAATAACATAGCGTTTACATTCCTTAAATTCCATGTGGAATACATTGTTACAGTCGCAAGCGATAATTTAAGATATTTTTTTAATGTTTTCTCTGTATATTTTTTGTTCATTTAGGCAATTTTGTAATTTCAAGCATTTTAATTAGATATGTTTTATGAATTTATCATCTGAAATAATATAATAACTTAAAAAAGAATTTGTGCCAAAATCACTATACATATAATATGAAATAATCGCTTACAACTGTACATAAAATATACATGAATTATCTTTAACTCATTTTTATTGTACACATAGAGGTCTATACACCCTCTGTATAGACCTCTCGCCTTTCTCTAGCCTCAAATATGTTTAGTAATGTTAACGATTATTTAAAATAATACTAAATTAAGTGTACCTAGAGTTTGGTAAAAAGGTCCAGAAACGAAACTAATATATTTTTTATACACATGTATAAATGAAAGAAACGGTGCCGCCCTCAATATTTCAACTCTTATTTGTCAAACTTAGAGTTAGAGTTAAAAACCGCTTATATTAATTACACTAATTATTAGAATATACAGAATTAATTGCACGATAAAGCTAAAATAATGTACAGATAGCAAAAAAATCCTACGGTTTTTTTTTGTGATTTGTATGAATTAAGCGTTACAACGTTGTAGCGTATTGTTTTATCATAGGGGAGTGATCGCGACGCTGAAAGCAACAGCACTTACCCTGAAGAAGACTCTCGGAATGACTCGAAACAATGTCCGTGCCTTTACCACATGAACATTTTCGGCACATGAACATTTTTGTTTTGCACATTCGTCTCCGACCACGTGAGATATGTTTATGATTTTTAAAGCAGGAAAGTAAAAAATTTAGAATTTTATATTTCTCATCTGCGTCATAGAACTCATGTCGCAGCACCCTTACAGGGGCATGTACCTACCTATACAGGGTGTAATCGTTAAGTGTGCACACGCGATTATTCCGTAACTACCGTTTTTCAATCAATAAATGCAACAATCACGATTATTAACGCAAATTGAAAAATACAATAAATTGGCGGGAACGAGAACCCGCGATAAAGAATTTGAATTTAGAACGAACACCAAAGAGTATCTTTCTTTTTGTTTTTATTTAGTATGTTGCTTTTCAGCTAGTTCAAATCAATACAATATTGAAACAAGGTTTATTATAAATTTGAAGTGGTAAGATAATTAATCTACACGTGTATCTACTTGAAATTCATTAATACCTTCATATCGTACATAATTATAAAATGACAAGGGTAAAATGAGTAGGTACTATTCCACTTAAAATAAGGAAACTAAAACCTTTCTACTATCTCATACTAAATGTATGGGAGTGATTAATGTAATTTTTTTGGATATTTCTCGTTTTATTTTTAAAAAGTTATTAATGTCATTTTACTCATTAGGTAAAGTACTTTCGATATCAGTTTAAAGTTTTTTGATATCTGCAATAGTTACGGAATAATCGCCTGTGCACACTTAACGATTACACCCTGTATAATGTATTACTTAAGACAAACTATATTCCCGTTTTGCAAACGGGATAAATGAATGTTGGTGATAGAGGCGCTTCTATATGATGGTGTAATGTTATGAGAGTGTTCCGTGTGAGTTGGTGGTGGCGCTGGTGGCGCTGGTGGCGCTGGTGGCGCTGGTGGCGGTGCTGGCGAGGGAGTCGTGCTGCTCCGCGGCGAGACGGCTCTCGTCGATCACCGCGATGAACTGCTCCGCGTACGCCCTGCGTTCACAACGGACACGTGACAGGATATGTAAGTGATGACAAAGATGATATCATGTTCATACTAGCTTCTGCACACGGCTTCGCCCGCGTGGTACCCGGATCAAAAGTAACCTATGTTCTTTTCTGATGTATAATCTATATTACTGTAAAGTTTCATCAAAATCCGTTGAGTAGTTTTTGCGTGAATTAGTAACAAACATCCATCCTCACAAACTTTCGCGTTTATAATAGTAGTAGGATATTCGAGACTAAAAGGCTGCTTGTTCGACTGGCACCACACAAAAGCTGAAGGAAGGGAAGAAACAAGCTAGACTTGTTGCCTGTTCTTCCAGGTTTGGCCGCAAGGAATCAGCATCAAATCGCTTATAAAAATGGGGGATGAAATATTGGACATTTTATCAACTTCCAGTTATTAGAAGTCGGTTCTTTTTTATTACTTTCTCCAGTTGTAATTTTGTCTCACCTGTCGAGGCCGGTGTAGGTGCGCTTGAGTTCCGCGTCGGTGAGGTGCGAGTGGTCCGCTCGCCGCTTGCGGTGGATCCGCTCGAGCGAGCGCGCGAGCTGCGAGTCCCGCGAGCGAGCGTGGTCGCGGCGCCGTCGCTCGCCGTGCGACCGCGGCGACCGTCTGCGGCGGACTCGCTGGAACACAAACAAGTTAACATAATATAAATGTTTATTGAGTCTTAAACAAAGGTCTGGTAGGTAAAGTGGTGCTATAATTTGCAATACTGTAAAGCGATTATATGTAGCTCAATTTCCCGTGCTCAATAGGTGTCTAATGATCTTGTGTTGCATGGTCGCAGTGGCTCGCCTCGGATTCTCGCACTGGCGCAGCCGGTAGGATAAGTTGACAGAGTTCGGACAGTTGCATTTTTTTTCGTTTTTATTTGTCATATTCCGGGCACTAAGCGCTTTTTTGGCTGTCAATCGGTTATACGAGTATAATAATAAGATATGAACTTACATTGTCGTGAATAGGATAATACAATGGTGCAGGTGGCGGCAGCGGCAGAGTCGCATACCTCGGCGGTGACACCATCACGCAGTTTGCTGGCATGCGGCCCAGCTGTGGGCAAGAAACATAAACGTTAAAATATTAAACATAAACGTCAGATATTTAAATCGAAAATACTAATAAAGAAACTAGTTATAGCGACAATTTTTGCTCAAATTTCCAACACAAACAAAGCTGCCTCGCCCCGCTGAAGTCAGGACTCAGCCTGCTCAATATTCCGACACCGGAATGTAGTCCAAGATCTACTTCCTACCTAAACAACAGAATCAATAATATTCTAAACGGTGACATAGTTGTCTGTGTTCATTTGAATAATGCATCTCACGCAGGAATATTGAGGTCAGCTATTTTGTCTATATCTGCGTGAACTTGGGGTGACAATGTTTTATGAACAATGTAAGCGGGTAACAGGTAACCCTACGATACGAGTGAAGTCGTGAACAGCATGGCTAGCTGGAGCTAGTCTGTAATAAATTGTACCTATCGAAATATTTCCCACTTCACTCAAATCAAGTGAGCATATCACATCCTGCAAATACGAAGTTCTGTTTTTTTTATTACACGTCAATTTACCAGAAGTATTTTTTCTTCACATTCCGTTCACGGGAGCGGCTTGCAGTCGACCTCAGGTAGGTTATTGCAAAAAAGGTGATTAGTTAAATACAAGTCATGGATGGCCTTCGATCTGTTCGGTTTTATAAACAAAGAAATACAGTGTATTTATGCTGTTCACGACAATTTAGTGCTTGAAATGTTCATTTAATATCACCTTTTTAGGTACTTGTGTTTATGTTTTGATTTAATGTCAGGAGTGATAGTTTTTTTAAGAACTGTCTGTCAACATAGATACTAGGAAAAAAGTGGTGGAATTGTCTGATATTTTTGTTTAACTAATGTTCTGGATAAATAAAAAGAATTTTTATGCAGATTATTAATTATATATCATATCATCATCATCTAGTCCTGCACCAACTGTTGGGTATAGGCCTCTTCTTTATTCCATTATTTCCGGTCCCTTGTGATTCTCATCCCAGATTCCTAACTACGCTGGCGATGTCGTTCGATTATCGCGCAGGCTGTCTGTCAGTCACCGAGCCTCTCTTGGCCAGCTTTCGGTAACAGCCTTCGTTCATAACCCATCTATGAAAGCAATCATTAAGTCCATTCTATATTTAATTGTTTCTTTCCTGTAAAATGTTTCTATGAACTTCCTAGACAAGTGTGAAAGGCGCGTAGACTTCATCAACCAATAGGATTGTATATAAATGGTATGGCTCATAGTCGATACCTAACAGTCTTTATCGTATTTATCTCATATGCCTTAAATATAATCAGATATCACTATAAATGTATTTGTCTAGACAAGCAGGTACATTTTCTAGTAAGGCCTATGACTTGCGAACTAGTCTCCAACCAGCCCAACCAGGTAGGCCACACGAGCTCTGAATACAAAGTGAATCTAAGAACTGAATCTCCTTGATAAGTTTTCCGCCGTGTTTGGTTACGAGAAACCAGTTGACGCTTTTGTTTGATACATAAGTAGATAAGTACGTACTAGCTGGTGGAATTTGTGAACCTGTTAGAATGTTGTCTGATATTAATATTGCACCTGATACCAACTCTGTGTTGATGTTTATCTTGCCTGACATTAAGGTTAGCTCAGAGAAATTAAGCGTCCAATTTCTCGCGAAGTTCCTAATAACTTTCTCAAAAACGATATTTTAACTCGGAGTTCTTGCCATAAAAATAATAATACGTTTAAAAGTGGAATGTTGACGCAAAATTTCATTGGATTTAAAGAATTTGTAGTCAGTGTTTCAATAAGCAGCGAAGGGTTTGCAACCTATGCTACGTGGAAAGCTAACTACTTGAAAAAACGCGGGCATGTGCCAAATGTAATGTTTGGACGTGCCTCTGACTAGGTACTGAGGATGTCCATCATGCATGTTTTTATTTTTGGGATATTACTACGACTTTAGCGTGCCTTGAATGCACTTTATTAGATCTAAGAGTATTTTGAATGCATCTTATTAGTTTTCTTAGGTTGTATTGTGATCGATAGTCAAGCCTAGCCAATTGCAAGACTTGCCTCTCAAATAGCCACGCATTTTTTTGATGTTATAAAGGTGGCACGATTGATAGGTTTTGAGCAGAGTCCGATCTTTTCCGTTTTGGTTCCGTCCAAGACATGACAGACAAATGTGATCTGACATTTGAAAACTGTCCTCTACCTACCTACCTTCAACCTAGTAAATAAGGCTGATGTAAAATAATTTTTCATTCAAATAAACGAATTTACTAAATTATTTATTATTATATTTCAAGTAAAACGTATTCGATGTAACCGCTATTGTTACTGGTGGTTTTATTGTTTTGTTGAAGAACAAAGGCATTTATTAAGACTACCGCCGACCTACGTATGCCAAACGACGATACCACGTACTTTACTATTCTCCTGCTGACGTTTCGTAACGAAAAGTTGTCCATTAAGAGTTCCTTTCTTATGAGCACCACGCTCGACAGTCAGTCAATAACCGTTCCTAGTCAACGAAACGTCAGCAGGAGAATAGTGAGTATGTGAAAGGTATAGTGTAATTCTCTCTGGAACAATCTTGAAAATATTCCCGTCCTCCCAACCTATTTCACAGATACTATTTATCACCGCAGATCCCGTGGGCATTATACCATTATGCCAATGTCATTCTCTCAAACTCCGAGTAGGTGGAGTGATCTTAGACTACCTGCCTCCTGGTTGATACCCGCTGCTCCATAGAGTTTTCAAGCTGTACGCGCGTCACATAATCTCTGAAGCAGCGCGCACTTGCGCAGGCGCATACAAAGGCCTAGTTCTGCAGCCTTGGCGCAGCCGCAGGTGCGGGCGCTGTGAATGGCGGCAGGTTGCATCTACGCCCACATAACACAGATTGATAAACTGATAGATAGCAGACCATTCTAGAAGTGATACAGCATTGACGATATGATAGGTGTTTGGATTTGTCTCCGTCTGAATTGAATACCATCTAGCTAGTACCAATGAAAATACCTATAGTCGTCTTCAGCAGTTCACCTACTGAAATAAGGCATCTATCAACCTTCGTTGGAGTCATACAGAATGATTGAGAAAATCACATTGCAGTCGGTTAATCCATGTCGGAGATAATAGTCACAGTAGATTATACGATTAAAAAACATTCGGTATATAATTATTGCAATTCCACGAACTTGGGTGAGTAGGTGAAACTGAAGGTCTGGGCGTTGTGGTACCACGGTTCTCGTAGAAACTGATACAGGACCCACGACACAGGGAGTCTGGACTATGTTATTTTTATTAACTGAGGAGGATGAGGATGTCCAACAAGAACTTATTTTAAGAATACTTATATTAATTTTTGATGCTTCCCTTGCGTGTCTCAATATAAATGCATGCCCAAGACTTGGCAAAGACTTGTAATTTGACGAAGTCCGACCATTATTCTGATTGAGATAAAAACCTGTGGCGGTGGCGGTGGCGGTGGCGGTGGCGGTGGCGGTGGCGGTGGCGGTGGCGGTGGCGGTGGCGGTGGCGGTGGCGGTGGCGATTAAACGGAAATTTCTGTCAAGCGGTTGTCAAAGTTCGTGTGAGTGATCTTCACCTCAACCGCCTCGCTGTACCGAGCCTGTATGACCAGACCCTAATTGACCAAATCTTACTCAGAAGCAAATATATTGTTTTTCGACAACATCCACTGATATTTTAAACTATTTGTTAGTAAATCCTGCGAAGATAGGAAAAAGTAAGTAGAGACATTTGGCGCCGGGAGATGATCAAAGGAAAAAAAAAATTCACTAATTGACCACGCTTCCGCTCCCCCGCAAAAAACAAAATAGAAGAGTTACATGTCATCGCAGCTGTTTTCGTTGTAAATGCCCCGAACTCTACTGATCAGAGATGCGGTCTTTTACGGGTTATTCCCATTATCCCCAGATTTTCAGCCCGATCGGGGGACAACGGGAATTTACTTTTTCCGTTGACCACCGATTCACAATTTTGGAACAAGTATTACGTATTATAACATGAAAGCCATCCGTTAAACATTAAAAAAACGCGACAGCCTCAACAGCATTCTGAAAGTATTATTATATTGGACGCGTTAGACATATTTTATGGTATATGTTGCCAATTAATAGGTTAATAATAGGTCAAGAAGTTTTGCTTTGCAACGATTGTGTACATTTTACAGGAATCGAATGTTTTGATAAAATCTCTACTAAAACATAGTCTATTTTAAACCAGGTAATTCACACTAAAGTTTACTTTATAATTTCACTTTTGTTATTCGACTACCACTCCATTATCAACTCTACGTGACACTGTTGTGGTTTTAAGTCGTGTAGCAAATTGTTTTATTTGCATGGGAAATATTTTGAATGTGTTGTCGCAAGGTCAGATTATCTCTTTGATAAATGGATCTAGTTTTTGGAACAAGGTTCTTTGAAGAGAGATTTGACAGTAAAAAAACTCTTCTTAGAAAGCAAAAATTTCATGTCGTCGTTGAAACTAAACAAGCCGTCCTCCATTTAATTAGAAAGAGAGTCGATCCGATGGCGAGGCGCGCTAGTAGACGGCTGCCTCACGTTGCAGGTGCAGGTTCGATTCCTGGTGCGGGATAAATGTCTGTGGGTTCAACATATTTGTTCCAAGTCTGGGTGTTGTGATACCACGGTAAGTACCAAGTCAATTTACAACATTAATAAATTATTAATTATATTTTATTGTTATAATTTAAACATTATGAAAATACTTTATTGTACACCTTATGATATAAACAATAACACATGATAAGACAATATTTGGATGGAGAGGATTATAAGTGATTTTGAAGTGGCCGGGAAGTGGGAAGTACACACAAGTACGGTTTTTTTGGACGTGTTTTGAATTTGAATTGTATCTGTAATGTTAAATAACTATAGTGTCATGTAAGTGAGTTTAGTTTTGAGTAATTCATTTTAATTTAATTTTTAATTTTTATATTACTCGCTCAGTAATATTGCACGCTGTCCTCACCTATAATTATAATGGCGCTCCAATTTTGTAACGTAATTTATATTCGCTTTGGTGTAAATTATATTAGTGATCGTTTTAATTAATAAACTCAAGTGGGTGTATCTTTATCATCAAGATACACCCACGATGTCTAACGCTGGTCATTCCCGTTTGCCACCACTGGGGACAGATCAATGGTGGCAAACGGGTATAACGGCCCACCGCTAAACCGTTTGTGGCCGTACACACCGTATTGTCTTCGCTTATTAAGACTTTCTGCTCGAATGAGGAACTAATATAAATATAATGTACCAAGGCGATTGTGAAAGGGAAAAACTGATAGAAATGAACATTACATTTTTACGAGAACATTATCTAATTTTAATAACTTATTTCTGCAAGGGATTTCTTCAATCTAATCTATCTAGCCGCTCAAGTATCAAACTCATTTTTTTTAAACTAGGGGAAATGCTAAGTAATCATCACCTGTCTACCTTTTTGTACCTATCTACTATTGTCACTGTCACAAATGTATGGCGGTACAAAATAACGATATTGGTTCACAAAATGACCTAATGAGTGTGTGTGTGAGTATATGGGCAGATGATGTCCAGCCATATTTTTTTCTGTCCTTGAACAAATGCCAAACCTCACGAAAAGTCAATAAATCCGTGTCAACATTAGACCCGCGAACATCCGAACCTGATCGCTTGCGCAAGCGCCGGCCGGCGAACTGGACGACCTTACCGAGCAAGTGGCTAACATTCGCTTGGAATGCACACGATTCCTAAGAATTATCTTAATTATACCTATAGATTGGTTGTGTAATCTAAAGACAAAATACATTTTGAAGGGTATCGGGTTGGGAGTCTTTAATACCTCACTCCCGTTGGGTAGGCAGAGCCAAAAACGACCTTATTACGCTGCAGATATTTGTTCAGAGTCTTGGTGTTTTGTACCACGATACTCATAGTTCCTGATACCCAAGACACAGGGATTCCTAGTGCGGGGTTAGGACTACGTACGTGCCTATTGGGTGTAAAAAAAAACTAACACAATCTCTTTCTCTGTTATTTAAGGACAGGAGACCTTGTGAATTCAAAATTGAAAATCACGCAGTAAATCTCCACTCATTTCCAAGAACTGAATGAAATTATTTAGTTTAACGCAAGACGTGGCGGCGCATTTAGAATATTAAAATTTAAGTGGTTTTATTCAGTTTATATCAAAACAACTTTCACTTAGTCTAGCTGCTGACGACTGTCCAGCGTTGGCGATCTATCAGCAATATCACCATACAAAAGTATAGAATAAGCTCTTATCTAGTGAAGATAGTGCCATTCAGCGTGGAAATGCGGCCAGTATTTTGGGAACGCTTCCGCCTGGTAGTGATCTGGAGCTATCTATAGATCGTTTGCAACGGTCTTTAGATAGCTAGCTGTTTCATCTGTATTTTAAATAAGTATATATTATATATTTATACAAGATATTTTAAAACCTAAAACGATTTTTTTTAATCAAAACTTAAGATGTTAGGTAATTGTACAAAATTATTATGTAAAAGTATTGAAACGAATAAAATAATTATCATTGCCATTTTGGTAAGAGCGCGTTGAAGTATTTTGTTAGGAAGATGATTACCAAATCATTTTACACATAATTTTGGAATTTTGAACATCGTTGATTAATTCCATGGTATCACTTAGGTACCAGAAAACATTATATAGAAAATAATATATTTAATTTGAAAATAATTAATTTAAGTATATTTTAATTGGCCATTATATTTAAAGTTGAGGAGTAATAGATTAGCATGGTATGGGCACGTCATGAGGAGGGAAGAATGTCACATTACGAGAAGAGTTTTATGTGTGAATGTGGATGGAAACAAAAGCAGAGGTAGACCAAAGAAAAGATGGATGGATTGTGTGAAGGATGACATGGTTAAGAAAGGAGTGAGTACTGAGATGACGGCTGATAGAGGAGAGTGGAAGAAGAAAACATGTTGTGCCGACACCACGTAATGTGGGATAGGGACATGAAGATGATGATGGGTGACCGTCCTATTAAGTGGATAGGTTACTTTCCTAGATAATGTCATGATTAAAATAATACTAAGAAACATGTTTTTTTGACTAAAAACATAGGATAGGATAGACAACAACATATGGCCCATCTGATGAAAAACGATTACTCTCACCTATACACGTCTGCAATACCTTGGTAATTGCTATAGTACTTTTCAAACTTTCGCGATTAGATAACATAATTATAAGTTTAACGGGTCTTTATCGCGTTTACCTTTTTTATTATATTCCCGACGTTTCGACTGTATTGCAACAGCCGTGGTCACGGGATGATAGTCGAATTGCTGTTTCCCGTGTTTAGTATTTCATAGCTGTAATAGTTTAAAAAGTTATGATAGGTACTTAGCAACTCCAATGAGAAATGCGGCAACTTTCTTCCCATTGCGAGGTTACTGAACATCTACCGCAAACCGGAACTGTTATACAACTATCTATAATTTGTACGGACATACGGACATGTCTGCGATGTCAGCATTAGATTGCATCATAGATTATGATTGTCTGAATTAATTTACGACCAGTTTCGGCTATTTGCTGTGGCGCATTGATCAGCTAAACCTACTGTAACAAGTTGTACAATTGTATTATTGGCAGTTATATCATAACAGATTATCATTCTGGCTCATAAAATATGAAAGTGAGTATGGATGAAATGAGAAGCAATTTATCAACAACGTATTATATAAGTGAAAACATTTTTAGAATAGTTTTAGTTCCAGAGTTTACCCCCTACAAACTTATAAACAAAGAGATTTTTTGCTATATATTCTGAGTCGGTCGACGTCAACTTAGACTCGCGAATTTTTTTCATCAAATCTCTTAAATAAACCAATCAAAATTTTGAACGATATCAAAAGATTAAAACAGTTTCTATTACTATTTGTACTTTATCTTATTAAAAGCCTAGACAATAAAAAAACTCTAATATAAATACTTAATACTTAAAAGGCTTCAACAAAGTAATAAAGAAAATTAATACCTATTATTATAGTTTTGATTATTATAAAAATATGCTTATATTTCAATAATTATACATCAACGTTGTTCCTATTATATAATGGCATCGATTCTCTTGTACACCAACTCAAATTAATTTTATTTATCAGTTTATTTTACTAACAGTAAGAAAATAAAGTGATAGCAACAATTTTAATGTCAAATTAGTCAGGTTTAAGTTTTCCATACAAGTTTAGTTTTGTTTGACGGTT
Source organism: Perizoma affinitatum (assembly GCA_961405105.1). Lineage (NCBI taxonomy): Eukaryota > Metazoa > Arthropoda > Insecta > Lepidoptera > Geometridae > Perizoma > Perizoma affinitatum. The sequence goes on from OY560199.1 coordinate 12,791,064, forward strand.
TTAAGCAAAATATAAGTTGGTTTTGTTATAAAGAAACTATAAGAGTGTGAAAATTAATTTACCTTAAATTATGAACTTTAAAGGTTTGCTGGAAGAAAACTCATGTGAGGGTTAAGCTCGTATTTTTTGTACGAAAATAATAAAAAGCCACCCGTCTTCAACGTGCAACACTTCTGAACAAAATATATTATTGCCTATATTGTTTCAATTGATTTGGCAAAATGTGCTTTCTCATCGAACTGTCCACAGTGAGTGTTACACAATCTGTGCCCTCGATAGATAGGTAGGTAGGTAGGTATATATCTGTTGTGTTGTGCTTCGCTGCGGTGAAAGTCCATTTTTATTTATGTTATTTCTCAGGCAGGGAGCTGTTTCTATATTATTTTTGATCGATTTCGCTTCGATTTTTCTGTGATTGATTGCGATTGCCTCGATTTGTAATAAATTAACAAATATTTCCACAAAGTTAGAGGGAAAGTAGTATATATAAATGCCATGTTGGTACCTACATATGAATAAAGTGTAAAATTAATATTCTAAGATGTATCTTGCTGATTTTGTTTATTGATTTACTATATCTAATCTAAGGCAGTAGGTTAATATAGTTGTACCAATATCAGAGGGTTGTGAATTCCACAAGTTGGTGTATTTGGTACAGTCGCAAGCAATAATGATATGTATACAAACATAATTATTTTTTTCTAAATAAAAAAACATTGTTAAACAAGGCTGGGCAAAAATGGTCTATGGACATAAGGCAAAAGTTAAATATTTTTGAAAGAACAATACATTTACGTAATATTTTTTTGATAATTAATGCCTGATCCGGCAGTTTTGAGATATCTGAATTCAAAGGTTATTAATGAGTATTATAATAATTTTACGCCACAATAAGATTTCTTCAAACTAAAACACAGCAATGCTCGCATTGCTGCTTGACGGTAGAAATAGGTATGGCGGTAGTACTTCACCGGACGAGCTCTTTCACAAACAACTCTACATAATAAAAAGTGTTTTTTTTAGACTAGTTGTTGGTAACTACATTTTAGAGTTTTTGCAGTGATATAAATATATATAACACTGACATATATATTTGAAAAATAATAATAATAATAATATATGCATATATATTATCGCTTGCACCTGTGTGATTGGTTCCGTACATTAAACCTGCGACCTTTGCCATCAGTGCCGCTGATTGTTTCCAAATAAACATTGCAATTGCAGAATTGGAGTACGGATGGCAGAAAAGTCATGCTTATTCCCAGGTAAACGGAGTGACGCAGTTGTGCTGAAAATCAGTGATGAGAATTAGTTCCCAGCACACGCTGAGCTCAGCTTTTCATAGGAACCTGTACATATGTAGCAGCGTTCTGCGTACACTAGTACAGTACCGTCCCATCCTGCTATACCTATATGTATTAATGTTTGTATATGCGTTATTTGTTGTTGTTGTTATGTACTGTTTATATGAATAAATGTTTTTTCTTTTTCTTTTTTTTCTTGACACCGATTGATGGCTTTATATAGATCGTGACAGAATTAAAAAAAGCGAATCATCAGTGAAAAAGACCCCTATGAAAATCATATAAGCAATAATGGACAATGGATTTTGGAATTCAAATATGTATGTCCGCATTAGCATGTGCTCAAAACGGTAAAGGGAAATATTGCGAGGAAGCAGACATTGAACTCGGCACGGCCCGGTACCTTTGCAAATACTGAAAATGAGATACCGCAAGATTGGACGACGGACAGAATGGCATGCTCTAACATTAAAATATGATTGGTTATTTTTTTTTTAAAGTGCTAACCCACACTTCAGGGAAATCACAAGATTGTTGAATATCCCAAAAATTCAACTTCAAAGGGATTAATATTTGTTTGTTATATTTGTGGTAATTAATAGATCTTGTACTTAATCTGCTGACCGTACCTCTAAAGTTCGCGTGTGAAATAATTGAATGAGCCTCAGGCGAGCATGCACTAACTATACACGACACTGTGGCGCAGGCCTTTGTTTCTAACATTAACAGAACAGCTTTGTCTAGTTCATTTCCAGCATTTCACGCTTTAATATTTACATTGAAATATTTAAATAGCTTTTATTATTTGGTTATGAGATTTGTTAGATGTGGGACTAGCACTTTCAATGTATTGTTATGGTACATAAAAAGAAGGTCAGTGGAGATGGCCCAAGATAATAATAATATTATTAAAAGCAAATATTATATGTTTTTTATTAAAAAAATAGGCATTTATAAATGATTACATAAGAATAAGCAGAACCATACTTTCATAATAACAGTTATAAGGCTTTTACTCACACAAGTTGTCTGCGGTATACTCTAAGTGCGAGACTTGTGCAACGCTTTACCTTGCATTGAATTGAACTTATTTCATAGATCGTTCGTCATGGCACTCTTTGGAGGAGGGCTATTTCCAGCAGTGGACTTCTACAGGCTGTTGATGATGATAGCTAGTTTTATTTAGTATCTACGTTTATTACGAGTTGGGTAAATGCAATGGTGCATGACCGGATTCAAATATTCCAGACCAATATTTGGATATCCAATGCGAATATACCGTAACTGACACTTTCTTGTGTGACTAGACATGTACCAACAATCTAAATGTAGGCTAACTGATCGTGTTCACAGAAATCGCATGTGTACTTTGGAGACAACACAAAAATAAGAGACATATAACCGCATCTAAAACAAACAACAAACACGCTCACGACTAATATCAATGATAATATCAATGATGGAGATCCTTAGATCTATACTCGGTGTGCAGATCTGTGAGACCAAGTAGGATCAGAGACATGTGCAAACATTATTTTTTGCACATTCGCGTTTTGCATAGCAGTTAGCATTCCGCGTGATAGGTCGCAAGCTCATCGCCGCTTATTGGAACACTCACAGATGACACATGACTTAAAATTTTTGGTTCTTGGGCATGCTGGTTTGCTCTCGATGTTTCACCGTTTTGAGCAAGTTCTAACGGACATAAATAAAAAAATGACTGGCACGACCGGGAATCAAACCCACGACCTTCGGATCGGAGGCTCACTAGGCCAACGGCTATTTAAAATCAAGTTGATGCTAATATTAACATTGAATGAAATAAACAGAGAACAAGTCGTATTGCTCCTAGTTTGGACCTTTCATATCTTTGAACTCCTTGCCCTAGTTTTGTATTTTTGTAAAGTGTATATTAAGTTTACTATATTTTTTTTTCTATATCAAGCACTTGTACTATGTAATATGCATTAAAAAGCGTGTACCAATTAATGTTAAAACTAAACAGCTAATTAAACACCTTAAGTAAATGCTTAAATCCAGTTTTGCATGGAGGAAACAAAATGAAAGATTCAAATCTTGTATTTGCAAATAAACATATTTATATTTCTACTGTACTGTTCTCCTGCTGACATTTCGATACCAAAGCACTATAATTTATTTTAAACAGTTTTAAATCAAAAACGATGCTCAGTTATAATCCGTCCGTGGTGTTGTTTCCTAGCGAGTCCGCGTTACGGCTGCGCGCGCGCAGTTCGTGTCTGGTCGCGCGAAGGGCCGTCCCTTTCACCTGTCCGCAGAGACCGCAGACTCTGCAGACACCAACCCACATTCAAGCACGACTATTAGATATTACTTGTTACTTCTACATTATACCGTTCAGATCGATCTTCGATCAATAGTTGAAGAATGAACCAGAATGAAATAGATCGATCACCCCATTATATCGAGGTCTGTGGCGCCTCGGGCGATCAGCCGGCTGAGCCGTAAGAGAACCCAGGTGGGGTTCAATTCCCGCTGCGGGACATGATATTTGAATGAATTAATGAAAATATATTTTACTAGCATCTGCCCACGGCTTCGTCCGTGTGGTACCCGGATAAAAAGTAGCCTTTGTGTTATTCTAATGTAAAAGCTATATTTCTGTAAAGTTTCATCAAAATCCGTTCAGTAGTTTTTGCGTGAGAGAGTAACAAACATCCAACCTCACAAACTTTCGCACTTATAATAGTAGGATTATAGGTAAACTGGTACACCGCCGTTTTTTGATTCCATTTTATCCTGTCCATCCAAAGGCTGTCTGGAAGAGATCGCATTCAACGATAAGACCACCTACTTACTGTACCTTTTATATTTTTGAATTCCTGTGTTTTTGTATTTTGCTTTGATATGCAATAAATAGTTTTATCTATCTATCTTTATTGTAAATTACAAGATAATAAAATAAAAAAGTTAAAGGTATAACTTAAAGTAGAATGGGCGGTCGTATCGCTTAAAAGCGATCTCTTTCAGATATTTGTTTCGGGCCTGCATTTAGTGGTACCACGGTTTCCACAAATCCACACACCACAAATCCCAGTGTGGAGTATGGACTAGGTATGTATGTAGAAATTGTGTTTTTTTATTTAAAAAAATCGTAAGCAATCTTTTGTTTTGGTGCTTATGCCATTTTAGACTAAGTTATTTTTGGGGTTTACGGAGCCAAAGGGGTTAGTTTGATATTCTTCCTTTTGCAAATCAAATCCCCAAATGTTTCTTCACCGCTCTACGAAAGTAGTCTGATTTAGTTGAAGTATTTCACAAAACACACCTAAATTAATGTTGAATTGCTAATTTAAATCGTGACTTCCACTGTTCGAGGCATTTCACAGCGAGTTCTATTATACGAGACGGCAGTTCCAGGTTTCTGGGCTAAGCGCTGCTTAAACAATTACTTACAATACGTGAGTTTACTTAAACAATGGTAAAGAGGCTGAGTTAACCATTGCGAATGTTTCCCTGTTTTGAACAATTAAATATACATGTTACGAGTCTGCTTTGTGCATAAATATACAAGTTTAAAGTGCACTCAAATAAGATTCACGGAAATAAATGCTAATCTTGTTTTTAATTAGGTCATGCTTGAATATTAATAACTGTATGTATTCAAGTATCCAATTACATACAAAGGTTGCTTGGAAGAGATCGCTTTCAGCGATAAGATCGCCCATTGTACCACTAGGCATTAGATTATAATTTATTTTTTGTGTTTCTTTTGTATTTACAGGTGTACACTAAAGATATATCTATCTATCTATCTGAAAATGTGCGTGATATTCAATTAGTAAGCAACGCGCGAGTGACACCGCTGGTGTTGCAAGCTTCCATAGGTTACGGTAACCGCTTACCAACATGAAGGACGCAAACTTATATGCTACTTTAAATGAATTAAAAAAACACTTTGAAAAAAAAAAAAACATTTGTTTATTTCAGAGAAAGTAGGTGCTTAATAGCCGTCCATGGTTGTTTGTGGTCCTTACCACAAACAACCATATGAAATATTTATTGCTGTCTCAAACAGATATTGTAGGTACATATTTTGTTAAAGCTATGTAAATACTTATGTAAGTAAGATATAAGCATTATTATATATTACCATATTCATTCATTATATAAAGACTGTTTTCCGCATTTCACAAAAATTATCTGGATGAGCGATAGCATTAAGTTCGCCAATGTACAAAGTACTATTCAGTTATGCAATTATTAATAAATAATGTTCTATATATCTGTATATATTTATAATAAAACAGTATATATAGGTTATATTCTGTTCCCTACACAGGACTTTGAAGCCTGTATGTCGGGGTCACAAGGATTCTCCCACACAATTGAACTAAATCCTACTAATATTATAAACGCGAAAGTTTGTAAGGATGGATGTTTGTTACTCTTTCACGCAAAAACTACTAAACGGATTTTGTTGAAACTTTACAGTTAAACTTTATAGCTTATACATCAGAATAACACATAAGCTAATTTTTATCTGGGGGCGAAATGCGGGCGAAGCCGTGGGCAGAAGCTAGAAATATATAACTACGTATGAATGTACACATCATGTCTAATTCTATATGTACACACATTTATTTTTTATACTACTAAGAAGTAAAACAAGCATACGGCCTACTTGTTGGTAAGCGGTTACCGTAGCCTATGGCCGCTTGCAACACCAGAGATGTCACTCACGCGTTGCCGACACTGAGATATCAAGATGAAAGATCCCATCTGTCTGTAATATCACCGGCAACCACACCCTTCATACCAGGACACAGCAATGAGAGCATTGCTGTTTGGTGGTTGAAATAGTCACTTCCCCGGACGAGCCCTTTCACAGAAGTTCTACTATATTTTTATCAAATTCCTCACGCAATGTCCAGTTTGCGTAATCGTAAAGTTGAAGTGGTTTGCGTAAAGTTCAAAGCGACCGACGCGGCGGCGGCGGCGGCGGCCGGCATTGATGGCCCAGCTAATAATGATGCCTAATCGCCTGACAATTTGCCTTTTCTAATATAAGTACTCGGATACGTGAACTTTGCCCTCTTTCGTAACTATATTTTGTAATATTTAGTAACGCCTTTCACAATTTCGCACAGCGATTTGAAACGCTTCGAAAATGCTTGGTAAATTGTGTAGAGCTGCAAAAGCAACAAATAATTGTGTACCCGTATGTATTCGTTACTGAAACAATCCACTCGTTACTATAGTATCGTTGCGTTACTGGTTACTTTTGAGCGGGATGCATCGCTTTGAGTCGCGTCGCGTACAGTATGACGTCGATATTAAATCTATACGACCATAGCGAGTAACGAATTTTTTTTTTAGTAACGTTTCGGTACTTCTAGTCAGGCGATGTAGCCGTTACTCGGTAACGAATACATACACTACAGCTCCAGCAGGTTTGCTACAGCTCTAAAATTTTGCCATTGAAGCTCGTCTTGTAAATAAGTCTTTCTCATTTTCCGGCCATCCTCAGCCTATATACGTCATCGAATCCAATCTCCATCAGCACCGCTCCGTTATCAACATTCCAATGCATAAAATGTAAGCGGCATTTTACAAGAAACTTCAAAAAATAAAGACCCGGCCAAACTGAGGCGGTGGCAGTAGTGGCCCTTTGATCTTCTCCGCCACCGCCACCATCATCGCGTCACTATTCATGGGTCCTAACGATCCCCTACGTTATTTTTTATTTCATCGGTAAAATAAAAAGGTGATGTTTTCTCCGTAATGGGTTACTTACCCATATAAAAAGTACCATCGTGTGCGGTGACAATCAGCGTGGTAATGTAAGACTTAGGGTAAACAACAATAGTTAGTACATAAAGCCCCTTTGTCTGAAGATTAAGTACCTAATTAGTTTTTGCGAGTTTTCATGAATACGTGGTAAACATATCGAGAGACTAGTAGGGTGACTATCTCAAAGGGAAATCAATAAATAATAATCCTGGTCATTTTTCACACAGCATCATCTAGCCCCAAACTAAGCAGAGCTTGTATTATGGGAACTACATGACTAATATACAACTTGTATACTTTTTTCTATAAATACTAACATAGAAATTACCCAGACCCGAGACTATTTGCAGATCATACAAACATTTGTCCCGGCGGGAATCGACCCCGCAACCTTCTGCGTGTAAGGCGGGCTATCGTCCACTGCGCCACAGAGATCGACAATCAATGAAAAGGCAATTAAAACGATTAGGAATAAACGAACTATGGAACACCCGAATGTTGGTTTAGAGTCCGGCGTGCTCCATGCGGTGTGGTCTGCGGACCCTGAACATCAAATATTTAGTATCTAATTTTTCGGCCACCATGTACTATAATCCTCAATTACTTGTATAAGGTAGGTACTAGGTACTTCTGCGAAGGTTAATTTTTTTTATACTCTTAATATAACAAACAAGCATACACCCACCTGGTGGTAAACATTTACCGTAACATATGGACGCTTGCAACACCAGAAGACTAGTATTATATTATCTGTGCCAAAGGTATCACTTGCGCGTTTCCTAGGGTCTGGTTACCCTCAGAATTGTGACAAATAGTTGCAAAAGCCTTAAATCAAGAAGTGAAGTTTCCAACCCTGAGACATAACATGTGAAATGTCTCATTCGCTTGTAATTTCACCGGCACCAGAACACAGCAATGACAGCATTATTGCTCGGTGGAAAAAAAAGGTGTGTTACTTCCCCGGACGAGATTTATCACAAGGAGCTCTTCTATCTCTAGACAAGACAATTTCTATATATCTAGATAAGGGCATCTTCAAGGCGCACTGCTTTTTTTATCTTCCGGGCCACCCCTCAACCTGGTCATATCACAGATGTAACACAGGGTGACAATGAAATAACCAGTGACATGACGAAGAATACTCAATACATTTATTGCTTTCACATGGTACATAGATAGGTACATAGATGGTGGCTCATATGAACCCTGTCTAAGGGCATAGCAACAGATAGGTGGGCAGGTCGAGGTTTTGCGTAAACAAACAAGAACTACAAAATAAAGAAGATAACGATGTCTTTGTCAAAATATCTTATCGTAGAGAACAGCGTCCATCTCTGCTGAACTGTCCATAATTGGTCTGCAGTCATGGTGATGGTATGATAGAAACAGCCGCGACTTTCCCACCAGCCTCGGCATGCAGAGGTCGTCGACCCATTCTATCTACCTATGTATTGTTTGTTCGATTGGTAAACGCATCCATTGTCTCGTGTCGATTTATAATTTTCTATATATCCCATCAAATTGGTAAATTTACAATGTTTCCAAGCTCCAGTGTTTCCAAACATTATTTGGTGTTCAATAAATCATTTTCTATATATCTATTTTTTTATTTTTGTAATAGTAAGGTATCAATTTTAATTTTAATTATGGAGTGTATTAGACACAAACCAGTCATAAAATGTTGGAACAACCTCTAAAAGTATGTAGTTAGGAATTAAATTATGAAAATACAATCAAAGGTTGATATTATAGTTATATATATAATTTGTAAAGGTACGCGTAGTCAATAGGTATTTTTAATTGCAAGTTGATTTCTCCTGGTCATCAGCAAAGCGCCCATAAACGAAGAGAAAGTCCAGTAACGACTCGCCGCGGGCGAAGTCGGGTTTTTGTCTTGTATGGGACGTGTTTGGTGAAATGGTATGGGATTCCAGTTTTTTGTAGTGATTTTACATTCACGTTTCTACTAACAACAAGGTAGGCAGATAGATGTACTGGATCGATGTGCTAGGTGACCGGTGTGTTCTGGGTTTTTATTAGACTGTCCACCGAACTAATGTGTTGATTTAATATAAAATAAAAATCATTTTATATTCAGTATTAAATTAATAGCGACTTCAAATAACGGGAAGTTGATAAAACGTCAAATTTGAAATGTTATTCACCATTTTTCTATTCATATGATTTTTTAATAAGTTTATATGGGATCACCCATTGAAAGAGAATCATTAAAATCAGTTCGCAACTGCCGAAGATATCGCGTAATATACGCACAGAAATAGAAGAATTGAGAACCTCCTCCTTTTTTAAAATCGGTTGAAAAGAAAGATTCGATTACTATTAAAATACTAGAGCTTTAGACATGTTAACCGCAATGAAGACTCGATGGAACGTTTGCAAATGTAACGTTTCCTTGCCTTTTTAAGCAAGGAAGGCAAATATAACGTGGCCGCTCTTCTACGCGATGCTCAGACCTTATCAAGTACAAGTCCGTCCCAGAATCCACCATCACCGAATGCTATAGCAACTCGACTAACAGAGTTCAATGGAGACATCTTAAAAACCGCTACTCAAGCAAGACCTGCATAGCCACGACCACTCTGTCAGGTGAGCCCGGCTACGAAGAAGATAGATGAAGTACGTTATTATACCACCAATGTGACAAAAAGCACCGCCCGACTGTTCGTAAGCGGTGCAACAAACTTGTGGACATAAAATAAATAAATTCATTTATGTGTAAAAAATTTTTACGATTGCTTATCGTGCGACGAAACAGAAGATCTCATTTAAATCACTCCCACACACACCCTCTATTTCTCACACATACACACCCCTACACACTCCACTCTCTCATACATCACGCTCCTCACCCCTTTCCAATGCGTCACATTATGTCCAAATTTATCTGTATTATATATTTATATAACAATCAAATCAAAATCACGAGCGATATGTGTTATCTTTCTGTAAGTACTCTCTTGATACCCAAGATACAAACTCACGCTTAGTTTGGGTCTCGATAAGGATTCCAGTATCCTATCTGAATATTCTGTATGTAATGTTAATCTGTATATATGTGTTATATCTATACACTTTTGGTAATAAACATTTTTTTTATACCATAGCTTATGTACGCTAGCAATACCAGAGACCCGTTGCCGACCCTAAAGTGTTTCAAAGAGTGTACGCAAATAGATTTTGTTCCATTCAGTCTTCTGACGTTATTTAGCTGTTACAATTCCGCTACCATTCAGGCACTTACCCAACAAAATGACATGGCTTGGATTACCTCAAAATGAATAATTAACAAAACCTGAATACCTCTAATATTCCATCATCTCATAAGATAGACATCACAATGGCTGAAACCAGCATTATGTAAGATTCATGCTTTCATTTCAGAAATAACAATCTCATATAGATGTTCTAAGTATTATAATTAGAAACGTACAGACGGACGGTCCAGTTTAGCATATAATGACTGCTGAGTATGGATTTATGCAGCTGTCAGGTATCATATCCATCAATGTTTATGTGCATTGCGAAGTCCACATTAATTCCGATGATAATGTGGTATCCATGGATACGGGTCCCTACCAACAAACGACATCATATAAGTATGCTTCTGTCTATTCCACCTTCTTACAAGACGGTAAATAGACAGGGAAAAGGCAGAAACAAGCCGTACCAAATAGAAGCAATCTGGAATTGAAATTATCGTCGTTTGGTATCATTTTAGAATATTATTACGACTATTCTCTGGTTTAAGAATTTATTCTCATAAGAATTTATAATTCACTTAAATGATAACTTATAACTAACAAAAACATTAAATAGATGCAATACGCGAGCGTGCGTTATAAACTAATCTGGAATAGGTTAAATAAGTGACAAAAACCTATTATTATAACGTTAGATAATACCATACCTAACAAAAGATTCGCAACTAGCATTGTTTAAGTTCAATATAGGTGGGTAGATTTGAAAAATATGAGCGACAACACCAACACTTACTTAGCAAAACTTACATTATAAGGACGGGTTTTACACTACACAGATCAGCATATTTTATACTAAAAGTGACAAGAATATTTTTTTTCTTTCCTTACTATTATTCTCCTTACTATTCTCCTGCCTTAAATACTTGTAATCTGCTTGAGTTTAATCAAAATGTGTTTTAAGTTCGAAATATCGCACGCACTCGATATTGGGCAAGAAGATGACATTACCACAACAAAACTACTTTGTAACTGTTTGTATTTAGTATGTGACCACTTTATTCTGACGCAATGATTGTACGTAACTTGGGCTAGACATTTTGACTAGCTGTTTCCTTGGCTTTACTTGTAATTGTGAAGCTTTGAATCTTCAGGCTTGGCTGAGAATCCACTATTGTGTGTTTGTTTATAGGAAATATTTGATCAAAAGGGACTTGTTGAAACTTTAATTGAAGATGAAATGAAAAACATTAAGAAAAAAATAAAAACCAAACATGACCACCAAGTTACCTACCCTAAAAATAAATAGATAAATAATGCTGGACATTTTTAACACAGGATCATCTAGCCCCAAAGTAAGCAGAGCTTGTGTTATGGGAACTGGATGACTGCTATACTACTTATATACTTTTTTTTATAAATATATACATATTATATAGAAAACACCCAGATCTCGAAAAATATTTGCAGATGCAAAAATTTGTCCCGCGGCGGGAATCGAACCCGCAACCTTCTGCGTCTCAGGCGGGCCTTCGCCCACAGCGCCACAAAGGTCGTCAAAAATATGAATAGGATGTTAGGACAGTTAGAACGAAAAAAAAACAGATAGTACCTTAGCCTACTAATAAGTAGAATTGGGCATCTAGACAAATACCCCACGCTTAGCTTTCCTGTCGCGGACCAAAAAACGCTACGCCGCGGAACCATCTAGACTCTCGTTTCATGGCTTTCGCGGTAATTCGCGCCGCTTTTGTACACACAGATTAAAGATTTTTTACTGGTGAAGAGCGCGCTTAAGAGGGCTGATCATAAATACCCCAAGCACCTTCCTGATCCATCTAGACAGTTTAATGTCGCTCCAAAAGGTGGCTTATTTTGGAAAAAAACAAATATCTATAACTTCTATACGCAACTGTGGGAAAACAGCTTATTAGATATATTAATGAAGTACATAATAGCTGTTTTACATAACAGTAGCAAGGTACCTACATAATCTCGCGCAGCCCGCAGCAGGTAGACGGCATTCACGTGAATTAAAACGATACAGCCCGGTATTGTTTAAGAGTAAGATGCACAGATTATATTGTCTGCTCCAATTCCCGTTATAGATGTCGCCATGATTACGAAATAATGTGCAGTACGTAAATATACCTCGTTATGTATTTTACATTATATTACATTACAGGAATGTATCTTCCGGGATAGATAAATAAATAAACATACACATACATAGTGATGACCCCTCACAGGATTCCCTGTGTCGTGGGTATCAGGAACTACGAGTACCGTGGTACCACTACACCCAGAGCAGGAACGGATATCAGCAGAACAACTTATTTTATTAAATTTATTGCACTATTAACAAAATTAACAATATGCGGACTTGATGCTTAAAGCATTTTCTATTAGCAAACTTAACCTAACATTTGTCCAGCAGCGGGAAATGAACCCGCACTTGCGTCGCAGCTGGCTACTCGCCACGCCATTGAGGTCGACATATAAAGTGAAATCATGAGATAATAAGTTTGTGGAAATCTTCTAGTATATTTGTTTAGTAGGTTCAATTGTAAAGTTCAATCCACCTCCAGAAAAAAAATCACAAGAACCCACAAAAATGCTTTCGAAGGAGGCTACCAATTATTGCCTTTGTCTATGTACGGGCAGGTTGCCTTTAAAAATGATATGAACAAATATCGATAAGATTTTAAGCGATAAGACCGCTCATTGTATTTCCCGTTTTAATATATTAGTATTTAGTTAGTTTGTTTATATCATAAGGTTTACAATAAAGTTTACAAAAAGGTGTTTCCTATACAAAAAAAAACATGTAGTTCCCATAACACATGCTCTGCTTAGTTTGGGGCTAGATGATGCTGTGTGAAAAATATCCAGCATTATTTATTTATTAAAGAATTTTCATTCAATCATTCATTTGTTCAAAGAACGAAACCTAGTGTGTGTATAGGTAGTAGTGTGGAGTAGTTGCAGGTAGGTGTTAGTGCAGCAGCAGGCATGCCGCCTCGCCGCTTTCAGTTTCTACGGCGAGAGTGACCACAAACCTGTGCTCCGTCAATCATGTAGAAATCGCACGTCTTCGCATGGCCTTCCATGAAAGTGTGCTACAATTTCTCCGGTAAATGGACGTGCAAAAACCTATGTAGGCTCTTCCTTAGTTGAATCAGGTTTTTCTTGGGAAAGTCCACAAGTTATCATTGATCTTTCGAAATATTGTTTGATTAATAGAGTGCTTAATACAATCAATTTAGTTTATTCTTGTAAGAGCTTCTGGTAAACACACGAGTTTGTATTTGATTGAAAAAAAATCTGAAACTCCAGCGCCGCATATGACCTACCCCTGGGTAGACGCAGCATAATACTGACACGGAACTAAAATAAAGAACTAAAAATCACAAAATTAGGTACTTAGTTTGTCTATTTTTTTTTCACACACACGCTCACGATGGTATCTGCCCCATGGTGGACATCCACAGATAAATACTCGGTGAGTGGATCTTTGAGGATACCAAGTAGGGGGTAGTCAGAGGCGCGTCCAAATATGACATTTGGTACATGCCCGCGTTTTTGCAAGTTAGCATTCCACGTGACAGGTTGCAAGCCCATCGTTGCATAATGCCCATGGAGCACTAACTGGCACATGCTTTCGAATTTTTGTTTCTAGGGCATGCCGGTTTCCTCACAATGTTTTCCTTCACCGTTTTTTAATTCTTTTTTGTAAAAAACAATGAATTTCCTTTATTTCTTTCTTTCTTGGTTGATATATTATTGGAGATATTCATTGCATATGGTCCGATATTGAATGCGATACGACAGTTACGACGCAAGATCCCTATATGTCTTTGCATTGGGATCTTGTCCATCTCCACAGACTTACTAGGGATGCTAACGCATTCCGTCTCGTTGCAGTACTCCGAATGAATGGGAAACATATTAAGTAATGATAAATATGGGATGCAACGCGACCGCAGAGCGTTGCAGTGCGCTCTGTGGTCGGCTAGAGTTGCGCAAGCCGCGTCTCTGTGTGTCACAGCACATGGCATCGCGGTGCTACACGGTTCCATCCAGACTATAGTAGTAATAGAGATCCTTGTGAAATAACTAATCCGTAGAAGTACCTACACCACCATACATATTTCTGCCACCATTCAGTAATACTCGCATAGTCTAGTGTGAACATGTTGGGTATAATCTAGAGAGAGAAAAATATTAATTTAAACTTGAAATGGAACGCATTGCACGAACAACAGCAGGGCAGTGTTGCAAGTATCGCTGCAATCGGATGCAGATTGCAGCCGCGCGCAATCCCACAAAAAACATGTGAACCCGCGTGCAAGTCTACTAGAAACACACAGGTTGCAGCATTCACAACGAACGAACGGATATAATGTCACAAACTATGCGTAAAAAAACATCACTATGAAACTACGAAATATTTTGTTGTTATGTCGGAGCAAACAGGACCTGACAACACCTGATTTCAGATACCTACAATTTACAATTTTCCTTTAGCAGTCGTGCTAGGTTACACCTGTTAAATACTTCCTTATGCTTGGGCTTTGATAGATAGATAGATAGAAAATGCTTTATTGCACAAGATAAAACAAGTAGATAGGCGAACTTAATGCTAATTAGCATTTTCTTCCAGCTAACCTTTGTGTAATGAAGAGTGGAGAGGCTGATTATCAAAATAAGAGAAAAAAATATTAAATAAAATAACTAGCTACTTAAAATAGAAGAAAACTACACACATAAATATAATTAATACTTAAATATATACCTACGTCCAAATATATCTAGATTATATGCTTTGCCTGCTCTCAAGGACTCTTTTTATTTATTAATTGTTTCAATTGGAATTATTGGGACACATTATTCAATTTAGTCGGTGATAATGACAAAAACATATGAATACGCTGGCTTAATACGTACCAAGAAACCAACTGTTTTTAAAATATGTTGTCCAAAATACAATACTGAACTATTTAATAGTGTCTTCTGTATGGCACCACGAATATAAAATCACTTACCCAAATGTAGTTTAGAGATTGGCCAAATTCATCATTTTAAATTAAAACTTAATAAAATACTCTTACTACTATCATGTTATATCTTAGAGACAAATTCTAATTACTTAAATTATTATCAGTTTTTTTATTGTAATATTCTATGGTTATTGTACATTTAATTGTATTCATTTCCATGACATGTTCAACAA
The DNA here is from genome assembly GCA_961405105.1 of Perizoma affinitatum. NCBI lineage: Eukaryota > Metazoa > Arthropoda > Insecta > Lepidoptera > Geometridae > Perizoma > Perizoma affinitatum. The sequence continues at coordinate 12,806,594 of OY560199.1, forward strand.
TTTTCTTATAATTGTATTAATTTTGATATGATCTGACATTTATTAATTTTGCATGCGTGGAGCTGACCATGGCTGTACCTACTTCATTTTTAACCACACGCTGTAACCCATGTTTCGAAAACAAACGAATCTGATTGTTGAACTGGCTGATCGATGATGACGGAGGCTGAAGGCCATTTACACGTACATAGTTTCTCGTCTGGAAGAACATAGAAAACTTACCACGTATAAACGTAGAGTACGATATCCGCATGTAGAAGAGCGATTATCGACTCCCCTTTGAGTAATGGAAAGCTGGAGTTTATTCTTATGCAAGTAAAAACACATGAGTGTCAGAAATCGACTGAAGATTATCAGATTGATAATTTTATAATCTTGCATATTCTCGCTACAAATCGGGCGCAAAACTCTCTCCATGTAAATAGACCTTAACTCACAAAGTGTGACAAATTATTAAAGTTTCATCGAAAAGTGTACTAACGTCCGCGTCACAACACCAAAGGAAACAATAGCTATTACTTACATAACATCCCTTCTTAGATTAAACAATAATAGTTGTGTCAAAATATAATCGTCCAAAATAACCGTTTCACAAGAGTCAATACCAGAGGTTAGAATCACGTAATTCCGACGAGCGTGACTTATCGTCGCTATAGTAATGCAATAATGGATTTTAGAATACAGGGTGTCCCGGAAAACGTATACTAAGCCCGAACAGGGGGTTTCAAACCATGAAAATGAGCATTTTTGTGGTTACGATTCTTAGGAATTCTTATTTTAAATTTCCATCCAAAAACTTTTGTGAAAAAATATTGACAACTCTAAATTGTTGACAAATGACAAACAATGTTCCCAATGTTCAATGACCTCCTTTCGGCATTATATTCACATTCTGGGACACCCTGTAGAAGCACAGAAGTAATTATCAAAAAAATATCTTAAAAGACTTCTGAACCTACTTGTGACTAGATTATGTACTTAGTTTAAATATCTAGAAATGCCATTTCGAGACTAAAATCCTTTGAAAATGCATTGAGAGTGAACTGGGATCTGTGGCTAAGCTTGGAAGCAAGGCACAGTTTTCTTAGAATACAATTACGACTTTTAATAATTAGTGAACATCTCACAACTGTTTTAAAATTGAAATGAGCTCAAATAACATGCGTCAAACCAAAATTAGTTTTTTCTTGTTCCGTAACACCAGCCGATACAATCTTGTACAGTTTGGTTCAGTTTTTTTAATCGCTAGGTACTGCTGTGAAGAGTTCATGGAATGGTACAAATTCTATATGTATTTTAAAGTATGAATATATAAAGTGTAAGATTGTCAGTTTAATTTATAAATATCGTATAAATTAATGTCCGAAGCAGGAAGTATTATAATATCGGCAAGTCAAGCGGATATTATGGTACCACGGTGCTCGTAGTTCCTGATAACCACGACACAGATAGTCCTTGTGTGAGGGGGGGGGACTATGCGTGTTTTTGTCAAGTGTTTACTTATTTACGAAGTCGTCGCGAATTCATAGATTCCTTCTATGATGGGATGCAGAGTCAGTAGATGACCTCTGTGGCGCAGTAGGCAAAGGTCCGCCTGAGATGCAGAACGTTGCGGGCTTGTATATGCAAATATTTGTTTCGGGTCTGGGTATTTTCTATGTATAATAATGTATTTACAAAAAAAAAATGTATATAAGTAGTATATCAGTCATGTAGTTCCCTTATTACAAGCTCTGCTTACTTTGGGGCTAGATGATGCTGTGTGAAAATGTCCAGGTTTATTTATTTAATATTAAGCAAACATTAAAGCGATACGACCGCCAAGTGTACTTTTAGTAATGTAAAGTTTTTGGTATATTTGTAGTTTTCTTGTTGTGTACCATCAAGTATTTTCATTCACTCATTCACTCATTCATGAAGCTTGATGCTTCAGCTCCAATAATCCCGACTTTAGTAGGCTAACAACCAGAAAAAAAGCGGTCTAGACAAATACCTCACGCCTACTTTCCTTTCACGCTAACGCAAATTTGACAACATAAAACTTGGCAGCTGTCACGTGACATTTCAACAGCTAATGTCATTTCCATACAAACTTTCCGCATGCGTTAACGCCAACAAAAAGTGCCTTTTTCTTTTAAGTTCTAGTCCCTGGGAGTTCTAGAAATATGAGCAAAGTGTGTTTCCTTGCCATTTCCCATCTCTGTGATTCGTGAGCGCGAGTTGTGTAGGTACATGTTCTTTCTAGTAATTAGAATGTAATCTGTCGGTCTGTTTGATCAAGCATTAATTGCGAGGTCGAGCGCTTCCTCGTCGGATAATCTGCCATTACGCCATTACGCCATCAATCTAGAGATCTCATGCTAATCAAAGGTTTTACGCGGTCTTTAGCGGTTTATTATCCTGCTGCTATAAATGCCAAAGTATGGATGTCTGTTGCCGATAATAAATAAAATAAAAGGGCATTTATTTATGTACACTTAAACAAACATACCTAGTCTAAGTACAATATAATAATAGTAGGTATAGTGATAAGGTATGTCTGTATGTAAATAAAAAGGTCGAGGACTCAGCCGCGCTGTTTTTCATCCCCGCCTACTGATGTAGCTGCTGACGTCACAGCTACCACTAACTAAATCTATAATAATGACAATGCAACAACAATGATTATTGGTACAACTAAACAATCTTACCCAAACACCTCACCTACATTCCCTACGGCAATATTTTATAAGCAGGTATGTTATATGACATTATAAACGCACAAGAATAATAGTACTGTGGGGCAGAAACAGACAAGTTTTAGTTTTTTCGTGTATATAAAAAAAATAAAACACGCTCACGATTGGCTTCCCCATGGTGGACATCCTCAGAGTCATACTCAGTGATCTTTAAGGATACTAAGTAGGGGGTAGTCAGAGGCACGTCCAAACATTTCATTTGGTACATTCCCGCGTTTTGAATTCCACGTTACAGGTTGCAAACTCGCCGATTATTGGAACAGTAACTGTTGGCACATGCCTTCGTATTTTTGTTTCTAGGGCATGCCAGTTTCCTCTAGATGTTCTCCCTCACCGTTTTGAGCACGTGTAAGTTACACATAAGTTTTTCGAGTGGGAAAATCCATTGGTGAACGACCGGGTTCGAACCCACGACCTCCGGATCCGAAGTCGGGGTATCGCCCACTAGGCTAATACGGCTTTTTGTGTATACATCTATATTGACACATTTTATATTTTATAAAATGTGTCAATATAGATGTAGATGTTTAACCTACCCTATATGTAAATTTCAGTATTCTTTGAGAGATCCTAATTTAACTCAATCTTTGTAAGCCTAGGGGCAGAATTAAGTGATACAAATAGTTTTAATTTACCACCTTGAAGTAACACTTAACTAAATTAACTAATAATAAATGATTTGATGACATATTTATACTGATATAGAATAGTATGGAGACTAAGTTTTATCCGTTTACCACGCGAGCAAAGCCGTGGGCGGCATAAAGTTTATAATAACCCTTCTTCCATAAACCCAGTACGTATACTGCACATTCAAAACCGAAAACAAATTTAAATAAACACCCATCAATCCACCCTTCACTAGGATTCCCTGTGTCGCGGGTATCAGGAACTAAGAGTACCATGATACCATAAGAACCACATCCGAAACAAAAATCTGCAGAACTTGCAAACATTTGCCCCACATCGGGTATCGAATCCGCACCAAATATATGCAAGCACGCAAAGCAAGTTGCTCCACTTTCTTACCTAATTGTTAAAGAATCTGTGAAAGAGTTATGAATGAAAATGTTAATACCTGCTTGTTCCCCGTCGCCTCTCTCATCTCTCATCTCGCTCTAATTCCACCAGCCAATCATAAACAATAATAATTTTTAATTATGCCAAACCAGTGTAAAAGCGACCATAACTAGTACTTGCTAAAGTACCAAACAGTATGTTACTATATCTCTGTTTTAAAGAAGTGCGTGCGCGCATCTAGATGATCCAGTTTTACTGTAAGTTCGTGTAATTAGCGGATGTGATTGCAATCACACGATTGTGGTAATTGTGAGTGATTATCAGTGATCGGAATTAGGTGAGCTAATTTACCTAAAGTTCAAAGAACAGAGTCAAAAAAAATGGAGACTTCCTTACCATTAACATTTTTTTCCGGGAAATCTTTCCCGGAAATTGGGAATTTGTTCCAAGTTTTAGGATATCAGTTAAGTACATTTAATATTAATGTTATTCATACAGAAAACTAACTGAATTAATTTTCCTTTTTAACAAACTTCAATAAGATTTATTTTGTTATTAACTCAGGTAAAAAACTGGATTCGCCTATGTTTTCGTTTCCCAGAATAGCCAAATCATGCTGTCCCTTTAAGTGTTTGTAGCAATACACTGCAAACCAGTGATAAACAACAACAACAAACGCTAAGAAAGGGACAGCATGCTTTGGCTATTCTGGGAAACGAATCATTGTTTAAGTAAACAATGACAAAAGGGTTGAAGGGTGAGGGTGTTTTGCATCCAAACGGCGTCATAACTTGTATGCGTGCGTGCATCACTTCTATAGTTACCTCGGCAGCGTGTGTATCTTAGACTCGTGAATATTTTATTAACCTGTTTTCGTATCGTTTATTGGATCTGCTTCACATAACTACCTTGGCTTGAATTTACGGACTGCGATTTATTGCAACCATATCACTACTTGTACCTATCTACCTTGGCTTGAATTTACGGACTACGATTTACTGCAACCAGAAATTTACTGCGCTTTACGGCAATCAAATTACTTGGTAAGTCTTTGATTTGTACTACACTTTTAAAACATTCTAAATATTAGACTGCTTTTGATAAATTTACCAAATTCAAACAATTTTATGCAACTATTTATTTATGGAATTTTATTCAGTGTTTTATATTTGAGTTCGTGCACAAATGTTGGAGCTACTGGCAATTCTATCATCAAACTATATTTTACGCGAAGACGTCCCTGGAAAAGTGTAGAAACTATATATTTGTCTCATTGTTTTCAGTAATTTTTCTGCCTCAACGCAACTAGCAAATAAATGGCGACCAAACCTACCGACGGGATTGTACAGTCGTGGATTAGAGATCACCCCGAATTGTACCACGACCCCGCTAGCAACACGATATTTTGTTCTAAATGTGAGAATTCTATTGTATGCAAAAAAAGCAATATACAGAGGCATATTGACGGACCAAAACATCAAGGTACTGCTAGGCAAGTGAACAAAGAATTTTATTTAGATTTAATACAATTTCTTATATGGTGTAACATACCCTGGTCACGAGTAAATCGACCAGAGTTTAAAACTTTTTTAATGAAATATATGTGTTGTAAATGTACAAATGTTAAAAGGATTCCCGATGAATCGTTATTGAGAAAGGTTTATTTAGACATAGTTTTAAAAAAAAAAATTGCATCAATCCATGACCATATTCTTAATCAGAAACTTTGGATATCTCTAGATGAAACTACCGACTATTTAGGTCGTTATATTGTAAATTTTCTTGTAAAACCTTTAAATCTCGCAACAAACAAACCATTTTTAATAGCTTGCAAAATGTTAGAAAAAGTAAATGGAGAGACAATAGCTCATTTTGTGATTGGATGCCTAGAAAATATGTGGGGTGACTCGTATGAAGACAAAGTAGGAGATGTTTTAGTTTTATGTTCTGATAGCGTAGCATATATGTTAAAAGCAGGAAGAATGTTAAAGAACTCCTTGCCAAATATGATACATGTTACCTGTTTAGCACACGCTCTTAACCGCGTTGCAGAAAAAATACGGACACAATATGCGGATGTGGATACTTTAATTTCAAATGTAAAAAAAATATTTTTAAAAGCTCCTAATAGAGTAAAATTGTTAAGGGAAAAATTTCCGAGCCTGCCATTGCCACCTGAACCTGTCATAACAAGGTGGGGTACATGGCTAGAAGCAGCTTCGTATTATGCTGAATATTACGAAGAAATAAAAACTATTGTAAGACTTCTAAGAAGTTCTGATTCTTTGTCTATCAGGAATGCTAAAACTGTCCTAGGAAAAGAAAGTTTAAAAACTGATTTAGATTACATTGACGAATATTTTAAAATAATTCAAATTTCATTAAAAAAATTGCAAAAGTCTAACTTATTGTTGACGGAAACTTTCCATATTTTTGATGAAGCAAGAATTGTTCTAAGCTGGTGTTCTTCTGAACCAGTAAAACAAAAATTAGAAAACGTTATGGACAGAAATCCCGATCTAGATGCATTAAGAGACATTTGTGAAAATATAGATAAAGGATTAGATAATGAAAATGAATTATTGTCATTCTATAAATATGTACCTGTAACTTCAGTTGATGTTGAAAGGTCCTTCTCTACGTATAAATGGATTTTAAGTACAAAAAGAAATCGTTTGAAAATAGATAATATGGAAAAACTCCTAATGATTTTCTTTAATTCTCCGGACGAAGATATATCTTTATACTCCGTCCATGATGAAAACGTTAGCGATTCAGATTAAGGGACAAATTCAACATCAATGGAAATAATGTTTAGAGTTCCGACTGTGTATCTTAGGTAGGACTGGTTACTTTCTTAATTATTGATTTTGAGTTCCATTATCTGTACAAAATGAATAAATGGTACAAAAACTATAAAATGGCTTTTTTATTCCCTTGCTTAAAAAAATGTTTTTATTACTATAGCTATTTACTAAAGCTGGTTTATAAATCACATTAGCTTCCGCGCTTACTTACATCGTTCATTTTATTTGTTGAAAACAATAAAAATCGTGCTTACCGTTTTTTACAACAATCGAATTCGTTTCCTCTTCTTGTTATCAATAATAAGAAGAGGAAATTAATTCGATTGTTATTTTACTGTATTAATTTTAGATGGACCTAAGTAATTTCTCGAAACCCGGGAAAATTTTCCCGGAAAAATATTTAGTCGCAAGGCGTCTCCACTTAGTCTCTGTTATTTTTCGAACTTTAGGTATTTTAGCTCACCTAATTCCGATCACTGGTGATTATGAACTTGTATTTAGGGCTGAATGCGTAAACGACAGCGCCCTGACGGCGACCTTCTCATGGCAATCTTAGCTTTTGCTAGAAAACATTTTGCGCATTTTGCGAGCTGAATAGATGATTGGTATTATTTACAAATACTGATGCTTTCTGTTTATTGAACAGTCAAATAGAACAACTATTTTACTGCTCAGTTATCTAATCATCTTTATCATTTTTAGACTTTTCCATACTAAACAAAGATTAGCTGAAAGAGAATGCTATGTAGCATTAAGTTCGCCTTTGTTTAGTTTTTCTAAACTAAACATCATTAATTCATGAATAAATCATTTTCTATCTATGTTTCTATCATTGCTATGAATAGAATTCAACAATAAAGCCATAGCTTTAACCAAAATTGCATTAGATATGATTAACTAATAATACACTGGTATGTTTATTGGTAAATGAACAGGGCATGAAATTAATTTATTATATTTATATTTTTATATGCATTTATTTTAATGGATTGGTATTCTTGCATTCACAATAGGTATTTAAAAAATAACCTATTGTTTGTATATTTTAGGACTTGCTTTAGATACTCGTACTTTGACTAGCAAACTTTACGATAATTCACCGCTAACCATTCTCACAGCTGCATACTTTCCGCTCCATCTCAAGGTTATCTGGAAGATATCGCTTTTAAGCGATAAGACCGCCCATTGTACTTTAAGTTATATTGAGTTTTTGTTTATTTTGTTATCTTGCGGTGTACAATAAAGTATTTTCATTCATTCAAGATAACAAAATTTTAATATTAACAAAAAGTACACAGTAAATGCGTATGAGTTGGTCGCTAGGTGTGTTCTAATGAGTGGTGACAGGTGATTGTGAACAATGCAGCGACGCGGACGAGCCATCCTTGGCACACATACCATGCGTACACGTTGCCCTGCCCTGACCAGACCAGACCAGACAGATAAATAATGGATTGGAATATTGGAAGTTGGTCCAAACTAACTTATCAAGTTGAAACAAAAGCTCCCTACGATATCCAGTGTCCTACTTAACGTGGATCCATAAAAAAACAACTCTGTATATAATTATTTGCTACTTATATTTACAGCAGCGCCCTATGGACCAACTATACACAGAAGACCTGTGATTCTCAAATGGGCTATTCTTTATTGTACAAACAGAGAATATAGACAACACATATAGGACTTGTACAAAGGCGAGCTTAACCCTAACAAGATTTAGGCTCCCTCGAGTTTAATACCAGCCCGAACCAATTAGGTACATAGTGTTTCTCGGAGTGTCCGAATGAACTTAGACAAGACATTGTGCCAAACCGACTAAATTATACATAAATAAAAATAAATAATTCTGCCCCAAAGTAAGCAGAGCTTGTGTTATGAGAACTACATGACTGATATACTAAATAAATACTTTTTTTTTTGTAAATCCATACTTATTATAGATAGAAAACAACCAGATCCCGAGACAAATATTTTCAGATACAAACATTTGTCCCGCGGCGGGAATCGAACCCGCAACCTTCTGCGTCTCAGGCGGGCCTTCGCCCACTGCGCCACAGAGGTCTACATAATAATAATAATGCAGGTTATTTTTCACACATAATCTAGCCCCAAACTAAACAGAGCTTATATTATGGGAACTACATGTACGTATGTATTAACAAAAAATAGGTATATAAGTATTATTATATGTAGAAAACACCCAGACCCAAGGCAAACATTTGTCCCGCAGCGAATCCGCAACCTTCTGTGTCTCAGGCAGTAAGTATTCAAAAAGTATATTATGAAAGTAATTAATTTAGTATACCGGCAGTTCCTGAATCCATTCTATCTCGATCCAAATACTTAATATGTCAGCAGATCTCCATTCGACATATATGCCGTGGCTACTTTACTCGCTCATAATCCATAATCCATAGATATTGATTCGTTACCGCTTCCTCGTGTCGGCTGCGCAGGCGCATAGCGGCGCGCTAGGCTTTTTACCAGAGTATAGTCGTTCCGCTCTCATAGACCGCTGCACTTTGCCAGATTAGAAGAGACAGCTGGCTCACTTCACTCCGGACTGAGATAGCCGCAGAAGATAAACTCTATGAAACAAAGCTTTCTATTTCATGGTGTAACAAAGCTTTCTGATTTTCGGGACTTGCATTTCCCCCCTTGGTGTGACTTGAAACTTGAAAGCTAGTTATAAATTATAAGCTGTGAGTAAAACAAACAGTAAAAGCCGAAATCCGTGGTATCACCTAACATTTTTTTTTTTAATTCCATTTCGAGGTCGATTGAGACAATGGTACGGTTAGATCTATTCACCTTTAGAGATGCTAGGTTTTTATCTCGACTGGATCTGTGCATAGGCATACCAAGGGTTAGACCTTTTTATAGATAAATAATTTCTATCACCACACTGGTGCCTACACTATCACACAAGATAAATTATCTTATTATTCACTTAGAAATACATTATATTGATCGTATAATGGCTCTTTTAAAGATGTCATAGAATCTGATTTAAAGGATTATTTGAAAAAGCCATGATACTGATACTGAACAGATATTATTTTATTTATTTAATTAAACATACTCGTAGTGTGCTTCCGTCTGTGGAGTGAACTAGCTGTTTTCTTCCCACTACGCTCGTGACTCCTCTCCGTGACTGGTTGTTAATTATCTTATTGGTATATGATGCATTTTCCAATTAACAACACGCCTGTACCTACCCGGCTAAATAGAAGATGACTGATTTGTAAGAAATACCTTAGAGAAGTACAAATTTATATTAGAAAGTTAAAAGATGAATGGATTAGTTTTTGGCAACGGATGCCGAAGTCTTCAGCATTATTATTGTTAAGCTTAATAATAATACAGATTTGACAATTTTAAAGTGAAAGTAGAACATTACTCACCCTATTCATGGTGTAATTGGCCAACGCATTTTCGATGAGAGGCAAAGATACGAAGTCCAAGTCTCGCCGAATCGGAATATTCGGGACATTTAAATATAATATTATCAACTATTTTTTGACGAATAGGACCCTGGACTAAAGATAAACCCGATTAAACTCTGTCTCACGATAATTTATTTCACGGTCGTCAAGATAGTCACTCTCTACAGGTGGTCTACTAATAAACCACACATTTTGAGAGCACGACCTCAAATCACTGAGATTCACTTTCGCCTCAGTTTTGGCACAACTCAGTAGCTCCGGTTCAACGTTTTATTCAGCTCGCACACATTTTAAGTAAAATATCTACACGAGTGAAGAGGTTTTCTCTAGAATACCAAATCGTGGACTGGTGAAATACTTCGTGGATCATCTCAAGCGCTGCTGATCAAGACTTATTAAGACAATTTAGGCACTTTGGTTGTGGTTTTGATATCGAGGTTATGCTCTCAAAAGATTATAGACAGGTTATTACAAAAGGCACGTACTCGTAGAAGGCTATTGAAGAGGACTGGACATCCGATATGTTCTATAATAGGTGAGATAGTAGGTATTTATAGCTAATCAGTTAACAAACCATTAAACCTTTTTTTCCCGTGATTTATGCAAAAAAGGAAACTTATCAAAGCAGTCTTTGGGCTAAATGAACACAGATATCCTACAATATCAACCAAATCCAATACAACAACGGTGCCATGATGCTGTCGACGCTGCCGCGATACTGTACCGCATCAGGGATGTTCGCAAGCACTGATGCGATGATGCGACAAAGAACCGCATCCCTGATGAGCGGCATACGCTGGGGCGCTACTGACCAGCGTTGCAGAGGATATGTACTCCGACTACATGAGACACTGGCTGGCCCCAAGACGATCTCTCGCTTAGTGTCAGGATAGGTTAATGTGTATTTTGTATTATTTTTATTTGCCCCCGTTGACTAGCATAGTTTTATAAGTTACTAGCTTCTGCCCACGGCTTCGCCCGCATGTTACCCGGATAAAATATACCCTACGTGTTATTCTGATGTATAAGCTATGTTGCTGTAAAGTTTCATCAAAATAAGTTAATTCGTTTTTGAGGGAAAGAGTAACAAACATCCATCCTCACAAACTTTCACTTTTATAATAGTAGTAGGATTTTTTTTATACTAGCAAAATATGGATTAGACAAAGAATATATCAGCTTAGTTACTACAAACTTTGATAATGTTGTACAATGGCCGGTCTTATTGCCAAATAGCGATCTCTACCTTATTAGTTTTAAATTATATTTTTTTCTACTGAATCATTTCTCCGCGTTGGTTCTTTCGCTATCAGAATATCCTTTTCTGGTCCAGCACGCTTTAGGTTCCCACTAACTTAACCTAATCCAGGGTGACACATACAGAACTAATGACTACGAAATAATGAATATACACAACGCGAATGCTCGAATTATTAATTAACATTATACACGTAGGTACTGTACATGTCGTGTCCACCTTTTATTACAGGAAGATGGCACGCGGAACGCAAACACATTCACCCACACATTTATGTAAGTCGGTGTTTTTGCATGTTCGTATTGGTATTCGAGGAGTGGCTGTGGGGTCGGTAAAAACGTAATTGGAACGCTTGATTGATTGATTGGGTAACTGGCAGGTTGAACTGTGAAACAGTAGCTGGTTTACATTCAGTTGGTAGTGGTCATTTGTATATTATATTTTTGCCGAAATCCGTGATTATAAATAGCAGTCTCAACAGCAGCACCCTTTTCAACCGCCATATCTCTGGGTCGGCAACGCGCGAGTCTACTGCTGCAAGCGTCCTTAGGTTACGATAACCGCTTACCAACAGGTGGGCCTTATGCTTGTAAGTGAGGATCGGTTCGCCTATAATCTACATTATTTTTTTCAACTATACCGACTGATCATCCTGTCGTAGATTAAATGAAGCTGTGTGTAAATCGAACGTAACTAAATTTCTATATAATGGTTGACGTTTTCGTCGTGACGTATAGCTGACTTGACCCGGGGTCGGGTCAGCTTTGCGTTGCGTGACCGACGCACCACGCAACAGCTGGTGTCACGGGTGCTTCGTGTAATGAAATCGAAATTGCTTTTATGTAAGATCAAATAATGTACATGCTCTGCTATTATCGAAATTAAAACGAAAATTACGCTGGTTCAAAGAAGGTGAGTCTTCTTTCGGGTTAATATTACGCTGTCGCGCTGGTTTATAGAAGACATACCTTCGGGTTAACTAACTTCGCTGCATTGACTTGGATTGCAAACAGGCAAGTCATACATACATAAACTCAGGCCTGTGTCCCGGAGGGGTAGGCAGAGACTACGAATTTCCATTTGTTATGATCCTGGCATACCTCCTTTGCGTCATTAAACAAGCAAGTCAAGTGTGTCATAATCACCTGGAGGATTCTAATACAAGACATATGCCTCCAAGAGTATCGGGACAAAAAGTCTTGGACTACCTCCATCCACCGACTTTCTGCAACCTTTACCATGTCGTCGCTCCATGAGGAACCTTCCTACATTGTATTATCCAGTTTGTGGTCGCCACTCGAGAACCTTTATGCGCTCAAGTAATGGGAAATCAAGAAACTTCACAGAAGAAAGGTGAAAATCAGAGGAACATAAATGGTGAATTAATTATTTTTATATTATGATGGGATTTACTCTGATCCCTAGCGACCGACTCTAGAAGAATCAGACAGCAAACGCGGCTTGGTTTTCTCAAACCGCTGTGAATATCCATACATAACTATGGTTGATGAAATGTTATATAATAGAGTTATTTGTGAACTCACTGTGCTGGCGGGATGCGGTCGAGCGTGCGCGGGCAGCAGCAGCACCTGCGGCGGCGGCGGTCTCTGCTTGCGGACCCCCGCGACCCCCGCGACCCCCGCGACCCCCGCGACCCCCGCCGCCCGACGCGCGCGGACCGCGGCCTCGCTGTGCCGACCGACCCACCGGCTGACTAGCTTCTCCTTGCTGTTGGAGCTGTCGAACTCTCCGCTCTCATCCTGATCGAGATAACAACACTGAACATTATTGGAGCCATCAGCCGACTTGTCTTACGAGACGATACGGTCATTAATAAGACAAACGTGACGTTGTTGCAACACATACGAAACGTAGAAAAAATACTGGTTCTAATCACGAAACTATTTTAAAACATTTATTTAGCATGACATGATATAATTAAGAAGGGGGCCGGCTTACAAAAAAAACAACAATTCGATACCAGAAGTATCACTTGGCGTAAGGGACAAAACACTACTTTTCAGGAAAGCCAAAATACTATTTTTATTTTCGAAAATAATCTGTATTTTGTAATATTATAGATCGATTTTTATGAGGTCTAGAGGAAAGTTTCTGGAAAGTAATTGGTACCTAAAATAAAACTGGATAAAGTAAAAGTAAGTAAAGGTAACTGACCTTCTTTTTCTTCAAAGTCTCCCCCTGCAGCTTCACCTCCAAATCCTTACAGAGTTCATGATTCCTCATCCGCTCCACATCATGTGCCTTCTTTCCTTCATCGACGTGCACCACGAAGGGAACCGTCTTGAAACCAGGGTCGAACTGGTTGTGGTCGAAGGCCTGCTTCGGCTTGAAGCAGGGGCAGACCCGCTTGGACAGGTGGTAGATGGTGACCACGCAGACTAGGCAGTGGAGGGTCGCAATGATGAGGAGTGCGATATTGGCGAGGACGGGGTTCCAGGCTTGCATCTCATCCTGTGGATAGAAACACTTGATTACATTTTGATCATTCGAATTCCGATAAAATTTCGGCCATATATAAATCCATAGCATCTACTAAGTCATAAATCTGAGAAGTTCGATTTTTTTTGGGAACAAGTAGGTTAAGTACCTACTTCTTCCCAAAAAAAATCGAATATGAATTAATTTATGAATTATGCCCTTAGCCTTTAAGTGTTACTTGCATGAGCCAGAATTATAAAATTAACTCTGGGTTAATTTACCAAGTCATTTTGTACTGCGCAATCGACGAGTTAGATCGTAACTCAGGTTAAGATACCAAGGTTATTTAGTATTTTCTGGCCGTATTTCACTGCATTCCATCACAGTAGCTAATGGGACAACGACCCGAGACTCGCTAAATAATGTGATTTGCACGCATTTATTTACAACACTAATGATAAGGCGTTAAGCAATAAAGTTTTCCGCGTTTTCAGTTATTTTACAAAAATATTATCAAAGACGTTATCGCGTCCTCTGATTTCCTCTGATTCATTATTGATAAAGATAGAATGAAGCGTGGCAAGGGAAGACCAAGAATGAGCCAAATAAAAAAGAAGAACGCTCTCATGTCATATAAAGAAGTAAAATAGATCGCATTGGAAAGAGAGAGATGGAGGAAAATGCATCATTGCACTGACCAGAGCTAAGCTCTTAAATTTGATATTAATAATAATTATTACTTATTAATTATAACCTGATCATTATTACATGTTTTTTTCATTGTTAAATTAAAATTGCGTAATCAAGTTTGTGAATTGAACTGATTGTAAAATATAGAAAAACTTGCTTGCAAGAAATTTTTAATCGACGTCACACCTTTAATAAACCGCCTCGGAACCGCTTTTTTTTACTTTTTATTTGATATTAATTCATACATTATTCTACCAACACATAAATCAAACAGTTTTTATTTGTAATAGCTGTAATAAAAGGTTTTAGTTATTTCCTTTTGCTCAGTGAGCCGTCCGATCATGAATAACGAAACGTTTTAAGTGATGTCGACGTTAAAAATGTATTGCGCTCGACATCCGAAAGCAAAAAGTACTTTCCTGTGAGTTTATGAAATTCCTCCACTCTATACAATCAGCCAGTATCAACTGGTTACCCCTATGGCCGTTGTTTTTTTTTATTGCACTAAGTAATGTGGCAAACGAGCATACGGACCCGCCTGTTGGTAAGCAGTTAACGTAACCTATGGACGCTTGCAACCCCAAAGGTTGACAGATATTATAATATTAAACTAGTCAAAGGTATCACTCGCGCGTTGCCGACGCTGAGACATACTTCTTAACAGGTGAAGATGGCCATTCCTTTCAAACCCTTTTTTACTTTTTTTCCTCTAAAGGTATATTTTGTTTATTTTTCTTAGGTAAGAGTAGGTAAAAATGTAGCATCATCCTAGTGTGGGGTGGGGACAGGACTATGAATGTTTGTGTTGACTGTTTATTACGAATTAAATTTTAATATATAAATCCCAAAAGGGAAACTAGGTGACTACCGTACATACGGTATTTTTGGATAACTAAGTCGTGTAGGGTTAAAATGATAACCGTGGCCGGTGCAAATTTGATAAAGTTTTTGCACGTTGTCTTGCTAGAGACATGTGATCGGAAATCCGGACCTTATTCATGATCATCTATAATAAAATGTTGAACAAACATTTATAAAAAAATTGTTTAAAGCAAAGAAGTTTTGCGTTTTCTAAAATTAGGATTTTAATGGTTATTTCGTCTTAGTTTTCTCCTGTTATGTGTTTATGCATGTACATGTTATCAGATACCTTATTATATACCTAAGGTAGGTCCTACCTTATTTACTTGGAATGTAGATCTTCTATCTGCGCAATTCTCATAAACCAGGGGGTCTTTGGTCAAGGCTAAGCCAGCATCACATCACCAGAGTGTATTGAAGTGATTACAACTAATGATAGTAATGATACCCAAATGTTTTTGCGCACCATTCACGAATAACGCACACGGTCACAGTACACGCCACGATGTGATGGCGTTATTGAATTTCACCGCAGCGCATTGCGTGGCTTGGCCGTTGGCTTCAAGGGTTACAACAGATGTCGAGTCCTAAGCACTATGATTAATGATCCTAGAAATTTAGCACGAATCATTCAACGTTAACGTTAAGAAACCAATTTACTAATAAATTTTAATTAGGTACCTATTTGTATTTTGTTTTAAATAACCCAAGATCCCGTATCTGGATTATAGGGTAAGGTAATTTCTGTTGCTTTTTTCATGTTAATGTTTTTCATTTCATTTTGTCGGTCGATGCAAGTTCTGATGTTTGTAATTTGCTAAATAATACAATAAGTGCTTGGGCCTCTACACTTTTATATCTATAATATTAGGACTACTCGTGCCACGTGAGCACACCACGTGGCACGCGTAGTCCTGTCAGTTTGACAAAAAATTTAAAGTTTGAAATGATTACTCGTAGTAGCGTATTTTGTTAAATTTTCTTAGACAAAAATATAGCCTTAGATTAAACACAGAATTAGTGATAAAAACAATCTTAAAATAACTATTAACTCATTTAAAGTCCAATATTAAAACAAAGCCCCGAGGGGTAACCAGTTGGGTGGACAAACTTTTTTTTTTAATTATAATCACATTGTATTAACAGTAATGTACACCAATACGACAATATAATCACAAAGTACATATATACAGTGTAGAAACATCTGTGAATTTATCCAAACTAGTGTGAAATATATCCATTACATCGGATTCACATAGGCTGTTAATGATACGAAAGAACTTACGTGATCTTGTGCGTGTTGTGTACTGTGCTGCATGTGATATCGATATCAATTACATACAACAGTGCACAGTGACGCGGCGCGTACTGTAGATACTTGTATCGTAGGTACTACATAATCATATTGGTCAATATGCGTTTTGTTGGTTAACGGGATTCACGTAAAAAGGCGAGTTGTTTTATTACCTAAATTATTAGCAGTGCTGTATAACAAAACATGCTACTTTAATTGCTTTATAAACTAGTAAGCAGGTGAGGTAGTTATTTAGCAAAAAACGTTGCAGAAAAAATACTTTAGGAAACCGGCATTCCCTAGATTAGAACGAAATAATCGAAGGGGTTCCAATAAGTGGCGATGGACTTGCAGCCAGTCACGTGGAGTCCTAACTATTAATTATTTACTTTTTAAGGAAAACCAAAAGCGGATTTAAGATAAACTTAAAAAAACAGGATGCCAATTAAAGGTTTTCAAATATAAAAAAAAAAAAAAGTATGAACAGTCTGTATATAATAGCCAACATGTTCTATGGAAGGTACTCGTAGTTAAAAATAATAACAATAATAATAATGTAATAACCGACTTATAGATATTAACACGAAAGAACCTAATACTTTACTTACAATGCAAAAAAGGGCCAAATATAATGTTTAGACGTGTTTCTGACTCAATATATGAGTTCACCTTGTTCGATTGAAACCACTCTATAGCTGAATGAGGAATAACAAAAAACACCAAGCAGAGTTTGTTTGTCTCATTCATCTAGTGTTTGTCGCACTCGATGTCACACTTGGCGTAAATATATATGACGAAGCAGAGGCTCCAAGGTGGTCTTTAAAAAGTGTGACGTCAGCAATGCTAACGTCACTATCATCACCAGCATGCTGGTGGCTCATAGTTGATGACGAAAGTAAACTACAGGAGATGTTCTTCAAATTTATTCTTGGTTGTACATAGGCTTTTCGAGTCTGTACGGTCCGACGGCTCGAGCGAGAATGAATGATACTCGGTCCGTCGCCCGTATTTATGCAAAAACAAAGACAAAGGCAAGCAACTTGTGCGAACAAGCTAAAACTGCCTGCAAGCATTAATCATTTAAGTTTACAAATGGTTTTGAAGGTAAACATGGTCAAAATAACAACTTGATTTCGTAATTACCTAATTGTCATTTGATTACAACAATCAAATTATAACTAGCTATTAACTAATGATTTTACACTGTAATATGACAATCTAGGTGATGATTCGTTAAATAACTCGTGGTTCTGCGCCGATGACTCATTGTAGAAGCAGAATAACGCCTTTGCGCCGATACGGCCATACTGACAGGCGGTGCGTGCTCTGCACCAGCCTTTGGTTGTGATCTTCGAGCGTCTGAAACAATGAAATGGTTTTTCTTTTGAGTAGGTATCTGTAAGCATCTTGTAATGCTTGACAACTTTATTACTAACACCAAAACACATCTGTCTTAGGTGTTGGTTAATGTACTCTGTGGTATTAGTAACATGGAGTGTAGGTGGGTGTACTCTGTGGTACTTGGTGTACTCTGTGGTACTTGGTGTACTCTGTGGTACTTGGTGTACTCTGTGGTACTTGGTGTACTCTGTGGTACTTGGTGTACTCTGTGGTACTTGGTGTACTCTGTGGTACTTGGTGTACTCTGTGGTACTTGGTGTACTCTGTGGTACTTGGTGTACTCTGTGGTACTTGGTGTACTCTGTGGTACTGGGTGTACTCTGTGGTACTTGGTGTACTCTGTGGTACTGGGTGTACTCTGTGGTACTGGGTGTACTCTGTGGTACTTGGTGTACTCTGTGGTACTGGGTGTACTCTGTGGTACTGGGTGTACTCTGTGGTACTGGGTGTATAGGCTCCAAGGATGTAGGAATAGATGTTTGGAAACAAGCTGGTTTGGAAACAAGCTGGTTTACTTAACTTATTCTGATGTCGCGTCTTATTCTTGCGAGTCTAGGACTCGTCGATCAGACCGTCCAGCTCAGGAGGTAGATAGATGGTCCAGGCTCGTTTGATGCTGCCTTGAGGAGTTGTTGATTCGTCGTCTTCTTCGCCGATACGGCCTCTTGACAGTAATATGACACGGGTAGTCCTGACATGACACGCGTCCTCATGTGTATCTGTAACAAGTAACACAACTGGAGTACACATTCAAGCTCGGCCTAACCTGACTAAAGGAGTGTGAATTCATTTGCAAAACAAAATAAATTACAAGAAAGGGTGCTCAATAGTAATCGCAATTAACTGGCTCTGAATAAAAACTGCGCAAGACAATTTATCTCTAAACGCAGGAGGAACGTCCGTGTCTCGTAACGAGAGAACATTCGGCACCACTATCATAATAAAATGGGAACGACCGACCTGATTGTTTTAACGCACGAACGCCGCCGATTTCGTAGATGATGACCCGCCTCTCGGTTGCTACGCCGCTGCCGCCGATAGCACCACCCGGTGCGGTAGACACGATGGCCCCGCAGCGGTAGCAGGTGACATCCTTGCTGTTGTCCGTCAGGGTTGCAGAAGCTGATGTAGACAATCCGTGTGAAAGCTTGCCTTTTCGCCGATAGCACCACCCGGTGCGGTAGACACGATGGCCCCGCAGAGGTAGCAGGTGTCATCCTTGCTGTTGTCCGTACTTGTGACATTGTATCTTCGAGTGGTTGACACTTGGGTTGTGTTGTAGTTTGGCATGAAGTTGTTGAGGCTTCGATCATGTTTTCGCTTCATGAAATAAGCTTGGACTTCTTGAACGAACTTCGTTCATGATTTTATCTCCGTCGTAAATGCCAATTGGTCAATCCTACCGTCAATTTGTGAGAGATGAGCAAACGGCAAATTCTTCGGGTTCCATTTCTTTCCATTTAGCCCTGAGTGACGTAATCAGTAGAGTTACGTATGATGTAAGACTTTCTCCTTTTGGGCTGCTGCTTTTGGTGTTAATGATGATTGCAGCACAGGTCTCGGCACAGTCGTAACGTGATAGGAAATGTTCTTGAAGTTTATCCAGGTCATGCCGGTGCGAGACACTTTGGAAAGCCATATAGATGCTTTCAATGATTTACTTAGGGCGATGACCAATGCTCCTCCTTCCAAGTGTTGTTCAGTGAGGCAAGTTTCCACAGTTGAGCACCAGGCACGTGGATTTGCAACGGGCTGTTCAAGGTTGAATTCTGATAGCGTTATAGTCTTGTCCGGAGAGCGAATCACTGGTTTGCTGTTCCAGTAACTGCTGCCATTGGGTATCAGACGAATATGGTGATGAGGAACTGGTTTGGATTGAATCCGTGTCCAATCCCACTTCTGATGACGAAGCAGAGGCTCCAAGGTGGTCTTTAAAAAGTGTGACGTCAGCAATGCTAACGTCACTATCATCATTAGCATGCTGGTGGCTCATAGTTGATGACGAAAGTAAACTACAGGAGATGTTCTTCAAATTTATTCTTGGTTGTACATAGGCTTTTCGAGTCTGTACGGTCCGACGGCTCGAGCGAGAATGAATGATACTCGGTCCGTCGCCCGTATTTATGCAAAAACAAAGACAAAGGCAAGCAACTTGTGCGAACAAGCTAAAACTGCCTGCAAGCATTAATCATTTAAGTTTACAAATGGTTTTGAAGGTAAACATGGTCAAAATAACAACTTGATTTCGTAATTACCTAATTGTCATTTGATTACAACAATCAAATTATAACTAGCTATTAACTAATGATTTTACACTGTAATATGACAATCTAGGTGATGATTCGTTAAATAACTCGTGGTTCTGCGCCGATGACTCATTGTAGAAGCAGAATAACGCCTTTGCGCCGATATATACATATATATAGTAATTCCTATTTCCTGGAGGGGAGGGGGAGGAAGAGACCACGGATTTCCACTTGGTACAATCCTGGCATACCTCTGTCGGTTCATTCATAGTCATCGTATTGTTCACGCTAGCTCGTCGGTGAAGTGAAGTCATTACAAAACAATAGGACTAGGAAATGCGTAGATTCAATTGAAAATTTTATAACTTGACTTTTCTATATGACCGCTATGATTTCAATGAATGAAAAAAATAGACTTTGATTCAGACACTGTCTAAAATTTTTTTAAACTTTCAGAGGGTTGGCAATTCATGCCTGTGTTGCAATAAGCTAGGGTAATCGCTTACCAACAGGTGGGCCGTATACTTGTTCATGGGGATTAGAGTAGTGTGCGTGTTTGTTTGTTTGTTTAGTTTGGATACTCACGTCGAAGGTGGTGTGAGCGGCTGCGGGCGGCGCGCGCAGGGAGTCGCGCTGCAGCCCGCTGACCGCCAGCACGGCAGCGCTGTTCCCGCAGGCCAAGCACAGCAGCGACAGCGCCAGGAACGCCGTCAGCAACGGACTCCGGCTGACATACAAACAAACATTCATCAGCCAACAAAAACAAACAACATGGTGGAGAAAAACATCCTAATTCATCATTTGAATTTCAGAATAACTATATTTTTAATTCAAATAACGGGAAGTTGATAAAAAGTCCAATATTAAATTGTATCGTTTATTTTATTTTTTATGGTATTTTTTAATAAAATGTATTTGGGACCAGCATTGAAGTATACGCGCAGTGTAGGGTTCCGTAGTTGCCCATAAACTTATATTTACTACCTGTTTTGCAAAACTAACTACTTCATCTTAGTAATTTTCATTGGAACTTGTACGAAATTATCCTATTTACTTCTTCAAGTACATTATAAATAGTCGTCTTGCATGGTGCTTCATCGCCAAAAGTTTGAAGCTACTCAGCTGTCAAATTACAATTACAATCGTAGTAAATCACATTACGAAAATATTCACGAGGTCCGACACGCAATTTTTTTAATGACGCCACAAGTGACAGCTCTAGAGCTAGAACTAGATGAACGAAACTGTTTTCTAAACTGAAAGAGTTCCATTTTCAAATATTGTAATTACTTTTTAAATATTGTTTATGTAAGTTGCCAGTTCCGGATACATATAGTCACTGTTTGTGATGTACAGGGTGCACTAGATTCTTATTCCCATGTTGATGAATCTGCATACACCGTACATGCTCGAACAGGCGGTGGCGCGGTCGTGGTAAAATAACCACATCATGTTTCATCACATAAAAAGGTTTTTTTTCATGTTTAGCAGTTGTGCTCTAATTAATTTCTATCTTATAAGTTACTTTAGATACTTTATGGTATGGAAACTTAATCGCTTTACTAGCATTTGATATATGGCATTGAACTAATCACCAAATAAGTTGAATACTAGCTTTTAAAACAAAACAAAAACCAACAAGCTCACGACTGTATTCCCCATTATGGCATGCTCATATTTTATGTCTCATACAGATCAGATTTATACCTACGGATACATAATTATTAGTGAATCTATGAGGATACCAAGTAGGGGCAGACAGAGGTACGTCTAAACATTACATTTGGCACATGTCCACGTTTTGCAAGTAGCATTCCACGTGACAGGTTGCAAGCCCAGCGCCGCTTATTGGAACAGTAATGATGACACATGCCTTCGATTTTTTCTTCTAGGTCTAGTTCCAGGGCATGCAGGCTTTCTCACGACGGTTTCCTTCACCGTTCTGAGCACAAGGCACATCTATCCTTACATTTTGGTTCTAAGGTATGTCTAGATAGATCGGTTTTCTCAAAATGTTTTCCTTATGTAATTAGCTTATAGAAGTTATTGAAACGGAATAAAAGGAGTGGTTCTACGAGGCCGTCACCGCGACCGCTGATGGCGTCACTGAACGATATTAATCTCTTCGACTTTCACTACACGTTGTGATACTCTGATCACGGTGTGTTATACACTATATACCTAATTATATAATATAATACATTTATTTGCCAAAACAGGTGTCACAGATTATACAGGTTATTGAGTAATGCCCAAGGTTTTTAAATATGGTTAGCTGCGAGACTAAAACTAGGCGTGACATCCTGTATCTTGATCTTGAATGTAATTTTCGGATGTGTTCCGCGTTGTCGCGGTATATTACTCATATATTTGAGTCTCTGGAGTACGCGTTATAAAGATACGTTTGACAGTTAAGATTAAAAATAAATTTTAAAAATATGTTTATGATAAATTTTTTTAGATAACCGCTAGATACCGCCAATACTAATTCTTGAATATCTAGTAAATCACTTATAATGAGCTTAAGAACTAATTTCTCAAGCTCATTATAAGTGGATCATGTTCTTTATGAGTATTTATTTAAGTTCTATAACCAGAAGATCAATAAACAGTTCTGACCGTCTGTTTGCATTGGATATATCATAAGATTTTAAAGCGCACAATAGGTAGTTACCGTTGGTATTTCTTTCCCTTTAGGTTTTGGTTCTTAAATTTACAAAAATCAAAGACACAAAACACACCACGATGTATGCAACTACCTGTTATTTGTACTATTAATAAAATTATGCTGTGCTTTTACCAAAAAATAATTAATACCGAATACTAACTGGCCCATAATTAAGTGCCTACGTTTTGCTATCATAAAATATTGTCGACTGTATTTAGACGTTTGATTAACAATATAACGTCAGATTGCCTATTCTAAATGTTATGTTTGCAGACGTGTAATAATGCGTGGCCTCCTTGCATTTATACATCACCTCATAGTAAGTATTTGATATTATCATTTATGTCTAAGTAATTTTAATTCCAATTGTAATTCAAATTTTGTATTTTTTTTTCTTTTTTTATTTTATCGTATTATTTAACTGTACTTATGATTATTGTTAAATAATTAGCGTGATTGGGTTTGTCCCGTTCTAATTAAATAAATTAATTAATGGAGCAGAAAAAAAAATATTCAATATTTGCCATCAGGCCAATAGAAGAAATAAACATTACGTCATCAGACCCACATACTCCTACTTATTAGGATGATATACCTATTGCTAACGCTTATCAGACCTTTGATGTGTTTTCCATGGAATTATTATATAAGATGTTTTTATCTGAATTGAATACCGACAAAGTATTGTTCTCACTGAGTAGGTCAAGGACACCACAAATTAATCATATATTTGACCTACAGCAGTCAGTACGTATATTAAAACCCTTTCCATGTTCATGGGAATAGCTTGTTTCTGCATGATGTTTTGCTTCACCATATGAGAGTATATTGTTATTTAAACTTCATTAATATATATATATATTAATGTGGAAATGTTAACCTTAAATTAGATTAGATATGTAAGTAAATTGCATCCCAGATATATGTATATATAAATAAACATTTCGATTAGAAACATTCATGAGTACATGTCCGGGATTCGAACCGATCATTACAGACTCAGAACGAAACTATCAAGAATCATTTGAATTGGAATCTAAAGACAATCATGAACCTGGGACATAATGATAATGTCTCAAGACAAATCATTTCTTCCACACTTCTCCCAGGTATTCATGAATGCATTTCCATAATGCATTTCTCATGGCAATATGCATGTGCAGTGGTCATGTACGAGTGGCTGTACACATAAGGAAGTGGAGATGTACTTATATTAGTACGGTACCGTTGCGGCGCACACACCACGCACTTTCCAACCAATTCTCATGTCTACTGTCACACGTTAAACTTCATTCAAACATACATTAAAAAGTATTTATCACAGCAAACACGAAATACCACATTTAATATCGATAGATCGATAGATTTCACATTTATCCACTTAGCAACAGGTCGGCCGAATGCTTGTTTAAGTAAAAAAACTCAAATCTGATTCTATATTTTTGTTGTAACAAATACCTACTTTTTTCACTTCTCATGCCAGTCTGGGTTTTTAGCTAAACGTCGGCGGAATAAAGTATATTGTATAACATTTAGGGTCTTTTTTTTAAATTTAGTCTTCATTGTCAACCGACTACAACATTAATGTGATTCTCTAAAGTAGTACTTTAAATGGTAAATGCTTTTCGAAATACGGTTGTTGAAATAATTTCTTAAAAAAATATAAAAAGAACATTATTTATTTAAATTAAATGTATTTTTGAAAATGGAATTACACCTGGACCTACACTGCTATACGAGCTTTCCTTCATTTCTTGGAACTCGTTGGATGTATACGTCAGTACGATTGTAAACAAGAGGAAATGTAAAAAAATATGGTATTGCCGCGAAAACTCTAGTATTTTGCCTCGTTTTAGTTCCTCGTTGAACAACCTACTATTAATTCTTTTGCTAATATATATATATATATATATATTTGCGCCCAACAGAGTCCACAGTAGGATTTTTGATTTTTTTCTAACTTCATTATTCTGGAAATTTATTACCCGAGTCAATGTTATATGGTTCGACACAGGTGAGTATCAAGAACTTTGTCAAAAAAAAATCATAAAAGTAAAGGTTTAGTTCATTATTTCAAAAGTTATTAAAAACTTTGTCTACCGTGGAACCGCAACACCCAGAAATATCCACAGAACATGCTAACATTTGTCCCTCTTCGGGAAACGAACCCGCGTAACAAACCATATCACATTGACTCGGGTAATAGATTTCCAAAATAATGAAGTTAGACGAATCAGTGTTAATGTTTTAGGTATGTTGATAAGGTGATAGCCCCACCGTGCGCATACCGTGCGCGTTCGCAGACCGGAACTGAATGCGGCAGAGCGGACAACCACGGAGCCGCGGTGCGTGTTCGGTGCAACAAAAACTCTTTTGATATCTAAACCGATTAATGCCTCCTTCGTTTTGTTTTGTTAGGTTTTCTACTGGAAACATGAGGCGGATAGAGCAAAATAGGACTTTCTCCAGCAGTGGGGTGTGATGCTCTGTAAGAACCAACACGACGGTGATGATGAGATTGAACAAATGTTTAATTTAATTAAATGTATATTTTGAATGTTAACTGGCGAACCCAGACACCGAACCGAGGCGAGAACTATCCTGTAATTATGTATTGTCGATATAGATCATGTTCTCAGAACAGTGAAGGAAAACATTGTGAGAAAAATGGCATGCCCTAGAACCAGACCTAGAAGAAAAAACGAAGGCATGTGTTCCAATAAGCTTGCAACCTGTCACGTGGATTACTAACTACTTGCATAAACGCTGGTATGTGCCAAACATAAAATTTGGACGTGCCTCTGCCAACATGCATAGTGGAGGATTTTATGAAAAAAAAAACGAAATGACACTTTTGCCCACGTTTAGTCCATTTGGTGCAATGTATTATACTTTGGATTTTAGAACATGATATATAATACTAGCTATATCTACCTATACGGCGCAACACTGACTCGAGAATTGGACGAAAACTAATCTGTTTACATAAATAGATGCAACATGTTACGACAACGCGATCCGCTAGTGATGGTGACTGCAGGGACCACGGAGAAAGCAGCGGACTTTCATCAATAACTAGGAACATTCAATGAAGGATAGATTTTGTCATGCCTATCCGTTGGATTCCTGCAAATCATAGAGGCACTAACTAAATAGTTAACTGAGACGCAGAAGGTTGCGGGTTCGATTCCTGCCACGGAACAAATGTTTGTATATGCAAATATTTGTCTCTGGATCTGTGTGTTTTCTATCTATAATATGTATGTATTTACAAAAAACAAATATATGTAAGTAGTATATCAGTCATGTAGTTTCCATAACACAAGCTCTGCTTAGTTTGGGGCTAGATGATGCTGTGCGAATATGTCCAGCATTATTATAATTATAAATATGTGTGGATACCAAGTATGAAGGTAGAGGAAAGTTTTAACATTATATTTGTCCCACACGCTCACGTTTGGCGTTGCACCTACTAGACACGCTGTAGACATGTCCCAAAATAAACCATAATAAACTCTCCGTGAACCTAACAAATTAGTAGGTTCATATAATATGATAACGACCATTCATTTTCTCAATGAATAGTTGTATAATCTCATACATTGATTTAGTAAGCCCTCCTAGAGTTGCCTCAAATGTAACCCTATAACTTAGTCTGGAAAGGTCGGGTTCATTATTATATAGTCACGTCCGAGCCACGGAAATGGATTTTGTTTATTTTGTCGCCGCACGATGAAGTTACGTAATGCAATCCGGCGAGAAGGTAATTGGCTAGTTATCCAAATATTTGGTAAACACGTGAATTACATTCCAATTTTATATTTCGTGATCTGCTCCAACACGTTGTTTTGTAAAAGGATCATTAAAAAGAATAACCAGCCTTTTTTTCTTGCCTTTCTTTCCTTCCTCCTTTCTTTACGCGGAGGAATAGGCAGTAGATAAAACCGACGTTTCGAAATGATCCTTGTTATTTCAATGAATAAATGAATTTTGACTTTGACTTTGAAAAACTGTTTTTGATATGTGTACATAACTTGGTTGTACATAACTTGGTTTGTAACGTCGCGTCGCTTCAATATAAGAGATATACAATAAAGTAGGTAGGTGTGTTTTCCTAATTTATCAGGTTTGTAGGTTATGTTTCAACCGTTACATCCACAGATTAGCTCAAATCTCTGGTCATCGTTACTACGCGGTAACATGTAGGTATTCATACCAAGATAACGTGTAATGGCTTGTTTGACTGTGATAGATGTTTCGTAGTTTCATTTATCTCAACTGTTGTGAGATCTTTCATCTTTTAGTTTCGTTTAGTTTTACAAAGTAGATAATGAATATCCTAATAGATTATTAATAATAATAACATACAGACTAAAGAACAATATTCATTTAAAACCTAATCAAAAACATCTTTTCGTTTGTCATTGTTCTTGAGTTATACATGTAATGTTTTGACAAGGCCCTATTTTAATTATTCCTGATTGTAAAAACCTTTGCCCTTCCAATTGACGTAACCAGTGTTCCATAAGTCCCTATGGTTTGAAATAATACCTACTGAATACTCGGTTGCCAATTTTAAAACTAAAGATGTAATTATTTTTTCCAAATTGACAAAAAGTTATGGTAAAAAAACGCTACTTAAACTTTAATTGGAGACTCAAAGAGTGAAATTAAGTTTTGAATAGATATTTGAATAAGATAGAGTTACATAATTATTTAAAGAACCATTCTCAGTACAAAAGATTTAAACGCGCTCGTGTGGTTTTCAAAATTTAAATAAACGAATAAATAATGCTGGTCATTTTTCACACAGCGTCATCTAGTCCCAAACTAAGCAGAGCTTGTATTATGGACACTACATGATTGATATACTACTAACAATATTTTTTTTTGTAAATTCCTACATATTACACTTTAATAACACCCAGACCCGAGACAAGTATTTTCAAATCATACAAACATTTTGTCCCGCGGGGATCGAACCCGCAACCTGCGTTACAGGCGGGCTTTCACCCACTGCGCCATAGAAATCAGAAATCAGAACATTTATTTGCATGAATATAGGTCAGTTAATACATGATGTTAAAATTTGTATAGGCCTTATATATTCTACCATCCAATTTGTGTGCAAATGTCAATAGGTAGATTGAGAATCTATTTAAATTTCCTTACTATTTTAACCGCGTAAGTTTGTGAGGATGGATGTTTGTTAGTCTTTCACGCAAAAACTACTGAACGGATTTTGATACAACTTTACAGTAATATAGCTTAAATACATCAAAATAACACATAAACTACTTTTTATCCGGGTATGACGCGGGCGAAGCCGAGAGCAGAGGCTAGTACAAGAATAATTATAAAATGTCAGTATGCCCTAATGTTTGAGTTAAAAATGTCAATAACTATTACCTACCTATCAATCACCATAAACAACTACAAAAACTGAGGTCGTCAAATAATTAAAGCTTTATAATAAAAAACGTATAAAATGTACGATATTTTACTAGGAAGGTACATTTTCCGTGTCTCGTATGTACACAAGTATTTGAATATGCAATTCGGCCATCTCTCATTTGTTGAGTAAAAGTGGCTTCTTTGGCATTGCGTCACGACTTTCTCTAGACTTGCAGTGCAGGAAAACGCGTTACAAAGGTCGCAGGTTCATATCTGGTGGGTGTGGGTGCACCGATGAGTTGGTAAATAATGTATTGTGTACAATTTTCTAAGGAAATCGTTACCATCAGGTATTAGATAGCACCACACCACATAATATGTTGCTTACAAATTCCAACAAAGCTAATTACAAGATAATCGCGGAAGTACATTAGGCGGTCTTATCACTAACAGTGATATCTTCTAGATAACCTTTAGATGGACAGGAATTTATGTGAAGCTTATAGGATATATCAGTAGTAATAAGTAGCTCACTATAATGCTAATCTTATCTTATCTTACTACTATTATAAATGCGAAAGTTTGTGAGTATGGATGTTTGTTACTCTGTCACGCAAAAACTACTGAACGGATTTTGATGAAACTTTACAGTAATATAGCTTATACATCAGAATAACACATAGACTACTTTTTATCCGGGTACCACGCGGGCGAAACCGTGGACAGAAGCTAGTAAGTAAGACTATGTCAGTTTTGTTTTTAATTGACGGATATAGTGTTGGTTTGTGTAATTTCAACTGAATTTCTGGTCAATATGTAGTAAAGTATAAGACATATTTGTTGATACTACTTAAGTCCATAGTTGGAAGAGGAAGGTATCTAAATAAACTGATTGTGAAGCCTATAGCGCGGGTTATTGCCGATGTCCCCCAATCTACGGCCCTATCGGGGGAAAGCTGGGCCTTCCTTGTTGCACACAGCATTGTGTTTTCTTCGACGAAGTAGAGTTAGTGTGTGCGCTCAAGGAATTCATAATAAATCCTTCTTACGTTTTGGAAATGAACAACTATACTGAGCAAGGTATAACATCCACTCACCCAGTTCCGACTCCATACAATCCATAGCAGTCATTGATGCCGGCTAGGACGCCGACCACCCCGGCCACGACGGCGACGCAGCCCGCCCAGAGCCCCGCCCCCACGCGCGAGAGCGCTGCGCCCTTCACCACGCACAGCGCGCCCGCACCCACCAGGAGCGCCCCTAGCACCACCTGCCCTAACCCCAAGAACAACACAAGTCTTCTCCTATCGTTCGGAGCTTCACTACCCGCTTCTACACTTTTCGACGTCACACTTTGTTCTTTCACATCTTTGAGTTTTTTCGTCTTCTTCTGCGGCGTTTTGCATATTAAATGTTCCGTGGAATCTTCAGATTTCAGGCTGGATACCGTAGCGGTGGGTGCGCTAGTGATGTACGTGTCCGGTGTGTCCGGCGAGTGCGGCTCGGCGCGCTCCGTGTCCGGCATCGCGGGGCATCCTCCGATAGCGCTGCGTGCTGTCCGCGCCGCGGTGGAACATCAACTGAAAGGCATCAGCCGAGTCTGCGGCTTGTTGTGCAGACAGACCTTTCACTCTGAGCCAGCTTTCAATGTAAACCGAGCTTTATTGCGCTGCCTTATCATTCAAGGTGGTTCGGATACAAAATAAAACTAAGCTGAAAGACTGGGTAAATCAAGCATTGATTGTCCTGTTGTATCAAATGGAATATGAGCCGTCAAGTGACGACTTGCAAATGACAAGATTGCCTGCATGCGTGCAACAGATTAATACAAATTGTCTGTTTGGAGTGAAACTTCTGTAGTGTGGTGTGAGGAGGTGCGCACGCGCCGCGCCGGTACGCAGGTACAGGTGATGGGGAGAGTGGTTCGTATCGTGCACAATATCTCTCTTGGAGCGGTGGGTTATGTTGGTTAATTGATAGTAATTGTAAGTAAAGATGGCCCGTTAAAATTGTTATTGTCTGCTCTATTGTATTTCCTCATTGCATTTTTTACTTCCGCGGTAATAGGTAAGAACAAAATTTGCGATAGAGTTTTCGGTGAAAGTTCTCGAAGAAACGGAGTTTATTATTTCCTAAGCACAAGCGAATTTTTTAAATTTATGATTAAGCTTTTGTAACTTACATATTTATAAAGCACACACTTTTTTCATCATCTTGCTTAACTAAGCAGAGCTTGTATTATGGGAACAAGGTAGTAAATACATACATACCTACATTATACATACATAGAAAACACCCAGACCTAAGACAAATATTTGCATTTTAGAATATTATTACTACTATACCACGTATTCTCCTGCTGAAGTTTCAGCAGATATGTGCAGCGATGTTTGAATGATGTTTGCAGATCATACAAACATTTATCCCGCGGCGAATCGAACCTGCAACCTTCTGCGTCTCAGGCACTTTTTAAAAAGACTTGACGAGAGACTTACTCCACTCGTGCTGGTTTTTATATATCCCAAATAATTAGAATTGCCAGCATTCTGGCCACCTTTCCAACTGGTGACGACAGACATCGACCAGGATATACCTGAATAAGAGTATCTATTCCTTCTAGATAGGTAATTCATTAGGTTTTTAGTATTTTGTTTGAATAGTTTAGGAAGATATTTATAATATTCACTTGTAACTAAATATACTAACTAAATAAAAAACAATGTAATGAATTCTTGGAAGTTAATTTTAATCTACTACTAATTGTCGTATCGAAATTAACTATGTGTGTGGGTATATGTACATAGTTCGGATGACGATACTATAATGTGGTATGTAGTTTGACTGATCTGATGATGAAGCCAGGAGGTGGATAGTGGAACTCATCAGTGGCAACTAGTAAACACCTCGAGTTTGGACTCATATGATTCGTTTTGACGAGTCCAATAGATTGGGCTTCGGAACGAGGGTCTGATGATGGAGCCAGGTGGTGGATAGTGGAATTAAGTGTATCACACACAAAAAGTGTGTATTTTAGCTAGCTAGTGATAATGTTCCAACAAACAGTGATGGGCTTGCAACCTGTCACGTGGAATGCATTTGCAAAAACGCGAGCTCAATGTAATGTTTGGACTTGCCTCTGACTACTGCCTACTTGGTATCCTTAAAGATCAACGCACTGAATATGTGGAAGGATGTCCATCATGGGGTATAGTCATTTATTGGTATAATATTGTATTTTACAGGACTTCGTACAAGTAGCTAGGTAATAATAATAAATAACTTACTGAAACGTTTGAATTCAAATACATCGATATAACGCTATTAAGTCAAAGTCAAAAGGTTTTTATTCATTGAAATGAGATAGATCTAGAAACGTCAGCCTACGTGAATTATTTACGGAGTTTCCTCGCGCGCGACCAAGCCTAGATGAATCGAATTATTCCCATCTGTCACCCTGATCTTCCCCCTAGGGTAACAGTTGGGAAAAAAGTTCGATCTGTCCCCTTTTTTGCAACTTTTTTTTAATTGAAAAAGTTCTATCTGTCCCCTCGTCATTAACAGATAGAACTATTTATTCCTACCTGTCCTCCAATAAAAAAAACATTGAATAGGTACACTATGCATACATAAAGCTGTAGACATTCAGTCTGTTTAGGTACCTAACTATTACAATCGCAAAATTACATATAATATCAAGTCATCGGTCACCGTAACTACTAAACTAATTTTTCTTGCAAATGAATTCCTTAAGAATCAGGCTATTATCATAATATTATAATTATTATTTATAATTTGAAATTATAGGTAGCGTTACATTTCAAGGGGAAAAGGTGTAAAAGAAAAGACTTTGATGTTTTGTGGTTTTGATTTATAATACAATATTTCATTTCATTTTATTGAGGTAATTATTTTATTAAGTTTAATTTACCATTGTGTTAATGATATAATAATTAACGAACTAATAATACAGAATTCAGCCTTTTTGCCAGCTATGGTGTATGTTGTGTGTTGGCACCAGGCAACAAACTCTACAGTACAGTCATAAGCGTGTTTTTTTACGTCGCAGGTTCCATTTCCTACATGCGCACGCGCGGCGGCGCTCTCATCTGCCGCAGAAACGACAGAGGCAGGTGAAAGCTGGCTCGTAGGTACCTCACCGGCCAACCGTCGCACACTCCCACATAATCCATGCTTCATTATCAGTATAGCTATCTACAGCAGTGGGTGGAGTAGCTGGCTAGTGACCGACTTTACGTCCGGAGGTCGTAGGTTCGAATCCTGTCGTGCATCAATACATTTTTCCATTCGAAAGTACGCAATATTGTGCTGTCAATAGGAAAACCAATTAAATACGTGTGGCATGGGCTTTATCGATGAATCCTTTCACCATCGGTCACTAAGTACTTTTAGGAACACCATACTTCAAGATTAGGAACACTAGCAAAATGGCTTACAATATGGTCTTCTTAAAAAAGTGATCGAAAGTGTTACCAATTCGTTTTAGAAGTTTTGGACATTGCCAACTGCTAAATTTGACAAAATAGGTCGATTCCTATTGCCATTCTGTTAGTCTATTTACGGCCTGATTTACGGCCAAAAAAAAGGTAACAGTTTTGAGATTACAAAACATACCGATTAATCTAAGATTCTCACTAGTTAATTATTGGGCTAATATATACCCGTGTTAATATATAAATATCCAAGACCTAGTAATACGAGGGAAATATAAACAAAAATGTATCTACTCGTATCTAACATTCTGAATAATACAATGGGTCTTAAAAAATAAAGAAGCAATTAGAAACCGGACCCTATTCGTAGATGAAGAAAGAAACCATAAAATTCAACAGAATAAATAAATTAGCTATTCAATCTCCAAATTGGTATCTTTACCTACTGTAAAACTGTGTCAAGAATGCTGATTATAGTGTTATGTTACTACCTACCTACTGGTTAAGATACCTACACATTTGAAATATGTAAGTATCTCGTCTAGAACTTCGAGTAACTTATTTTTTTGCCAGGCTTATCCACTTTTAGCTACCGTATCGGAAACAGCATTAGCTAGTGGCTTCCAATGTAAAAGGCTAATTGATGAAGACTACATCGATGATGGCTCGATGACAGAATATGTTTATAAATCAGTTCACGTAACGCGTCCCATAAATAATGTTCGTTACGTTACGTATCGTTACGTACCCTGCCCTTTCACGGAGGGAAATCATTGCAATGAGTAGCGACTGGTGACCATATGCAACATTACCTGAAGACGTAATTATGTGTAATCAATTCACAATCATCATAATATGATTAGGATCTATCCTAATGAATATCATGATCCTAACTATTATTGTAAATATATTTTCCCCTCATATTATGATCCTTTCCAAACCTATATATTTTTACTTCTGTGGTAAGCCTTATGCAGACAGGAATGTATTTAATTTTTTTCTACCAAATAAAATTACATGTAGATATTGCCTAAATATTATTTTATAAAAATCTATTAAAATTAACATCAAGTTAACGAAAAAAATTAAAACTGATATCAGTAGATACAATCACGTCAAATCACTAACCTAGGTCGCACAGATGCCTGCGATCGCGTCACTTTCCTCACGAGCCTCTGACCTACCGAAATCCATTTATTCCGCTCCATAAGCCTTCTTAATGAAGTCCGCGGCTTTCTCGGCGATCATCACTACCGGGGCGTTGGTGTTTCCCCTCGTCACTTTAGCCATCACACTGGCATCCACCACCCGCAGCCCCTCAACCCCGAGAACTCTCAGCTCTCCGTCTACAACTTGCCCCATCGCAGCCGTTCCAACAGCATGCCACGCGGACGTCGCCATCGCTCTAGCCTTGCATTTAATCTCCTCGGCAGCCTCCAACCCATCACACACCTTAATTTTTAAATCAACAACGCGTGCAGACTTCTCATTGAAGTATCCAGTCTTAGCTAAAGAGTGAACGACGTCAACAGCTTCGGGGAAATCATTCAAATCTTCGGGGTTTCCGAAGGTCCCCGAGTAAATCAGCGGTTCATCTAAATGATCGGCAGAGCGTAGCTGTACTCTGCCTCTGGATTTGGGTTTGAGTAAAACAACAGCAATGGAAATCAACTCATTATTTTGATTGATAGCGTCGAGTTGCGCACAGATTTCAGTGTCAAGGCCTATGGCGGACATACAACCTTTGTAAAACTGTGAGTTTTGTTGAATGCATATCGGATAAAAAGCAAAATCTGGAGTATTAGGTTCTGAACCTTTTAACGAGAGCAGGGCACCCATACTGTCAGCGTTTGCTAGAGGTCCTGACCTGTTGTAAAGATATTTGATCACATCCATGTGATTCATGGCTTGACTCGTAAAACAAGTACCGTTTTCTGCGGCAATATAGTTCAAATACATTATATGGTCGTGAAGATTTTCTCCTACTTCTGGTAAATCTTTTACCACATCAATGCCTAGATCATGAAGGTGCTGTTTCGGGCCTACGCCAGAAAGCATCAACAGTTTCGGAGTATTAAAAGTGCCAGCGGATACTATAACTTCTTTCTTTGCATAGAAATGCAACTCTTCATCATCGAACATCACTTTCACTCCCACAGCTTTAGCATTCTCGAATAGAATTTTAGTCACCACTGTATTTTTCATAACGAAAATATTATCTCCTTTAGCTTTGTTTAACAAAGCGGTCAAAGAACTGTCTCTTCTGCCGTCTCTTACCGTGTGGGAGAATTTTCCTACTCCAATTTGGTGAGGGTTCGTCATATCGTCCACAATATTAAATCCTATTTCATAAAAGACTTCTAAAAATCTTTCAATTTCTTGAGACGTATATTCCAGTCCTGACACTTCTATTGCGCCATTACGGCCGTGGTATTTCATCAGGTCCTCGTTGCCGACAATCTGTTCATCCGTCATGTGTTCAGTCTTTGTGAAGTACGGCAAGACATTTTCCCAGCTCCAGTCAGGCCCCGCTATTTCGGCCCACTCGTCGAAGTCCGCGGGGAAGCCCCGCGCGTAGATCATATTGTTTATGGACCCGCTGCCACCAAGCATCTTGCCACGAGGCTGCCGCTGGCTACCCATTAACAGAGCTTGGCCGGAATATTCATTGTATTCGGTTGTGAAGTTCCAATCGTAAGGACTGGCTATCAGCACGTCGTGAAATGCTGGTATCTAAAACAACAGTAGATAGACAATATTGTAGTATATTCAAATCTGTAAACCTAATGCAGTAGGTATAAAAAAGTATCTAGTCTAGGGGAAGGTCACGGGCCCATCTAGGTCGATCATATTTGGGATATTATAAAATTACACCTACTATGTAATATTTAAAAGTGTCCCAAAAAATACTGATTCAGTGGACGTTGGACCCGAATCTTCTCCTTCAACAATGCGTTGGCCAATCACGCCACGGATAAAACCACGCTGGGTCTGATATTATTGGGCACTTCCTATTCAGCTGCGATGATGGATTCTATCTACAGGGGCCTAACCATCGTGTCTTATTGCGATTCAATTCAGGCAAAGATGTCAAATCCCACTTTGCGAATAACAAAGCTTTAACAACGCCATAGTGTCCTCAAAGCGGAAAATTACATCTTTGCCTGAACTGAATCGCTATAAGACTTCATGGTTAGGCCCCAGGTATCTCATTGGGGAACATTTCTGCTGAAAGTAAATTCGTTCGAACGAATGTGATCATTACCGATTAAAGACAAAGATGCGTGTTCAAGCACCACAATATCCGATTTTTATCAAATTTAAATTATAGTTTTACATACTTAATTTTCGTTTTCACTTTAAAATTAAGAAACACTTACTATGCTCTCTGGTGGTGGGTCCGCACCAGCCTCTATCAGAAGAATCTTGAACTGTTTATTTTCTTCCAACCTTGCTGCCAACGTGGACCCAGCCGTTCCACCGCCCACAATTATAAAGTCGAAGCTAGAACCATCTGTAACATATGAGTGAATATGTTCAATCTTTCAATTGAAATCTATTTACGTTCATAAATAAACATATCAAAATTCTCTTTAATTTCGACCAAATAATTATTTCGGTAACAGTCCTGGAGAGATGGACAGGCAAACTACAATATTACCTTTGTGGGTACCATATTTGATTGGTGGCTATTATGCAACCGCAGAGCGGGCCGAAATCAGGGCGGAACATCATGAAAAACCCATCAGTCACCTTTAAAGTTAGAGTACCAACTCTAGGCCTAGTCACCTTTAAAATTGAATAAAAGAAAACACATATATTGCATTCCTACGGTGATAGTACTTACTAGCTATATCAGCATGGTCCGGCCAGGGCTCCTGCACCAGGCACTGCGATGCTGCGAAGAATTGCAGAGCAGCGGAGAAGGCCGCCCCCACCGGACTGCCGCTACCGGCGCAGCAAGTCGAAGACAGTCCTACTACTGGAGCCATTCCTGAAAATGGAAAGTCCAACGACATTTTAAAGTAAACACCATACGAATGATTTTTGTAGAGCACCTTTCAATGTTCTATCCATGCTTTTATCGTGGAAAGTACACAGTGAAGTTAGAATAATAATACCATGCCTATTATTATAAGTAAATGTATTTTATTTTACTTATGTTATTTTATTATAATATATTTGGAAAACAAACAGAACAATGACACTTTTAGATAAAATATCCTACTAATATTATAAACGCGAAAGTTTATGAGGATGGAGTTTGTTACTCTTTCACGCAAAAACTACTGAACGAATTTTGATGAAACTTTATAATAATATAGCTTATACATCAGAATAACACATAGGCTACTTTTTATCCGGGTACCATGAAAGCGAAGCCGTGGGCAAAAGCAAGTCATATTATAATCCATTAAAGTTTTCACTAACTAGTTATTCTCACACGTGAAGACCAAGTGGACAATTATGTGGCTTAGCTACAGAACAATACACTTTTAAATCAATTACCTAAAATAAAATGAATACAAACAAAACAAAATTAAAAAAAACTTAGAATTGGGCAAGTTGCGCTGTTCCTCGCAGACGGCGAGTTTTAATTTGGAAAGAGAGAGATCGAACATATCTAATATATAGAAAGTATTCTTGTATATGTTTATGGAACGGTTTAAAATAAAAAAACGTGCTCAAAACAGTGAAGGAAACCAGCATGCCCTAGAACCAGAAAATCGAAGGAATGTGCCAACAGTTAGTGTTCCAATAAGCGGCGATGGGCTTCCAACCTGTCACGTGCAATGCTAACTTGCAAAATGTTGGACGTGCCTCTGACTACCTTCTACTTGGTATCCTCAAAAAATCTACTCACTGAGTATGTATCAGAGGATGTCCACCATGGGGAAGACAGTCGTGAGCGTGTTTGTTTGTTTTATTTTTGGAA
Organism: Perizoma affinitatum; assembly: GCA_961405105.1. Classification (NCBI taxonomy): domain Eukaryota; kingdom Metazoa; phylum Arthropoda; class Insecta; order Lepidoptera; family Geometridae; genus Perizoma; species Perizoma affinitatum. The sequence continues at coordinate 12,844,246 of OY560199.1, forward strand.
AATTGAACACAGAAAACACCCAGACCCGAGACAAATATTTGCAGATCACACAAACATTTATCCCGCGGCGGGAATTGAACCCGCAACCTTCGTCCACTGCGCCACAGAGGTCGCCTTGAATCCAAACAAAAACGGAACCTACTAGCGCTATTTTTTATACCTATATTGTCAAAAATTATAAAAGAAAAGTTGTTTAGAAAAAGTAATAGGTATCGGGTAACATAAGATGGAAAACAACACTGAATTATCTTTTCTATTAGTACCTATTATTGAGGAAAAGATATGAAAGCACCAACTTACATTTATAACTGTATTAGGTAAATTTTGACAAGAGCCGGCTGGCAACACTGCCCTCATACAAAATATCGATACTAAAAGTGATTATTAAACTTTTTTGTATTTTCTCAATTTGAAAATCAAAAAGTTTTTTATTTAAATTACCGTATAATTACATGATAATAGGTTATACATATAAGGGTAGGTACTAGGAGATATTTAGTTTGCTGATAAGTAAAGGATTTAAGCATCGTTGTTACTATTCGTTTACATTGTACGAGTACTATGTATATTTAATTTTCTGTTTATTTTATTGTAAATGTTTATTGATTGCAAACTAAATTGTTTTAGATTTTGTTTTAGTACAAAACGTTGATTGCGCTTTTTGAGACTAGTTTGATTTGAACTTATATTTTTATGGTTTTTGATTATAAATTGCAGAATATATAGTTGCCTGACAGTGGTATAATTTGTCAGTGCCAAACCTCTTTTTCTTACGCAACATAACTTTTAGGATATGCCTTTGTGCTCGTTCAATGCTAATAAATTTAGTTTTATGTGTGCCAACCTAAATTGGAATACAGTACAATAAGATAGATTGGACTAAAGTATTGTATATATAAGTAATAATTTGTTTAATATTTAAAAATCCAGTAAAATAACTTTCTAGCACGATTTGCAACTATTTCTAACTGAGGGTGCCAGGATAGATTCTTGTCTACCATGACACCTTAATACTTGGTACAGTTAACTCTTTCTAGGCTTAGACAATCACAGATAAGTAATTATAACAAAAATGGCCAATTATATTTAGGTCAGTTTCTGGTTGTAAGGAATCCAGAATGGAAAATGCTCAAAACTAACTATAGTTCTGAGAGTGTCGAAAGAGAGTTAATTTACATTAAGCCAATTAATTACATTTAGCCAATTAATTACCTTTTGAAGTCGTTTCTGAGCTAGCTGAAATACTTCTGGCCAGGATTTTCCGTGGAATAGTAATGCAGTATCATCAGCATATGAGAAAACTTTTCCGTTGGTTAGTTGTATATTGGTGAGGTCAATGTATACTTTGTATTCCGAGCTTCTAATAATATTTATTAATATTTTAATATTCATAAATAGTACGAAGCAAAGAAATATTTATTTATATTAAAATATTAATAAATAATACGAGCAACTGTATAAGAGCGATGTATTATTTAATAAGGCGCTTGTGCTCTCGCTTACCTGATTGCTTTGAACCACCGCAGAAACACAAGTGTGAAGATTCATCGATGATGTCTTAATATTATAATCAGAATAATCAGAATATTGATCAAGGATAATTGTTATCAGTTCTTCGTAAGGAGTGTCGCCTGACAGGTGACAGATTATCGATAACAAACTCTTAGAGGTGGAGTGCTTGTATTGATAACTTTTTTTTAAGAAGTTTGTTATTTTGGTAAGGTCAATGCACTTTTACCTTGAATTTCAGGTTTAGTAAATACCTAAACTTACATTAATGTTATTTTTTATACCAAGTTATTTCCACTATTGTAAGAAAAATGTATTTTGTGAGTTTTATTGTTTCCTCATTAAAATTGCATGGTACTTTATACGAACTTAGGTATCAGCATAAAGCAATGATGCCCATATCAACACTACTACAGTTACTGCCATTGGCGACTATTGGTCACATGTATTTAGGTACATGTATTATTAAACCTACCAACCAAAATACAAATAGCAAATATCGTAAACTAATTGCACTAAAAACAAAAACAAACCGAAGACTTTGACTTTGGTAGGCGACCAAAGTCAAAGTCAAAGAAAAAAAATTTATTCATTGAAATCACCAATGTATTCATTGAAGGACCATTTAGAAACGACCCGTTCTGTTTTTCATCAGGCGTAGGTTTGACACCCAATGGTAGTGCATATTTATATTGATTATTTCCACTATCCTACTATCTTCTTCCGGCATTTATTATAATCTTGTCGCGTTGTATCTAGATAAAAAATAGTCTGTGTGGTATTCTCAGAATCATCGAATTCGTTTTAGCTCTTACGAAGATTATCGGTACCTACCAAATGTATCATGGGAAGAGACATTTTCTAAAATCATTCATGTAAATTTCTCATTCACTAACAACACAAAAATATAGAAAAGGATCGAAATGTTTCATAAATTAATTTTATAAAGTTTCGAAACTAGGGTCAAACAGGGTCTACGCCGCCCGCGTAGACAAGGCTACGGCCCTTGCTTCCCATAAGATAACCGCTATAAGTATGTACTTAAACCATCCGCATTATTTATAAACGTGGTTTCTGTTTGTCTTCATTCTCATTGAAATATTAGGGAAAGGAAACGAAGCTAAACTAACTTAACCTTGACCTACCGTGACTAGCCACTGTAAGTCAAGGTTAAGTTTGATATTTCGGAGATGAGTGGAAACATGCGTCAAACAATATAATACCTCTCCGCTCTGCTTAAACGAGTTTATCCACGTTTATAATAAAGGGGTATTAAACTACGTAAATATAAATAATTCCTACCTTTTTCAAATATCTTCAAATTGGGATCACGTCGAGAGTGCGCTTCTATCTGCCAGCACTTGATGGTAATGAGAGTTGATGGAAGGTGCGTAATATGGTAGCAGGCTTTTGTTTTATATATCTACCGTCAATCTGCTGTCTTCGTGCGAAATGTCGACGGCAAAAATGTAACGCGAGTTAAAATCCTCTTAAGTGTGAGACAGCTGTAGAAGACCTCGCTCTTGCTTATCGAATTATATAAGATTATGAAACTACATAATAATTAAAACTTACACAGGCAAGATTATAATAAATTCGAATTCAACTTTTTATTTCAGTTTTCGCACACATATTATTGCAGCCATGAGATTGATGAAAATGTTGCTATACTTACTTCCTAAACAGATCTTAAAATCTCTCAGAATGATCTCATGGAGCACAGTGCCAGCCTTTATACATGCCCCTCTACTTCTTGGACAATGCACTTACCTACTTATACCTAATAAGGGAAGTACCTCATAGTATCCGTGTCTATTATCAAATCCAAACATTATTCGCGGCCATGAACGGTTCTTGAACTTGTAAAACTATTATTTCTAATGAACGTACGTACTACGTTGTAGGTAGCACGTACCTACCTACGCACTACGTACTAGGTAGCAAGGAAACAAACGATTAAGTATTTATTCAGTGTTGTGAACGTTTTAAAAACAACCGAGTAGTAGGTAGGTATTTAAACTTAACTGGAATGGAAATCGCGTCGATTCTCTTGTACGCCAACTAAACTAAATTTAAACTGTCACTCTCTTTTACTGATAGTGCATGAAAGAAAGAGATGCAAGAATTTTACTCCTGTCAAATTAGTTTACGTATCGCTCTTCTTCGTGTTTATTTTTTTTAAAATTAGGACTAAACTCTTATAATAAAGTTAAATCTGACTAATTTGAAAAATTGTTCCTAACTCTTTTTTGTTACTAATAGTAATAGTAAAAGAGACATATATAAAATTAAGTTTAGTAGGTGTACAGTAGAAACGACGCATCTTTGTTGTCGGTAGCTGTAATCATACCTACTCACATGCAATTTAATATGTCTGATTAATGAAAATGTTGCACGGTAAAATATGATAATTATATTTAAAGTAAAAAACCACGACAGTTTTGAGTTATAGGTACTTATAGGGTAAGTAGGTTTTTGAAGTTCTTAGTACGTACCTATCTACTCGTGTAACGATTAGAGACAATGTAGGTATCTACTTCAGTTTAACCGATACGCATAAGTTACCTAACCAATCAAGATACTTAATTAGATTAGCATACTACTCAAGAGAGTGGTACCTTTTCTATATCTACCAACATAAATACCTATAACGATGTTTGTAAACCAGTGGACGTAAGTACGTGACGTAAATATTATTATAGTTATGTCACAACAACTTCTGTATTTTCCAAAAAACTATCATGAATTTGATTATTCATATAGTTAAAACTGGGTTTTTCTCGTACCGCGCCTTCGCTATAGGTGAAGGCACAGACTAAGTTTCGACTACCGAGATACCAAGAGTCTTCATCAGGGTGAGTGATCGCGATGCTCTCCCTCCGCGTCGTGTATCGTGCACCGATAGTACTGTACGTGAAAATTCCCGTTTTTAAAATAAGTATGCATAAAATTAAGTTTATAGGTATAAGGTTAAAAATAAAAATAAATCATGTGTTGTTAAGTATTATTTTAAATTATCTAATTAATTACTTAATTTTTACTTACTTAGTAGATAACTAGTACATATTTCCCATAATACAATATCTGCTTAGTTTGGGGCTAGATGATGCTGTGTGAAAAATGACCAGCATTATTTGTGCAAAGGTTTCCTATATGCTGTTTTATTAGTTTCTAATTGTGTTATTATGTAATATGCTCGCATCATGTTTCAATGTGCTCTGACGACCATTGCAATCGCTGGGTATGTGTTTGACTGTGGACAGGTGGACTGTTGTATTTGATATTGGTGTTTTTTGTAAATGAAACTCCACTTTGCTCGTATCTCTATGAAACTAGATAAGAAATGATGCGCAATCATTTATTGAAGATCAATAAATTATTGCGCATTACGTAGGTCAGCTACTCTCTGTCTGCTGACTTGCATTTCTGAAAAGTTCGATAGATTTGGTGTGAAGTTCTGTAAGGTATGCTCTGGTATTTGTCTGTAGATTTGTAATGATAAGGTATGTGCGCTGGCTATAGATATTCATTTCTTTAGTCCATTTTTTGCGTGCACGTGATTTAGCTCTGGAGGGTGCAGGATTATCGACAGATGTCGCCTGCCCAACATCCTCGGCCAATGAAGACGCAGGAGAAGAAATCAAAGAATACTCAGCAATTTGTTTTGTATGCCTGTAGTTCAATTTGTTTTGTATACCTGTAGTTCAATTTGTTTTGTATGCCTGTAGTTCAATTTAGAATGGCCCTTTTATTTTTTAACTGATGAATTGATGTTTAATTAGGTATTTAATTATTTTTATAACTGTGTAACTCGAGGTTTTATTATTGTGTTATTTATATTAAGATGTCTACTGCTGACTTTAAAGCACCCTTTTTTCATGTCCCAGATCAAGGCAAAACATATCTGGTGCTTACGAATTATAATAACCTACATCTTTGTGAGACATGTATGCAAATAAATGATTTGATTTCAAATAAAATTAAGGTAAGACGGGGAGAAGAAGGAATCGGAGAAAACAGAGATTTAGGTGAGATTAGACAATCGGCTCGGACTCCTTTCCTCAATAGAGGCCAGCCGTCCCACGTCAGCTGCTCTCGTGCTGCTGAAACCTTTTGTGCCGGCTCGAGATGTGCTCCGGCTTGTTCTTCTCAGTGATCGTATGTAGCTTCTGTTGGGGTCATATTGTTCGGGTACCCCGGCAGAGGGCCGCCCATTACCCTCGCCACCGATGGCTTACATGCTGTGACGTCCAGCATCGGCTCCAGACGTGCCCATCCCCGGGAAGCGACAGTTTGTTCGTACGTTTAGTCTCAGTGTCTCAGGGTTTGTCAGTGCCCTTTTGGTGACTTGCTTAGTTATTTAATTGCAGGTGTTCCTCACGTGGCATAGATGGTCAGGACGGACGATTTGGCTTGGGCTTATTATTATTATTTGTTAGATAATTGTGTTAGATTAATCCCAAAATGAATTAGATTTTAGTTTTTCTCTACAACCCCTTGGTTGTGGTGGTGTGCAGGTGTGTGCATAGGCTATGTTATTGTAAGTTAGAACCCAAGTAAAAGTAGGTACTTATATTAGTCAATAAAGAGGTGTCTAATCGGACGTATACCAATTATCCACTCTGCATACCCACGCTCCCTTTTGTTCAGATTTTGATGTTTCCTAGATTGTCGGAGGTAGATTCTTAGATTAAAAAATCCTCTAACATAAGGTATATTTATTTGTACAAGGTAAACTTATAAATAAATTCGCAATACAAATGCATAGTGTTATGTTTTGCATAAATAGGTAGGTACGTGTTCTAAGTTGCGTTGGTCATTCGATTTCGTTATCTTGGGGATTCTGAAAAGTTACAAAATCACTCTATAATTTAGTCACATATTATATGTTTTATGTAAGCTGGTCGGCCTTGTGTAGAGGAAATCGGTGGAAGAGACTAACTCAAGACTGGTCATGTGATATTATTTTTAACAAAACAAACAAACACGCTCACGACTGTATTCCACATGATGGAAATACTCAGATACATACTCATTACATAGATTTTGAGAATACCAAGAGGGAGTCAGAGACTCATTTAAACATTATATTTGACAAATGCCCGCGTTTTGTAAGTAGTTAGTTAATAATAATAGTGACAGATTGCAAGCCCATCGCCGCTTATTGAAACACTAATCGATATGATACACTCCTTCTCATTTTTGATTCTAGGGCATGCCGGTGTTCTCATGATGTTTCCCTTCACCATTTTGAACATTAACATGTTTAAACATTTATGGGCAACGCGGCTCTTCTTTTTTAGGTAATAAAACTCTTCCTTATGTAGATAGTTACACCAAATGGTAAGTAGGTACTTATCTTAATTCACACTCAAAACTGAAGGAGAAATCGGGATGTGACACACGGACGTCAAGACAGACAGACAAAACGAAAGTCTCAAGGTTCCATTTTCGCCTTTCAGTGAAGAGACCAAAAAGTTAGAAAAGTAGCGAATCCTACGTTACCTCATTGTGTATGGGTTGGTGGGGCTTGTGGCAGATGGCGAGGTAGCCGAGCAGGATGGGGCCCTGCTCCAGCCCGGTGCGACAGTTGATGGAGGTAACGCGGCACCCCGGCAGACGCAGCTGGTAGTACCTACAGCATTCATGACCACGGTCAACGGAGTACCTAGAGCTCTTAGAAACCATTTTAGGATATTATTAGGTCATAACCACGTACTTTACTATTCTTCTTTGCCACTCCTCCAGCAGCGCGCGAAGCGTAGAGCGGCGAGACCAAGCCAGTTTCCGTCTCACGACCGTCGACCGTGGTCGCGCACGGTGCTCATGAGGACTTCACCTCTCAACGGTCTACGAAACCTCATCAAGATAATAGTAAAGTACGTGGTATAATTTAGAATAGATAATTTCAACTCTATGTCTTAAAAACGATCAAGTATAATAACACTGACCTGACTTTCCAATCGTAGGAGTTCTCCACGGGCACGTAGAAGCCAGACTCGTTCAGCAACACATACTTCTGCATGTCCCTGAAGGGCTGGCTTGCGATATCCAGCGGGTACCCGTTCACGACTCCGGACGAGACAGCGTCCACTGTGTGCAGCTGCGGCAAGTTGCGCCCTACCAGCACCACCTTTAGGTCTTCATCACGAGCGTTCTTCATGAACAGCTTGATGTTCAAGCATTGATCCGAGAACCCGCTGAGTTTTTTCGTCACCACACAAACTATTAACGTGTCTTCGCAGTAGAAATCGCAATGGAACAATCTCGTCAGGCGGTGCTCGAGGCTTAGGCTATCCGTTGGATTGATACGAAGACATGATCCACCGTTGAAGCTGTCATCTAGATACACTTCGAGACATTCCCGCTCCTCAGGCACGCAGGCCAGGCCGTACCGGTGCTTGTTCCCTCTCTGCCCCAGCTTTAAGCTAACGGACATCTGCATCATAGACTTCCCTCTGCCGTCGGCTCCCGTGGTGCTCGGTTCCATCCTCAAAACGCTCGGTCCGGGTTCCATCTCTTCTTCCGGTTCGCTATCCCTTCTCGGAGACTTTAGCTGGAGCAGGCTTTTGAAGTAGCTCTTCGGTTTGGGCTTGGCCTGCTTCGATTCTTCGGCTTCAGGTTCATCATCGTCCTCATCTTCCACGGGGTTCAAGCTGTCAGCTTTCGGAACTATATTGGATTTGGTGGAGTGGAGCTCCATTCGGCTCATTTCGAAGGAGTCCCGGTAGCGGAGTATGCCCTTCCCGTCCTTGTAGGAGTGGCGAGAGTGTTTGAGGATGGTTTCGATGGTGGAGAGGAGATAGCCGTGAGGGCCGTGTGCAGAGTTCGGCTGATACTGCTGGTGACGTAGGTTGTACCACGGCGTGTTGCAGAGCACCTGAAGAACGTGTGAAGGGTCTATGGAAACTTAGTATCGCATACTATGGCAACTATGGGCAGAATTTTGGTATGTAGAAGACCATTATGATGGCACTCTGTCTGAAACTAAATTAACTAAACTTCGATTCTGCAAGTGATTTAGGCGATAGCGAAGTTGGCTCAACAGAGGTGTAGCCCCTTTGTAGAGCGAACTGTTAATGGTTTAGGAAATCTAGTTATTGCAGTTTGTAAATCTAGCTAATACCAAAGGGAGATCGAAAAATATTAATAGGGCGGTATTTTCTTTACAGCGTTCTATAAATATAAATGAATCAGAGATTTTGGAAGAACTAGTATACAATTTCACTATAAGAAGAGTGTAGGAGATGCTGCATAGTAGATACCTCTCCATACATGCGTCGCTTCTTGCCGAGGCCGCGGCAGAAAGACGTCCTGAAGGGCAGCGCGGTGGGCAGCCGCGTGTTGAGGAAGGGCCACAGGCTGCCCCACAGCGCGCGGTCTCGCAGCAGGAACTTTTGGCCGTTGTCCATACCTTCAGACATGCCCTCCTATTATGTGTCTGAAAGTCACTCGGTGACTAACGTTTGACATTCCACATGATTATGTGAATTGCACAAGTGTTTTTTTATGAATCAATGAAGTCTTAAATTTACCTGAATATTACGAACATTTATGTAAAGATAAGTGTATTTTATTAAATTATACCTATTTTGACTTGTAACTATGAAGTAATTTGATAGATTATTTATTATATATTTAGTATTTTTATTGGTTACTTTATGGCAACAGCACAAGCACATATATGAACAGTTGTGATATTCATTTAATTTATCAACGGACTTTCAGATACATAATAACCATCCCCATCCCCCGGGGATGGTTTATCAGTTACCTACTTACAAACACCTAGGTAAATAATAATAAACACCCAACACACACCTACACAGTCCTGACCTGACTCCACACTAACATCTCCTGTATTGTGAGCATCAAGAACTACGAGTACCGTGGTACCGCGACACCCAGACCCGGAAGTAATAGCTGCAGAACATGCACACATTTGTCCCGCATCGGAATAGAACCTACACCTCTTGCGTCTCAGCCGGCTGCTCGCCATAAACGGACTCCGTCATCGCAGGTAAATAATCTCTAGTGATGGCTATTTGGTTTTTAATGCGTTAAACCACACTTACGGGAAATTACAAGAATTTATAACATCCCAAGATTGGTAACGATATCCCGCGTACCAAGCAGGAGGTCGCGAGTTCGAGCCCCGCCGAGGTTGAGTTTTTGGGATATTGTAAATTCTTGTAATTTCTAGTACCTAATGCGAGCGGCATTGCTGTGTTCCGGGTTGAAGAGTGAAATAACAGGCACATGATACTTTTTCAGCATTATTTCTGAGGGTAGGCAACGCACGATTTATACCTCTGGTGCCGTGGGCCGTAATCTAGTTAACCATTTCAGTTGTTTAAAAAAAAACCTTCAGACATCGCCACAGTGTTGACGTCGCGTTGGTCCGTGCTCATGGCTTCGTGCGTCCACGCGGGTGCGAATATGGCCAGAGAGCAACCTCTCTGATGCGCCACTCTAACTGCCTGCAACAAACAAAGTAACCCTCCGAGTAGTGTACTTGGACAAATCTACCTGCATACGATACCATGTCTCAAATACTAGCTAGACCTATACTAGTAAAGAAGAGTGTAGACACGACGACATCGATGTACATATATAAGTAGATTCAGATACCTGTAAAAATGAGTGTGCAAATATCTAGGTACCAAAACAAGGGCTGAAATCCCACTTGGAAGTAGATAGTCGATCGTTGGCGGGTAGAATCAATGTCATGCTTGGCGTACCTATAAGAATTTATACGCCTTAATAGTTAAATAACTATTTTGTTGTTCGTCTATTGGACTTGTGGTGAAATCTATTTAAGAACCAACTTGAATTCATGCAAAGCTCGATTGCGAAAAATCACATTTGAATCGAATGAGATGTTTAGGAGCTAAATGGCAACAGATAAACAAACAAACAATCTCTTACGGCAAACGCATATACCTACGAACTCCGCGGGCAAAAAATGTCGCGGGTAAAATAATCATGCAACGCCATCTTTGTTTGGCATGCATTCGAGTGGTCCAGTCCAAACTTCCAGTGAAAAAAAAACTAATAAGTACAGTCGCTTACAACAATTTTTTTTTTTCATAAATTGGTAAAAAAGTTATTGTAAATGTAAAGGCTGGAATGTACTTTTATTTAATAAAAGGTACTTACCTCTTGTGAATTGAACTGGCCGCCGCCAAAAAAGTTCCGACCCCAGATGTCGATGCCGATGTATAGGTCCGTGATGCGGTCCCCGGCTGCGCTCGCACTGTCTGCCACGTCCGACTCGTTCCATGAATAGTTGGTAAAGATACCGTCGCATGCCTCAAAAAATGCCCTGTGCCAAATACATTGCAATTATAATGTACCTATTGAATATATTTGTATATTATGTATAGTTACCTAACGACTTTTATTTATTTAGATATATTATAATGTTATTTTTATGTCTAGACAGGAGCTGATCGAGTCCTGTTTGCATCATCAGGTTGTAGAAGTCCATTGATTTACACATTACACGTTATAATGTGTAATAATTTAATAAATAAGACACATAACGATAACGAAAGCCACATATTCTATACATCATTGTGATATATATTTTTCTACTAGACTACAGTTTAGTAGAAAAAAATACCAAAGTTTTATAATAACACTTGGAATTTATTTCCGTAAAGAACTCAAAAATCAATTGAGACTTCAATTCTCAATATCCCCAGAACCAGTGGATTCCCAGGTATACCTGGCAGTATGCCAGATATACATAGCCGCAGTCAGTACAAAAAAGATGATTTTTAATTTTGCCTAATATAAAAGTCATTTCTCATCAATTATTTTTCCTAAATGATAAAAGTTTTTCGTGCGTACGAACACAGTAGGTACGTAAAAAAAACCTCGCCGACCAATAAGGTAGTATCGATATACGATGATTACATAGATATAGTCTATTTAGCGAAATTAAACTAGATAATAATTTCAATCATGCATGGAAAGCGTGATCACTTACATGTTCTTTTCATTGAGTCCATTTTGCCAGTTGAGTGTGCCGTTGACAGTAACACTATCGTACCAAATTAAAACAGCATGAGGAATTTCTTGGTGCAGAATACGATTCAAATGTTTTACAAATTCCAGAAGAAAGGCCGGTTTTGCAATCTATAAAAAGTAAGGAGGTGAGTAACTTAATTTCATGGCAATTAGTTTTATATGGATATTTACTAAAACGTTAAACTTTTTTTTAGGTACATATTGTTGTCACACATTTATTCAATATCTCAGACTTCGTAGATATCTGGCCGAAAAAGATATCTCTGATATCTGGTAGATATGAGGCATTACTGAAGCCAAAGCTTATAGTAAGAGGTCCTTTGTTAATATACAATATTAGAAAAGGTGCATTTTTGGAAGTGTAGGCAAGACAGATGGAATACTATTGCAGGTATATAGAAGGTAAGAAGGAAGGCACAAAACGGCCTTTAAGTGCCGAAAAAGATAGGCAGCGTAGATGCAACGTTGGTGTGAACAGCTGCTGATCCACCCCGCTACTCCCGTGATTTACGCCTTTATCACTTTCACCCTTAGAGCATAGGTTCCGCTCTTGCACCTCCACCCCTGTTCAGCGGGTAAGGCAAGAAGGGGTCAGGGGTCTCTTTCGACCCCAGGGAGTAATAGGATTCCGCAGTGCCGCTACGCACAGACTGCTCGCCACAAACGCCCTGCGGGATTATTATTATTATGTCCCTCGCTGCTTCAACACGGACGTCGTCGGAATAATAATACCCTTAAAATAGGTAAACGCGTTAAAGACCCTTATAAAACTTAAAATTATGTTTACTGCATCGCGAAAGTTTAATTAAATTTCAGACCTTTACTGACCTTATTTTCAACGTTCAATAGCCAACCGTCAAATTTTAAAGTTTTTGTGATAGTGACAAGGGTACTAGCAAAATTCTGATATTCCTGTTCGGATTCAAGTATTTTATCCCAAAATGCAACACCTTCGGACCATTCTGAAATTAGTGTCCCTGAAAAATAATAATTGGTGAAAAAAGTGACTCCTAAAATATTTTTAATTCTGCTCTTTTTTACTGTGTTATAGGTACCTACTCATATGTAATATAATAACTATTATAAATATAAACAATATTTTATTGCTTTTCGATCACACTTTTCACCCCACCATAAACGAGGGAAAAGAGAAATTGACAAAAAATTTATGGAACACGCAGATCATCCCAGGCTCTCTGCACAGGTAGGACAATAAATAATAATTATCTTTTAGCTATTATAGGTTAATTACCTATTGTAAAGATGAGTAGCACACTCTTCGCCAACCATCATATTATTTTTGAAACAAAATAAAATAATTAAGTTAGAACATACCTACCTACTTACCTATAACTTTCACTCCATGTGCGTGACCAACGTTAATCCAACCCAATGGAGGAATCGTGAGCAAATGGTGACTAAAGTAGCAAAATATATCTATTCCAGCCCAGTTGTAAAACGTATATGCTTCGTAATCTGCTGTACCATCAATGTAACTAGAATAAAGAAAAATAATGTAGTTAACTACCGTACCTTCAAAAATAATTACTTATTCTATCTCAACATCCCAAGAAAACATCTACTTAATACAAAGTCTGTGTAAGCTCACTGTTCCTGGTTGTCCCATATTATATCAAACAACCATAAAACTCAAGACAAGTTAACGAACGGTATGTGTGTACCCTATGAGCTCAGTCTGAGGGTACGGTAGAATAAACGTGGTATGCCGTGTAATAAAAATTGACAACATTATTGACATGACATTGACATTGGCCTAAGAAAAATCCGTAAATCGTGTTGTTGTTTGTTGTCGTTAGCGATTTGCAGCACGTACTTTTCTACGTGAAAAAGTATAAATACAAAATTGAAAACTTACCTATCATCGTGGTATCCGTTGGCCATATCATGGCATACTAATGTTTTAGGTAATGTTTTCTCGTCATGACGAATAGCGTCTTCCGCATCGGGATCAAAATGACAAAATGTTTCCGGTGAATCGAGATAGGTGTCATACTGTTTATTTATTTCTATATTTTTCAGCATAGATTTACTATGTGGTGTTAACTCTTTGCACAGAGTTCTCCAAGGGGGCGGATTCTCCAAAAACAGTAATATTTCTGTGTATGTGTCTAGCGGTTTGCAGGTAAGTTCCTCTTCTTTCCACTGCTTTCTACTCATTGTTTTATCGCTGAACAAAAAAACACTGTTCGCAGTAATTCTGCTTATTTTATTTTCCACAATTTATAAAGAAACTAGAAAGAAATTAGAACGCTAACGCACAAAATTTGTTTACGTCTTGTTATTCAATTGACATAATTTGTTTTTGACAGCTGATTGAAATGGCGGTAGATACAAATAGATCCAAGTTTTCCGTGCTAATGAAATATAATTGAATGCGCTGTGACTATATAGCCGATTGAACTAGGGCGCGTGTAAAGGTCGCCACCAACTTTTGTGCTGCCAATACATACAAGCTAGGAGATAAGTAGGTAACTAAACAAATAATAATTATGCTTGAAGTAAGTACCCACCCCACTGTACACTACGGGAACTACTACCTACTCAATAAAACCACAGCATAAATGAATTATTATCATAAACTATTTAATGCACATCCTTTGCTGCTTGATAACAATGTTTAACTTTTCTTAAAATGGTTTTCATTAAATGAGAGAACTACTGAAATTATAAGTACCTAGGTACTTTGTCTGAGTAAATAAGTAATGTATATTACCTACACGAATTACAATTGATAGTTCCCTGCACCTCTTTGACTTGGGGCCTTGTCTTGCATGGCTGTAATAAATAAGGGAAAATTTGATTCTGTGGTTCAACACTGCCCTAGATTTGATAAGTATTCAGGCTAATAGGACAGCAGATAATAAACTCTGTTGTTGTTAATGAGTATTTAAAAACTCTTACCACCAGTTTTAATAATGCCAGTCCTTCACATGACCTATTTTTAAATAACTAATCACATTAACAGTATAGAACAAAAACATGCATTTTTTATAATACTTTTAGGCAGTAAGAAGGTTATAAGTGCCTCACACATCTCGCCTTTGTGAAGAACAATATATGGAAATTTGAGTGGCTAAGTAAGTCTCAATTCAATTTGTTTTTTTCTGTGGAATACAGGCCCTAGTATGTCTCATGTTGTGTGGATTCTACAAATATGATAAATTTATGTTACAGAGATATCAATTTATGAGCCGTGTTGGCCTAGTGGGCGATACCCCGACTTCTGATCCGGAGGTCGTGGGTTCGAACCCGGTCGTGCACCAATAGATTTTTCCACTCGAAAAATTTATGTGCGCATTAACACGTGCTCAAAACGGTGAAGGAAAACATCGTGAGGAAACCGGCATGCCCTAGAACCAAAAATTCGAAGGCATGTGCCCATAGTTAGTGTTCCAATAAGCGGCGATGGCCTTGCAACCTGTCACGTGGAATGCTTACTACTTGCAAAACGCGGGCATGTATCAAATGTAATGTTTGGACGTGCCTCTGACTACCCCCTACTTGGTATCCTCAAAGATCTACTCACTGAGTATGTATCTGAGGATGTCCACCATGGGGAATACAGTCGTGAGCGTGTTTCTTTTTTTTTTCTTTTATGTTACAGAATTCTATTTCTAAAGTGACCGGAATCAAACTGAATGTATATAGGCCATAATCTAGACACCTGCTCTAAGTACGCACCAGAAACCACAAATGCCGAAATGCTCAAAATTAAAGTCCAGGTTAGTAGGTCCACATTCAACTTGTATTTAACTCAAACCTTTTTTTCTTTCATGGGACAATGATTCTCTTAAGCAATGATTTCACCCATTTCTATCTATATCATGAATTACAAGTACCTATATGTATGTAATGTATGGTTACTTTTGTGTTGTATGTGTAAGTAAAATTTTTGCTAACCTTGGTGTCGGAGATTTTAGGCTGCTCAAAATTTCAACATGGACATCAAAACATACTCTTCGACACACCCTATCATACTCTATATCATGCACCTACTATGACCCCACTCTGCAGAGGGTGTCTTACCGAAGAGGAATCAGTTTCCCATGTAATCCTGAAATGCATGGGCGTAGTAACTCACTGCATACAAATACTAGGCAACCTAAGGTCACTCTGCGAAGCCTGCGAAGACCACAGGAAACTTCTGTGCTTCTGGGTAGAGTTGGGCTGGCTAACTAACAAGCCAGAAACTCCCATGCATAATGTACCAATCAAGAATTTTAATACGGAGGGAATCCACATACATACATACATACACATACCTACTATGATGAATTGACCACATAAAGTGTTTTAAAGTAACTTTTTGTCCTTCCCAAAACAATTATGTAAATATATTCTGTGGGCAAGAAGCTGAGACACAAAAGTTCTGCAGATATTTTCTGGGTCTGGTTGTTGTGGCACCGTGCTACTACATATTACTTGATACCCACGACACAGGGTATCCTAGTGTGTGATCAGGAGAATGTATGGTCTGTTTGTTTGTATCTGCTTAATATATTTCAGAATTTTGCAAGTGCGAGTAATGACATGCATGTTTACTGCACTGAGCCTGATTGCACTAATAGAATTCTTCACATACTTCGGCATCTACAACTACACACACATTCCGGAAGAAACTTTAACTAATGAGCTTTATCGAGCCACCACTCCTTACCTAATCAAGACCAAACAGCAATGTGACTACGATGAAATATTGAAAAGTACAAAGAGCATACAGACTTGGGATATACCAATGCAAAATGATGAGTTTTCTCCAGCTGGTATCGCGAATGGGAGCTTTGTGCCGGAGTGCAGTGCGGCCTTCAGCGTGGCCATTCTAGTCACCTACAGGAACAGGCAGAAGCAGCTGGATATATTCTTGCCATACATTCATAACTTTTTGAGGAAACAGAACATACATTACAAGTAAGTATATACTATTAGTTGTACTATATTGTATATATAATTCATTTATAGTACCTACTATTTTTATTAATAGGTATTGTAAGTTTTTTTAACAATATCGATTGAAATGTAGGTATGTGACTTTCAGGTGTTTAAAAACAAGGGTTTCATTCAGTTATGTGTCTGGCTTTTGTGTTACCTTTCGCTTATCTGTGCACTGATGGGATATAGAATCAGGCTAGTATGTATAATTTATAGTAGAGCTCGTCCGGGGATTTACTGGCACCCTACCTATTTGTGCCGCCAAGCAGTTATGTGGATGCCGGTGAATATAGGCACATGAGACTTTTCACCATTCTATATAAATAAAATTAAATAATGCTGGACATTTAAAGTGTGACCATATCATATAGTAGAGCTCGGTTATGGGTACTACATGACCGATTTAGGTACTACTTATATACATTACTAGCTACTGCCCACGGCTTCGCCCGCGTGGTACCCGGATGAAAAATAGCCAGTGTTATTCCAGAACCTCAACTATCTACATTCCAAATTACATCAAAACCGGTTTAGTATCTACGGAGATACGTGGTAACAAACATTCACACACACAGATTTTCGCATTTATTATATTAGTAGGATGATTAAAAATAATTGTAATTTCTCCAGAATATACCTGATCGAGCAACGCGATGATAAGCCGTGGAACAAAGGTATGCTGTACAACATCGGAGCGAAGCGAGCCATCGCGGACAAGTTCCCCTGCCTCATCATGCACGACGTGGATCTGCTGCCGCTGGACGACAGCAACCTCTACGTGTGCACCGACCAACCGCGGCACATGAGCGCCTCCATCGACAAGTTCAGGTAATCATGTAGTAGACTTGCACGGATATTGTTAATTTTTAATGTTATAACGAGACAAACAGGCATAGGGCCCATCTGATGGTGTTCACGTCTCCAACTCCTGGATCATTGCTGATGTGTTGGCTGCTTTGAAGGACTCTACATTTTTTTTAAGAATGCCATGTTATTATTGGTTGTATACATTTTATAAGGCAGCTCAATCTACAGTTTACATTTACGGAGAAAACTGAATCTCGTATTGTTTCTAAAGTTCAACACCTCAACAAACTGCAAAAAACAGAAATGGGCATGTTACGCTGGTCAGCAGGCGTCACACTACCGAAACGACTACATAAGAGGTAGTTTTAAAGTGGCCCCAATAGTTGACAAAATTAAAGAAAAACGCCTCAGATGGTTTGGGCACGTCCAGAGACGCCCGGAAGATCACGTGGTTAAGCTTGCCCTAAACTTGCCAACGACGAAGCGTCGACGAGGAAGACCGCCCTCCACTTGGTTGACGACGGTCGAAAAAGACCTTACAGAAGCCCAACTCGACACCGACACCGCACAAACGGACAAGGAAGGCCGACCCCAAGTTAATGGGATAAACGGTCGAGGTATATATACATATAAAAAAAAACAGTTCCCGTCTGACTCCCGTGCTCGCGGACGAAGTGCACACTAACATAACTTACGTGTTTTCCAGGTCCAGGTAAAATAATAAACGATATTTATTATTTTACCTGGACAAAGGAACATTTTACCAGGTTTTTAATAATATAATTCAACAGTACAAACTGCAATGTAATTTGTAATATGAATTATCTTCTGTTTCAAATTAATTAATTATTTTGTGAATTGTGTCCTCGCAAATAATCTGAGGAGGCTGTTTGTTTGTTTGAACGCTGTAAAATCTGGAATTATAAAAAAATATTATTTCCTAGTCACATTTCTCAGTAAGGTTATAGGTTATTTAACATCACGTTACGATCCTTTGGAACCGAGAAAAAGATAAAAAGAAAGAACGCTAAGCGAAAACGAAGTAATAGCGCGGTGGATCGGGGGCCGCTGCACAGCTAGTTACAATATAAACTTGTTGTCAGATATGTGCTGCCGTACGAGCGTCTGGTGGGCGGAGTGCTGGCGATGAGGGCGGACCAGTACGTGGCGGTGGACGGCTACTCCAACCGGTTCCACGGCTGGGGCGGAGAGGACGACGACATGCAAGCCAGGATCGAGGCGCATCATCTCACCGTGCTCAGGTAACTACACTGCAGCTGCAGCAGCCAGTGAAATACTGAACTCACGAACGTCGGTGAATTTTAAATTTTGTGAAAATTAACTTGTAAATAGAACCCTCCATGTAGATTGTACCTTATTCATGGTATTGTTTGTGTTGCAGAGGTCCGCGTCGCATGTCCCGGTACAGCATGCTGGTGCATGCGCCCGAACCGCGCAACGCCGCGCGACACCACATCCTGCAAGAGAACCGGCAACTAGCGGCCGCAGCGTCGGACCACGGGTACTCCGCCGCATCCGCGCGTGACATACAGGTGAGAGTGACCGCATCCTGCAAGAGAACCGGCAACTAGCGGCCGCAGCGTCGGACCACGGGTACTCCGCCGCATCCGCGCGTGACATACAGGTGAGAGTGACACCGCATCCGCGCGTGACATACAGGTGAGAGTGACCGCATCCTGCAAGAGAACCGGCAACTAGCGGCCGCAGCGTCGGACCACGGGTACTCCGCCGCATCCGCGCGTGACATACAGGTGAGAGTGACACCGCATCCTGCAAGAGAACCGGCAGCTAGCGGCCGCAGCGTCGGACCACGGGTACTCCGCCGCATCCGCGCGTGACATACAGGTGAGAGTGACACCGCATCCTGCAAGAGAACCGGCAGCTAGCGGCCGCAGCGTCGGACCACGGGTACTCCGCCGCATCCGCGCGTGACATACAGGTGAGAGTGACACCGCATCCTGCAAGAGAACCGGCAACTAGCGGCCGCAGCGTCGGACCACGGGTACTCCGCCGCATCCGCGCGTGACATACAGGTGAGAGTGACACCGCATCCTGCAAGAGAACCGGCAGCTAGCGGCCGCAGCGTCGGACCACGGGTACTCCGCCGCATCCGCGCGTGACATACAGGTGAGGGTGACACCGCATCCGCGCGTGACATACAGGTGAGAGTGACACCGCATCCTGCAAGAGAACCGGCAGCTAGCGGCCGCAGCGTCGGACCACGGGTACTCCGCCGCATCCGCGCGTGACATACAGGTGAGAGTGACATCGCATCCTGTGGGCAGGCGCTGCTGGCAAGTGACGTTACCCACCTCCCTCCCTACCTCCCTAGCCGGCCGTCGTTTGTGAGAACAGCGTCACACTGCAGCAGACGCGGCTCCGAACTTACACGTCCATCTTGATCGTCCGATACCGCCGTGCGATACGAATGGGAATGGTTCGCTGCTAGCTATCAAATATAGCCCTACAGCGACCGACACGCGTCAGACTCCGATGGCCCGTAGAGTGCCATCGATCGCACCACCCCCGTGTAACAATATGGGGATCCGATTCAACCTCACCTTACCTTGCCCAGTGAACCCTGACGTAGCTGAAGTATGATAACTTAATGTATACTTTGCTCGTTTAAGGAGTCTAGGGATGGAGAAGCGATCCTTGCTGGCTATACAGCTGTGATACAATTGAATGTTGTTTTTGTTTCAGGTTCAGCAGCACAGGCTGTTCACCATGATCGGGGTCAAGTTATGAGTGTCTGCATCGTCGCGTCGGAGTGAACACATCACGTGTTCATTCAACTATCGTATTTTGGACGATACGTTTTGAATTACTATATTAAGGCTAATTACTCTAATAAGCTTGGCATTCGCGGTTTTCGTGATATTTGGAAGGAATACTGGCTATCGTCGCCCATTGACGTTAACAACACCAGCAGGCCTGGTATCAGCACCAAGACAACCGTTTTGTCTACAGGGAAGAAGGCAGAATTTACTTCTGTTACTCTTTCCATCAAACAACAGAGACTTCTCTTAGTCGACGTTGTCTTCGATGCGCGGGTGATGCGTTAAATTACCATATATAAGGCGTCTGTCTCTTTTAAGTATAAAAAAGCTTTATAAACGTACATGATTCCCAATTTCATTAATTTAAATTATTTTTGCCCGAATTTGGTTCGAACACATTTATAATAATGCTGGACATTTTCACACAACATCATCTAGCCCCAAACCGAGACAAACATTAGATAATCGTATAAACATTTGACCCGCAGCGGAGCGAACCCGCAACCTTCTTCATCTCAGGCGGGCCTTCGCCCACTGCGCCACAGAGATCGTCATTTGGTTACGAATAATCAAGTCAATGCGTAATTGAAAGTAGTATCGATTTCAAATTGCTTCGAGTTACTTTTTAAGTATCATTTTATAGAAAGGTGTTAATATATCTTACTTGCCTACATTAATCTAATTAGACATAAATTAGTTTACAGAGAACTTGGGTCTCTGACTGAAATCAATTATTGTACTTACATAGATTATAAGCTATCATTTTAAGTAATGCTTACAGTGCACAGCACATACAATGTCGTGCTAGTTGACCTATAAGCGTGTAAACGTGCATTATTTTGCGACGCATACTGTACTAAATACCACATTGTTTATTAGCTTTTGTATAAATGTATTTTGTATCCTTAAATTTGTTGTCTTGTTCGTCACATCACATTTGGAGAGTAAGTACGCTAAACTTACTTTGAATTGTACGTAACATAAAATCTATTTACTATTTACTCGCTACACTATCTCTATCTGTTTGTAAATTATCCTTTTTTTACTAAATAACAAAACAAAAGCAACAAACAAACACGCTCACGACTGTCTTCCCCCATGGTGGACATCCTCAGATACATACTCAGTGAGTAGATCTTTGAGGGTACCAAGTAGGGGGTAGTCAGAGGCACATCAAAACATTACATCTGGTACATGCCCGCGTTTTGCAAGTTGTAAGCATTCCACGTGACAGGTTTCAAGCCCATCACCGCTTATTGGAACACTAACTGTTGGCACATGCCTTGGAATTTTTGGTTCTAGGGCATGCCGGTTTCCTCACGATGTTTTCCTTCACCGTTTTCAGCACGTGAATGAACAAACCAACTGAAATTATATTAAATTATTTTGTTATGTGCCTTCAGCGATAGGTAAGTACATAGATAGTTTCGAGCCTTTGATACTGTTTCGAGCCTTTTAGAGAGCACGACGCACTCTCATTCACTGAGATTCTGAAACAGTGGTGCCTACGCCGATAGAAAGTACGTTAAAAATCGCGTTTATCTCGATAATATTTATTTTGTAGGATAATTGGCTTCATGATTATCGTGATGTAGATACCAATATTATTTAATATTTTTTTTTGTCAATAATTGTATACAGGGTAATTTGAAAAGTCGTGGAACAAAAGTTGTTACCTTAATTTGTAGATTGTATACATATTGTGAGACACCCTGTATTGCTTTTAAGTATCCAGTTGTTAAATTACGTGAGTAATTAAATTGAGTGTCTGAGCGGATACGTGTTTAAATAAATATATATTACACATACATACATAGTCCAGACTTCACACTAATAATTATTATTAATATTATGACTATTATTAAATAATTTAAGAATTTTTTGCCTATTTAACAGTATTGTTGTAATAAACCGGTCGCTTTATATACTTGAGTTTTTAGGGTATAATGTATGCACGTAGTCATACAACTATAAACAATTAGGTATATACAAAAATACAGATGAAACAGCTAGCTATATAAAGAC
This sequence comes from Perizoma affinitatum, assembly GCA_961405105.1. Lineage (NCBI taxonomy): Eukaryota > Metazoa > Arthropoda > Insecta > Lepidoptera > Geometridae > Perizoma > Perizoma affinitatum. Next base: position 12,866,373 of record OY560199.1, read on the forward strand.
CGTTGCAAATGATCTATAGATAGCTCATCTGCTCCAGATCACTACCCGACGGAGGCGTTCCCAAAATGCTAGCCGTATTGCCACGCTGAATGGCAATGCGCTGACGTTTTTGGGGTAGTTTGTACGTAAGTTGTTATCGCAGACAAAGACATTATTTACGCGTTAGAGGGCTCATCTTTTCCCAGTTCCACCATCAGCTGTGACTACTGGTTTACAATCGGGGGGAGATCCCATATATTTAATTTAATATGGTCATCCACAGAATTAAATTAAAATGATATTTTATATTCCAATTCTGACCATTGCATCGTGACCATGTTTGCGGTACGTTCCTTAATAATAGATGGTGCTACTAATGATGAACGAATAAAGATTTTTTTATTTTATACCACAAGAAAAATAAATACAACTTTTAATATAATATTTTCATAAATAAAACGATAGTTTTTTTGTATTTGAATAGTTTTGTTTTTAAATCAACAATACATCTATTATCCAGGCTTAAACTAATGCAAAATCGTAGCGTGTTTATTGGTTTAGTGGAGGCGTGTAGGCCACCATGTCGCCCCAGGTCTTGCCGGTGGACAGGGAGACGGGCAGCGGCATCCTCATGCCGCAGTGCTGGCCGCAACCCTCCATCTCTTCTTTTATTATCGCTGAGGAAACACTTTCAATTAAAACGTTACATAATCCTACAATCGGCGATGCTACGAATGACCGGATTCAATTGGAGGGCAGCATGAGAAGAGTCCTTTCATCAGACAAAATTTTTAGCCTGACCCCACACTATGATTCCCTGTGTCGTGGGTCAGGAACTACATGTACCACGGCACCCAGACCCCGGAACAAATAACAACAGAACTTGCAAACATAACTTGAGACGCAGAAGGTTGCGGGTTCGATTCCCGCTGCGGGACAAATGTTTGTCTCGGGTCTGGGTGTTTTCTATGTACAATATGTATGTATTTACAAAAAAAAAGTATATAAGTAGTAGGTATATCAGTCATGTAGTTCCCATAATATTACAAGCTCTGCTTAGTTTGGGGCTATGAGGCTAAATAATAAATAAATAAAGGGGCTAATAATGTCCAGCATTATTTATTTATTTATTTGTCCCGCAGCGGGAATCGAACCTGCACCTCTTGCGTCGGAGCTGGCTACTCGTCCGATCACGCCGGTTCTTCCGCCATCGGTCATCACATAAACCTGATCTAACATAATGTGATCAGCTCTGCAGATTAACTTTAAATGTTGTTTCAAAGTTAAAGTCAATAGGTTTTTATTAATTGAAATCACAAAGATCATATAAAAACGTCAACTTAAAAACTAGGTGAATTTAAAATTTTAAAGTGATTTTACGGCGATTCCTCGCGCGCGACCAACGAATTTTTTTTCATGATCCTTCATTCAGCTTTAGTGTGGTGCCAATCGAACAAGGTGAACTCGTTTATAGAAAAAAAGTACTAATCAAAGAATTAAATCAAGTCTAAAAAGTATCAACCAAAGTTCATAAGGCAACACACGATACGCATTATAATAATCAGTGATCGGAATTAGGTGAGCTAATTTACCTAAAGTTCAAAGAACAGAGTCAAAAAAAATGGAGACTTCCTTACCATTAACATTTTTTTCCGGGAAATCTTTCCCGGAAATTGGGAATTTGTTCCAAGTTTTAGGATATCAGTTAAGTACATTTAATATTAATGTTATTCATACAGAAAACTAACTGAATTAATTTTCCTTTTTAACAAACTTCAATAAGATTTATTTTGTTATTAACTCAGGTAAAAAACTGGATTCGCCTATGTTTTCGTTTCCCAGAATAGCCAAATCATGCTGTCCCTTTAAGTGTTTGTAGCAATACACTGCAAACCAGTGATAAACAACAACAACAAACGCTAAGAAAGGGACAGCATGCTTTGGCTATTCTGGGAAACGAATCATTGTTTAAGTAAACAATGACAAAAGGGTTGAAGGGTGAGGGTGTTTTGCATCCAAACGGCGTCATAACTTGTATGCGTGCGTGCATCACTTCTATAGTTACCTCGGCAGCGTGTTTATCTTAGACTCGTGAATATTTTATTAACCTGTTTTCGTATCGTTTATTGGATCTGCTTCACATAACTACCTTGGCTTGAATTTACGGACTGCGATTTATTGCAACCATATCACTACTTGTACCTATCTACCTTGGCTTGAATTTACGGACTACGATTTACTGCAACCAGAAATTTACTGCGCTTTACGGCAATCAAATTACTTGGTAAGTCTTTGATTTGTACTACACTTTTAAAACATTCTAAATATTAGACTGCTTTTGATAAATTTACCAAATTCAAACAATTTTATGCAACTATTTATTTATGGAATTTTATTCAGTGTTTTATATTTGAGTTCGTGCACAAATGTTGGAGCTACTGGCAATTCTATCATCAAACTATATTTTACGCGAAGACGTCCCTGGAAAAGTGTAGAAACTATATATTTGTCTCATTGTTTTCAGTAATTTTTCTGCCTCAACGCAACTAGCAAATAAATGGCGACCAAACCTACCGACGGGATTGTACAGTCGTGGATTAGAGATCACCCCGAATTGTACCACGACCCCGCTAGCAACACGATATTTTGTTCTAAATGTGAGAATTCTATTGTATGCAAAAAAAGCAATATACAGAGGCATATTGACGGACCAAAACATCAAGGTACTGCTAGGCAAGTGAACAAAGAATTTTATTTAGATTTAATACAATTTCTTATATGGTGTAACATACCCTGGTCACGAGTAAATCGACCAGAGTTTAAAACTTTTTTAATGAAATATATGTGTTGTAAATGTACAAATGTTAAAAGGAATCCCGATGAATCGTTATTGAGAAAGGTTTATTTAGACATAGTTTTTAAAAAAAAAATTGCATCAATCCATGACCATATTCTTAATCAGAAACTTTGGATATCTCTAGATGAAACTACCGACTATTTAGGTCGTTATATTGTAAATTTTCTTGTAAAACCTTTAAATCTCGCAACAAACAAACCATTTTTAATAGCTTGCAAAATGTTAGAAAAAGTAAATGGAGAGACAATAGCTCATTTTGTGATTGGATGCCTAGAAAATATGTGGGGTGACTCGTATGAAGACAAAGTAGGAGATGTTTTAGTTTTATGTTCTGATAGCGTAGCATATATGTTAAAAGCAGGAAGAATGTTAAAGAACTCCTTGCCAAATATGATACATGTTACCTGTTTAGCACACGCTCTTAACCGCGTTGCAGAAAAAATACGGACACAATATGCGGATGTGGATACTTTAATTTCAAATGTAAAAAAAATATTTTTAAAAGCTCCTAATAGAGTAAAATTGTTAAGGGAAAAATTTCCGAGCCTGCCATTGCCACCTGAACCTGTCATCACAAGGTGGGGTACATGGCTAGAAGCAGCTTCGTATTATGCTGAATATTACGAAGAAATAAAAACTATTGTAAGACTTCTAAGAAGTTCTGATTCTTTGTCTATCAGGCATGCTAAAACTGTCCTAGGAAAAGAAAGTTTAAAAACTGATTTAGATTACATTGACGAATATTTTAAAATAATTCAAATTTCATTAAAAAAATTGCAAAAGTCTAACTTATTGTTGACGGAAACTTTCCATATTTTTGATGAAGCAAGAATTGTTCTAAGCTGGTGTTCTTCTGAACCAGTAAAACAAAAATTAGAAAACGTTATGGACAGAAATCCCGATCTAGATGCATTAAGAGACATTTGTGAAAATATAGATAAAGGATTAGATAATGAAAATGAATTATTGTCATTCTATAAATATGTACCTGTAACTTCAGTTGATGTTGAAAGGTCCTTCTCTACGTATAAATGGATTTTAAGTACAAAAAGAAATCGTTTGAAAATAGATAATATGGAAAAACTCCTAATGATTTTCTTTAATTCTCCGGACGAAGATATTTCTTTATACTCCGTCCATGATGAAAACGTTAGCGATTCAGATTAAGGGACAAATTCAACATCAATGGAAATAATGTTTAGAGTTCCGACTGTGTATCTTAGGTAGGACTGGTTACTTTCTTAATTATTGATTTTGAGTTCCATTATCTGTACAAAATGAATAAATGGTACAAAAACTATAAAATGGCTTTTTTATTCCCTTGCTTAAAAAAATGTTTTTATTACTATAGCTATTTACTAAAGCTGGTTTATAAATCACATTAGCTTCCGCGCTTACTTACATCGTTCATTTTATTTGTTGAAAACAATAAAAATCGTGCTTACCGTTTTTTACAACAATCGAATTCGTTTCCTCTTCTTGTTATCAATAATAAGAAGAGGAAATTAATTCGATTGTTATTTTACTGTATTAATTTTAGATGGACCTAAGTAATTTGTCGAAACCCGGGAAAATTTTCCCGGAAAAATATTTAGTCGCAAGGCGTCTCCACTTAGTCTCTGTTATTTTTCGAACTTTAGGTATTTTAGCTCACCTAATTCCGATCACTGATAATAATAGTAATGCTTAAACTATTCTTAAAAAAAAAATATGTTACCACAGATATGCAATTTGACATTTAAGCTAACGAGGGAGCGGAGCTACCATATCGAGCCATGCAGTTTTAATTAATGTTTATTTGTCAGGTCAGCGCATGATGTTTCTACTGGGATTTGAGGGTAGTTGAGCTCCTTGTGAATGATTCTGGAGAAGTAACAGTATACGTATATCTGCCGCCGAGCTGTAATGCTCGCATTCGTTCAAAGTGATATCTGTGATTTTAATGAATAAATGAATTTTGACTTTACTGTGTTCCTTTTTTTTTAATGCTGGACATTTGTCACACCGCATCATTTAGTATCAAAGTAAGCAGAGCTTGTGTTATGGGAACTACATGATTGATATACTATATTCATTTTTTTTACTGTATTTTTTTTGTAATTACATATTATAGGTACATAGAAAACATCCAGACCCGAGACAAATATTCGCAGATACAAACATTTGTCCCGCGGCGGGAATCGAACCCGCAACCTTCCGCGTCTCATGCGGGTCCCACGCCCACCGCGCCACAAGGTTTGAAGGGTAGTTATGAATGCCCGCAAAATTACAGGCACACGAGACTTTTGATTATGTCGCAGCGTGAATGACACTGCTGTTGCAAGCTTACGGTAACCGCTTACCAACAGATGGCCCGTATGCTTGTAGTAGGTACAAAATAACATTTACTTTTCAACCCACTAAAGAAGGAAGAGGTTCTCCATTCATCTGTATTTTTATGTGTCATAGTACGCGTTATTTTCGCCAATTGTGAACTGATTTTAATGGTTATTTTCTTAATTTGTAGAGTATACTTCAAGGGTGGTATTTATATGAAAGGATACCACCCCTACGTGTGAAAAAGGGATAAATTTCATATAGACTCTTATCAACTTCCCGGTAATTGAAGTTTATACTTGTATACTTCTGTATAGTTAATTAGTATTAGATCGGTGAAGTGTCACACCGGCTGCGATGTGGAGGTGTTCGTCTCCGATCTCCCAGACGAGCTCGTCATGCAGCTGCAGCAGCAGGCGGGCTAGCACGGGCGGACGCTGCGCGCGAACACGCGACGTCGTCAACACCATCGACATCTTGCACAAGTCTGCTGCTGACCCTACCGTACCGAACACACATAATCATTCATATTCATTTACTCATGAGCAAATGTTAATAGTTTCAGAAGGTGTTAACGCCAACAGAAAGTGGTTATTTTCTAATTCACAGTCAAAGTCAAAATTCATTTATTCATTAAAATCACAAGGATCACTTTGAAACGTCGATTTTATCTATTGTTCCTCCGCGACCAAGCCAGGAAAGAAAGGCAAGAATTAATTATTTTTACAAAACAACGAGTTGGAGCATTTTCAATCCCAAGAGCTTTTATCATCTAAATAATCAGATATTTTATAGTATGCCTTTTTATGTTATTTTTTTAATTACGTTTTTAAATTGTATTATTTTTGTACATCTCTTGGGAGTTTGTAAAAGCGTACACCTTGCCCTTTAAACGATTTACTAACTTTATGGAGTCTACAAGTGGCAACAGCGAGTTTATCTTTATTTCTGGTAATAACATTGTGATTAGCGCTTTTTTTCTTAAACAAATACATTTTTTTGTGAAAATACATCAAATTTTCATATATGTATTGACAAGGAAATGTCATTATATTTATTTCTTTAAACTTCTGACGAAGTGATTCTCTGGGACCCATATTATAAATTGCTCAAACAGCCCTCTTCTGCAGCACAAAAACGGCATTTATATCTGCAGCACTTCCCCACAGCAGTATACCGTACCACATAATGCTGTGGAAGTAGCTGAAGTAAACTAGACTAGTTTAGCTGTGTCTACGGCTGTATAAAGACTTATCAATGTGAGGGCCCCATTGAAGATACCTAAGAATACGGTGATGTCCACAGGAGCCAACTCTTCATCTTTGATTTTAATATTTGCTTTAACTTGTGTGACATTAGATAGTATAAATCTAATACACTTTGTTTTCTTTTGTTTAAGAAGCCAAAATTTTAAGGAAACTATCGTGTATTTATTAAGATTCATTGCTAGAGTCTTCATCAGGGTGAGTGATCGCGACGCTCACCCTCCGCGTCGCATCATGCACGCACTTCCGGAATTAGTCGAAACTTAGTCGATGCCTTCACCGATAGTACGGTACGTGAAAAAATCTGTTTTACAATATGGATTTTAAGGGAACATTAAAGCTTGGTGTTGTCTCAAAGGCAGGCAGAGCATCATAAATGTTTTATGTCTTCATCTGCTTGGCACTTCAGTGGTGATTTAACTAATAGCTGCTGTCTAGGACAGCCTAGGAACGTCGCGCTGGATCGGTCAGTGCGAAGAACAGAGTCTGTGCGGAGTAGGTACCTCAGGGTATCAAATATATTATGAGTCATCGTTCTTCAAAAAAGCGTCGTCTGCGGTACCTTGAACTACAAAGTTGACGGCCTGCCTCTCCGCCTGGCTCCTGAGCTGGGGGTCCTGGCTGGTGATGTTCTTGAAGAGTCTGCCGCGGCCGCAGAGCGTGGACAGGCGGCCGCCGTTCTGCTCGCAGCGGGAGACCACGGAGCGACCGAAGCTCTTCAGCGATGGAAATGTTCCTAGGAGTTTCAAATTATCGACGAGACATGTCAAACCGGTGCAAGCTTTAACTCAAAATATTGTTATTGTACGATAGTAGCAGAACTCCTCCAGGAATATCTCTACCTCAAGTAGAGATATTCCTGGAGCAAGTAATGCTCGCATTGCTGTATTCCGGTGTGAAGGGTGTGGGTGCCGATGAAATTACAGGAACATGAGACTTTTCACCCGTTATGTCTCAGAATCGGCAACGTACGAGTGTTACCGCTCGTGTCGCAAGCGTCTATAGGTTACGGTAACAGCTTACCAAGAGGTGGGCTAAAAAAATGTGTTAACAACTTGCCATGGAATTACAAATAGAGGCGAGTGAAATGTCCAGTTTCGACTTGTTCACTGAATATTCGGTCAAAATGCAAGGTCAACCATCCTAACCTTCTTTCAACATCATTATTTTCAGCCTGTATCCATTGGCTGGGTATCTACAGCCTCTATATTTGGCCATTTTCCTGGACAACTCTTTCGCGATCTGCCTGATGCCGTCGACTCGTCTATGTATGTATATTTAGTAGGCAAGCATATTGGTCAGCCGGCAATATGCTTGCCTCCTAAATATTTATCCTGTAGAAGTTAAATGTCTCACTGTTAAAGCTGGCGATGATGGACAAGGTTTGCTCGTAGCTGACTCCTAGAATGTCCATCAGCTTGCGACTGCCAGCGCCGTACAGACTGGCGTATACGATGCGCTTCGTGCGCTCGCGGTCTTCTGATGATATCTCGCTTTCGGGCTTCTTCAACCTGATACAAGGTAGCTATCAGAAGCTCACCGTACAAAATATCTACTAAAAAACGGGATATTTACATGATATGAACATGATTTGTGAGTTTGAATGTTTCCCGATATTTTGGCACAGTCATCTACCATGATCACGAGAGGAACTGAAGTTTTTGCGGGTTTTGAATGTTAGTAGCAGATATATCCCGTCTTTTAGTAATTTTTTTGTTCATAACCATGACAGTTTCAAAATTTAGCAAAGTAGGTACGTATGAGATACAAGACTAGAGGGAAATGAAGACGATATTTTTAAAGTATTTTATCCTGAAGGCCCTACGGAGTGGTGGCGATCAAATGCTGTTGCAGCATATGTATGGAATGGACCACATTGATTCGAATAATTTTAATTTTACGTTCTAACCCAAAATTTCAATTATTATAGTGCAAGCATTTGACAAGATCTTATAATTGGAAGTATCAGTTCAACATATAATTATATTATCTTTATCTATTAAATTGCCGATATGTGAAACTGGCCACTTTGAACTGAATTATCTACGGTTTGATTCGCTTCAAACTAGAGTTGACCTTGCATAGGCTTTTGATGTTGGTGTTAATAAACAATATTGGGACATTTGTGGCAAATCAACAAAACAAAGAAGCTAAAAACCGTATTACTAGTTTCCCATACAAAACGGCTTTCGTGTGTAACGACCTATAATCAGTGGTGAAAGAGGAAGGCGCACCATCTAGCAGCTAGTGCTCGGAACAGGTCCGCGGAGTCCCGCAGCGCGTCCCGCAGCGCGGCGTCGTCGGCGCAGTGCGCGAACACGCGGCACTCCACCTGCTGGAAGTCAGCCGCCAGCAGCGACCGTCCGCGACGACACACGTACACCGACCTGATGCTGAGGCGCCGCTCGCCTTCGCGACACAACTTATTTATTTCACGTACAAAACACATTAAAACCGTTTAATTCGGTTCTAATCTTGTTTGCAACACAAATATGTGCGCACAGCTAAACTAAATAACTATATCGAGTAGAAACTGAACTGAAGACTTTTTGCAATGTATCTATGATATCAAGCACGCTAAAATCACAGATACATAAAAAAAAATATCAGAACTGACGTAAACTCAATACTGTTTTGAATTCAAGCCGTGTTGGCCAAGTGGAAAACACGGCCAAGTGGGCGATCCTGACTTCTGATCCGAAGGTCGTGGGTTCGTGTCCGAACCCGGTCGTGAACCAATGGATTTTTCCACTCGAAAAATGTATGTGCGCATTAACACGTGCTCAAAACGATGAAGGAATACATCGTGAGGAAACCGGCATGCCCTAGAACCAAAAATTCGAAGACATGTGCCAACAGTTAGTGTTCCAATAAACGTTGATGGGCTTACAACCTGTCATTTGGAATGCTAACTTGCAAAACGAGGGCATGTACCAAATGTAATGTTTGGACGTGCCTCTGACTAACCCCTACTTGGTATCGTCAAATATCTATTCACTGAGGATGTCCACCATGGGGAAGTCAGACGTGAGCGTTCTTGTTTTGTTTTTTTTTGTTCTGAATTAACTAAGAGACTTCAAATGAAAGAACTCGTCCAGGGAAGTACTGGTAGTACTTCCTATTCCAAACCTATTTCTGCCAGCAGTAAATGCTGTTTTCCAGTAAAAACGGGACTTTTCATCCGTTATGTCTCAGGGTCGGCAATTCGCGAGTAATATTTCTGTCTTTGCAAGCTTTGCCCATAGGTTACGATAACCGCTTGCCAACAGATGCGTTGAATGCTTGTTTGCCACTTTATGGAGTATGGGTTATTCCCGATGGATCTAGAAATGATCGCAGTGAAGTTATCAAAGATGGAATACCGGTGTGGTTCTCGTCAGGGAATAAGGTGAGACTGAACGGTGCTTTCGGTATTGCTTGCAGATTCGGATTGTTGGAGGCTATGCGTCCAGTTGCCCCAGCCGTCTGGACCCTGAGAAACCCATGTGGAATTATACTATCCATATCCCTCTATTGTTATGGTGTAGAAAGTAGAGAGTGTTATGGATAGTTTAAAGACATAGTGAGATATTACATCGAGGTATCAGTTTCATTTCCACACAAAGAAATATAATTTACCATGATGGTCTCACGACGCCGTCTTTCACATGCTGGGATATACCCGTGAGGAAGGTCGCGTGGACCTTGTGTAGATGACGGTACTCCAGGATCAGCTTCGGAAGTGGATGTACGGAGACGAGGCTTCGTAGCTGCAAACAAAAGGTATTGAGAAGGGTGGCCCTCTGTGGCGCAGTGGGCGAAGGCCTGCCTGAGACGCAGAAGGTTGCGGGTTCGATTTCCGCCGCGGGACAAATGTTTGTATCTGCGAATCTGATCTGAATTTGTCTCGGGTTTGGGTGTTTTCTGTGTATAATATGTATGTATTTACAAAAAAAATGTATATAAGTAGTACCTATATCAGTCATGTAGTTCCCATAATACAAGCTCTGTTTACTTTGGAGCTAGATGATGCTGTGTGAAAAATGTCCAGCATTATTATTATATTTTTCTTATTATTATGTAGGTACGTAATTATGTACCTTGGTGTTATTGTGTACGTATTATAATATCTGAGTTGTGTACAATATAGTACCTAATACCTATTCATAGTATGAGGAAATTATCTACACCCCTTGTGATCTTTCGTACAGTCCGTTCCGTTCAAAGGTTGTCTGGTTGCCGCCCATTGTACATTATTGTAAAATGTTGTACCACTTATCTAAGCTGAAATAATATTATTTGGTGTGCACTAAAGTATTTTCTATCTATCTATCAATAAGATCGCGAAAGCATCGGAATAACTTTACCATGGTTTCAGATGTAGATTTATCTCCTTTGCATATTGTCTCCTTGATCTTGACATTGCACCTGGTGTCGAGCTGCAGCTCCTCGTACAAGATGGCGCGGATCTGCGCGGCCGACGTCAGCTGGAAGCTCTTCCCGGCCGCCTTGTGGCACTCCTGTTCTACCACCTTCATTTTACTAAGAAGGATGTCCTCCATCGTTTTGAGCTTTTGCAGGTCTACGGTCACACCTCGACGCTCCATTTCTATAAAGTCAGATTTGTAAAATATTGGGAAGGTGGCGAGAGACTCTGGGCAGGGTGAGTTTGGAAAGTTTATCTTCGAGTTTCTTAAAGAAATAAAGATTAATTCTAAAATGTTTTCACAGTACAGTCAACAGCAGCTGAAATAATAATAATAATGCTGGATTTACACAACATTATATAGCCACAAATTAAGCAGACCTTGTGTTATGGGAACTACATGACTGATATACTACTTATATATACATACATTCTTTATTCTTTATTGTACACACAATATATAGATACTATAAAACATATACAATACATTTTTTAGAGACAGATAGTGCTCTTTAACTCTTCTCCTGAAGACATCGATTGAAGGACTATCACATATAGTATGTGGTAGGGTATTCCAACGCTTAACCGCATAAACAGTAAATGATTCGCTGTAGCGGCTAGATGAGTGAGAGATAAGGAGATAATCACGGAGATAAGGGGGAGATATAGGGCTATAAAGAACCTTATAGAAAAGTGTCAGAACGTGGAGATCACGACGACGACGAATAGGGAGCCATTTGAGTTGGGATCTAAACTCGGATACGTGATCAAACTTGCGCAATCCAAATATAAAACGGATGCACAGGTTTTGTAGACGCTCCAGTTTGTTAATAAGTTCTTCCGTGGCATCAAGAAAACAGACATCGGCATAATCCAGAAGGGGTAACATTAAAGTTTGGGCAAGAGTGATTTTTGTTTCAAAGGGAAGAAACTTCTGGAGGCGCTTGAGCGACTGAAATGCAAAATGAACCCTTTTACTGACATCTTTAATATGACCTACCCAAGAAAGCTGATTGTCGAAAATCACACCAAGGTTTTTAGCTTTACATGAAAAAGGAATAATCACGCTGTCATAACTTACAGGAGGGATAGTCGATTGAGCGATGATATTTAGCATATAGGGGCTGCCCAATATCAAGACTTGAGACTTAGAAGGATTAACCAAGAGACCAAACGATTTGGCCCATGTTTTAATTCTATGGAGGTCAGCGTTTAATACCCTCGTCTATTTTATCAGTCTTAAAATGGTGGTATAATTGTAAATCGCCCGCGTACAGATGGCAGTGAGAAGAAATTACCTTGGTTATGGAGTTAATGAACACTGAAAAAAGTAGAGGAGAAAGAACGCTACCTTGTGTTACACCAGCAGTAATGTCACACCAATCAGAGCAGGACTCGTCAAGGCGTACACACTGCGAGCGACCAGAAAGATACGATTGGAGAGATTACTGGGAGTGAAACATTTAAGGAGGAAAGGATAGCTAGGAGGATGTCGTAATCTACGGAGTTGAAAGCACTGCTAAAGTCCAAGAGTACCAAGACCATTTTATATATAGAAAACACCAAGACCCGAGACAAACATTTGTCCCGCTGCAGGAATCGAACCCGCAACCTTCTGCGTCGCAGTAAGGCCTTCGCCCACTGCGTATCAGAGGTCGTCAATATAAGATTCGTACAGGTGATTTGAATTGAGCCTTGATGGCGCGATGGGTGAAAAGCGGGCTGCGACACAAGAGGGTGCGATTCCTGCAGCGGCACAAATGATGTGCATGTTCTGCGGATATTTGTTTTGGGTGTTGTTGTGGTACCACGGTACTCATAGTTCCTGATACACACGATACAGGAATATGTGTATTACATTAAATAAAAATAAATAATAAATGTTTATTTTCTCAACACAATAAGTTCTTAATGTATACGGTCCTTAACTATAAGTATAGTACATTCATTAAAGTATTTAGTTATCTAATAGGGATCACCAGAACTGGACCTGCAATAATTGGCAATAACTTCATCTCAATCTCGACAAACACATTCCACATGCCGTTTTCCTTTAGCAAATTGATTAGTTTGACTCCGCATCCGTCCAGCAGGGTTATGTACCAAGCTGTCTTCTGCAGCACGCATTCTGTTGCTATCGTGTATTGCGGAGTGTAAGACACCAGCTTTTGGAGGTCAGAGAAGTTATCTGGGGGATTAACTGGGTCTAATAGACTGCCGCCGATCTGTTGAAAGAAATCCTCATTAGGTTAGATTCCATGAAACCTGTTTCGCTATCTATGGTATCTATATTTTCCATGGGAGTCACCTTGGCATCAATTATATTCAAATTGTTTAGTTCTAAATCAAATTTGGTTTTGAAAAAGATGAGCAAGCTTTTCCCTTCGTAACAAATTACATTGTTTCTCTCCAACATTGAATTAATTACTTCCCTGAAAGAAAGTGAAACACGAGTTGTTTTAATTTTAAAGCAGGAAACTAATCTAAGTAGCTAGGTACTTACTTGAATCTTTGATGGTTGCCTTTTAAGAAATAGAATTGCTCTTTATCAGCAATGATAAACCCCTCTGGGCTACAGGAGTCTTCTGTGTGATGCTTGTTTAGTTGACAGAAACCATTGCTGCATGGAGAAACAGTAAAGTAAGAAAATACTTTAAACTTGAGTCAATTACTTAAAAACCGTTCATCACTATTAAGTATTTAATTAAGGTGCTTACCTGTAAACAAGAACAATGTTAATATCTTTGTTTTGAATAAGATGAAGGCTTTCAGTGTACTCTAGAATATTGGTGTCATCCACTGTAACCACTTTATAGTCAACTTCTTTGACAGGAACTTGAGATTTTATCGGAGCCACGAATTTAGGTTTGTTATTCTTGTCTTTGGTTTTATCATTTGTTAATTTGTCTGAAATAATGTTTATTTTGGTTGCATCTTTCGGTTTGTCGAATTTCATTTTGCCATCTTTGTTAGCCAATTGTGCTTGAACCACCTTGATAGGTGGTTTTTCTTTAACCCCCTCAAAAACAATATCAGTTTTATTAACACTTTTATCTTTTACTTTGTTATGATTTTTGCTCATTCCTTCGAACAATTTCTCATCATAATTATAATTAATGGTAACTTCTTCTTCTTCTACAACTGAATTACCTGGATTCACATCAACAAGCCAGTTCTTAACAGTCTCCTCATATTTTTGTTTTCGGATACATATCTTAGGTTTGTCTGTTTCTTGATTATTTTCTGTCATTTTCTTGTTTTTCTTGGGAATTACGTCGGTAACTTTAGACTGGGTTTTACGTTTTACTTTTTTATCTTTAACGGTTTGTTTATCGTTTTTATTTTTGGTGTCATTAAATATTTTTTCTGTGGTATTTCTTGTAGCATTCAGCTGTATCATGATCTTTCCATTAGTAGCGACATTTGGAAGTAGCTCAGTATCAAACATGTCATCCCAGTTAACTCTTGGTCCTGTTTCTGATATGATTTCACTATGAATGCGCGCTGTGTCGTTTGGATCGATAGCATCGTCTTCATCGTCATGTCTGTTGTAAAAACCATGCAACTTATTTATGGCTTTATTTTCATCAATAACTGAATTAATAATATTGAAAGTCGAAATGTTTACTTTGCCTATTTTGCTGTTATCAGTTGAAATGTTGACGTTATCTGTTCTATTTTTGGTTGATACGACAGTTTTTATCAACTCTTTGGTACAAGGCACGGAAGGTGTGTCAATATCGAGCCCATCATTTGCACTGTTTGTTTCAGTGCATTTTGCGATTGGGGGCGCTTGTGGCAACTGTGGAACTAGAGGCTCGTTATTTAAGAATCTGTAAATTAAAACAAAATACTCTATAAAATTCAACTATGTAACTATAATAATAATAGTTCTCCTTTTATATGTTTTATACTACAATGTTTTGATATAGTGGATATATTTTGAGAAACAATAAATTTTGTAGTAAAATAAATATTTTATCTAGATTAAAAGTATAATAAATAAAGTTTCATTATAATAATAATTTATAATAGATATATTCAAAAAAAATATTAATAAAAAAATAATAAGGAGCTTACCTAGTCATTAACAATGTCTAGGTAAGCTCCTTATTTCTATTAGCTTTTTATGTATGAATTTGTCAGAGATTTTTCAAAACATCCGAAGTACTCGTACATACATACCTACCTACATATCGATAACTTACGTCAATACTTTCTTGCTTTGGGGCCAATTCGGAGCGTGTGGAGGCATCCAGGGATACCGCGGTGGCTGGTAACTCGAGTACATATTTTGGTTTTGATTGTGGTTACGATCTGAAATTGAAGAAGGTAAGCTACCTATCTATTTTATCGAGCGAGCGTAGCGAGCTAAAAAATAGGCACGGATATTATAATAGGTACTATTTAGATCAGTAACTTACGTAGCTAAAACACCCAAAATCTACGACTACGAGCACATATACTTAGATAGAATTTAAAACACTACGGGATTTGAATTAAACAATTTAAAGTGAATTTTAAGTGCCGATTCTTTGCGCGCAACCAAGTTTAGAAGAATCAGGCAGCAAACACTGTTTGTTTTTTTATGTTTCTTCATTCATATAAAGTGTGGTGCCATTCGAACAAGGTGAAATAATTTATAGCCGTCAGGGCTCATACACACTCACTACTTCACTAGGATGTACCTACTACTAACTTTTACGTTATAAATTCTATGATAAATGAGCTTCAGTCAAATAAATTTTCAGAATAATCAATACTATTCATAGTTGGCGGGCTGGACTATCCAGTCGATATCTGCCGGATCATCCAAAAATATGTCCAGCGGGAATCATCCACTCGCCGCGCCACTTTAATAAAATAAAACAAATCTGTGGTAGCTGTACCACAGATTTGTCACTTGTTTTAGATATACAGGGTGTAATCGTTAAGTGTGCACAGGCGATTATTCCGTAACTATTGCAGATATCAAAAAACTTTAAACTGATATCGAAAGTACTTTACCTAATGAGTAAAATGACATTAATAACTTTTTAAAAATAAAACGAGAAATATCCAAAAAAAATACATTAATCACTCCCATACATTTAGTATGAGATAGTAGAAAGGTTTTAGTTTCCTTATTTTAAGTGGAATAGTACCTACTCATTTTACCCTTGTCATTTTATAATTATGTACGATATGAAGGTATTAATGAATTTCAAGTAGATACACGTGTAGATTAATTATCTTACCACTTCAAATTTATAATAAACCTTGTTTCAATATTGTATTGATTTGAACTAGCTGAAAAGCAACATACTAAATAAAAACAAAAAGAAAGATACTCTTTGGTGTTCGTTCTAAATTCAAATTCTTTATCGCGGGTTCTCGTTCCCGCCAATTTATTGTATTTTTCAATTTGCGTTAATAATCGTGATTGTTGCATTTATTGATTGAAAAATGGCATATTCCAATACAGAAAAGAGGGACATGTTAAAAATGTACTACAAACATGATTGTAACAATAGGGCGGCCATTATCGCATACAGAAGAGAGTACCCAGATATAGAAGTTCCTTCTGGTACGTATTTACGTAAGTTGGATAACAATTTGATAAATTATGGATCTTTTAACAGAAAAAAAGGTTCGAGAACAAGAGCTCCGGAATTTGATAATGACTTAGATAACAATATTATTAACTACGTAGTAGATAATCCACAAGAATCAACGCGTTCAGTGGCCCGATCATTTCCAGTGTCCCACAATTATGTACACAAGTTATTAAAAAAACACAACTTCAAAGCATTTAAGATAAAACCTACTCAAACGCTGCACAATGATGATCCTGCTCGTCGGCTGGTCTATTGCAATTGGCTAGTCAATAATTATGTCAATGTAAGGTCAATTTTATGGACCGATGAAAGTAATGTTTCAAACTGCGGCATTTACAATAGAAAAAACTCGCATTATTGGTCAATTGACAATCCTCGCTTAACTACTGAAGTTAGAGCTCAGGTGCGATTCTCAATTAATGTGTGGTGTGGTATTCTTGGAGATCGGATCATTGGGCCATATTTTTACAGTGGAACCTTAAATGGACAGAGATATTTCTCCTTTGTACAAAACGATATGCCAAGTCTCTTAGAACCAATTCCAGACGATGAAAGAAGGTCGATAATTTTTCAACAAGATGGAGCACCTGCACATAATACAAATGTTGTAATGAATTTCTTACGAAACAATTATAATGGCTTAATAGCCAATAATAGTGCAACCCCTTGGCCTGCCAGATCCCCGGATCTCACGCCTTGTGATTTCTTCCTATGGGGATTTGTCAAAGACCACGTGTACGCTGAGAGAGTACACAGCCTAGAAGAGTTACAGAATCGTGTACGTCGTGCAATTGCTTTAATTACTCCGCAAATGTTAAGGAAAGTTCATTTAGAAACTGTAAATAGAGCTCGTCATTGTATTGCACAAGGAGGACGTCACTTCGAACATATGCTTTGAACACAAAATTTTGTACTTACTAAGAAATAAAATGTATGGGAGTGATTAATGTAATTTTTTTGGATATTTCTCGTTTTATTTTTAAAAAGTTATTAATGTCATTTTACTCATTAGGTAAAGTACTTTCGATATCAGTTTAAAGTTTTTTGATATCTGCAATAGTTACGGAATAATCGCCTGTGCACACTTAACGATTACACCCTGTATAGTGAGGGATGTGGCGTCATCATTTTAAAAAAAAATTGCGTGTCTTCATCACTTACGAGTTAATGACGAGGGTACAGATAGAACCGTTTCAATTAAAAAATGTTCGATCTTTCCCCCTTTTTGCAACAGATTGAACTTTTTCCCCAACGGTCACCCTAGGGGGACAGAGCAGGGTAACAGATGGGAATAATTCATTTTAAGTGTAATTTGACAGCTCAGCAGAGCCTCTATCGGCTTGAAACTGCTTTTGGTGATGTAGCTTTTTTTTCTGAATGGACTTTAAAGTCAAAAGTCAGTCCTTGGTCAGCGTCACCGGACTACAAGGACCGGCGATGAAGCAGCATGCAAGACGACTATTTATAGCTGGTTTGCAAAATTCAAGCGCGGTCGTGTCTATAACATTATATATATATCGTGTCGTGTATATATATCATAATTTCGTGATGGTCGCCCGTCCACCGCAGTCAACAACAAAACGTCGATGCTATGCGCCGTATGATTGAAACATACAGGCATGTGGCTTAACATGACATTCGGGCATCCTTAGGCATAGGCAGGCGTCAGATACAATCCTACACAAACATTTGGGTGTGTCAGATACGATCAATCCTACACAGATACGCGGTCAGGTCAACGATTTTCATCACCAGAGGCTGTAGAAGAGTATCAAAACATATTTCCGAGGTCACCACAGAGAAGTGACATAAATGTCTTCAAAATTGGTAGGTAAATTCGTATGAAAAAGTGCATTAACGCTTATGTATGGAGAATATTTTGAGAAACATTAAACTAAATTTTGACCTGTCATAGTATTTTTTTTTATTCATTCCGTAAGTTGCGTCAGTTAATATAGCCATATAATTATATCTACCCTTTGATTATATTCGTAGATCTAAAATATCCCAGGTTTCTTCCTAATTTGTGTATATTAGTAACTACATACCGGCGGTCCATTTGTTTACCAAAGTATCTAAAACTTTTCTCCCGAACAACGATAAATGCTCTTCATATCGGTGAGGGTTAAATTGAAAATCACTGTTTAGTCTGTCCATGTTCAAATGGTCAGTATAACGAAAATCTGACAAAGTTATATTGAGAAAATATTGAAAACTCCCGCCAACAAAAATCCACAGATAATAAATACTTTAATTAATAATCGATGTTTAAAAACTTGCTTGATCTCGCATGGATTTTGATTTTAGCTTTTTATCTGAAATGGCAATAATTTTCCAATGGATGCCCTTTTTTATTATGGCTTCTAGAAGAAATGGCAATAATTTTCCAATCTATTAAAAAAATAATTATCCTGACTGATCTATCAACGCACAGCCAAAACTTGAAGTCTAGAAAGCTGAAATTTGAAACATAGGTTTATTCTATAACGTAAGCATGTGCTAAGAAATTACTTATGTAAATTCTTCTTTAATTAGGGAAATGGGATAGGAAGTCTTTGTTCTTTGAAGTAAGACTCATGAAAATGTAAATAACAGCTACTGAGCATAAATAAATAATGGAAGTGTTTCAGGAATTTTGGACTTTACCTTTTTTAAGTAAGGGGTGGATATTTTGTATGGGAGTATCGGTTTTTTTAAAGGTATTTTCCCATCTTAGGGGGCATGGGGGTGAAAGTTTGATGCACGCATAACAAACCGCGGGCAATAGCTGTAAAAAAAAAACGACTGAATGACACTGACATGACATGACATCCCTCTGCCTGCAATTTAACTAGAGGTGTTATTTAATGTTTTAATGTTGTTATTAAATATAACACTTCGAAGATATTATGTTATCATACCTGTTATTGAATAACAGGAAAATTAGAGAGGATGGTTGTAATAGTGAATCATTTCATACCTACGTAGGTATAAGTGTTAGGCTTAGGACTGTCAACGATTAGGTTGGCGTATTTAAAAATTAATCAATGAAATCTTTTAGTTAACAAGTGAATCTTTTAGTTCTTTTCTACACATTTATTTTTTTCAATATTTTTTGTTTTTATTTCATTTTATTGGTTAATGCACAATCAACAACGAAACTGTTTTTATTGCTTATTTTTCTATTAAATGTATAGAGCAGCTTTCATTAAAAAAAAAGATGACACCTACCTACGCATGCATTTGGTATTGCGTTGTGCACTGGACGCAACTAGCGTGTATCGTAATATTCATACTCATTTAGTCATTTTCTAGCCGTCTCAGTCACTCGCCTAATCGCTCGGTTCACTGGTCTCTTTCACTGACGGACGACAGAGACAGAGCGGCTACGCTGCCCGTACCTATTATGCATAACGATGCGCGACGCTAAACATATTTTTATCGTTATTAAATAACATAATACCTTAAATTCGTCTACCTGTTATAAATATCTTTTCCTCTTATTAGATTCCCTTTGTGCCTACTTTTGATTTGATTGATTTTTTATTTTTAAATCAAACAAAATAAACTGATGGAAATAACCACTACGTTTAAAAATAAATAACAAACAAATCTGGTGGAAAATCAGGACAGGAATAATCGTTCAAGGAAATAAAATTGGATTTTTTTCATTTCATGAACAAACGTTTAAAAGTATATGATTGTGCCCGAACTCTCAATTCAAAATCATGAAGAAAAATTCAATAATGGCTGTAAATGTCGAGAGCTGCGACAGCTTGCCTCCAGACGAAGAGCCGAAGCTCAAATACGATCGAATGGGAAACGATGTCCAAAACATATTATTGAAGGACGCAGTGAGTTGTATTTGCGTGCACACAAAGTTTATTTGTTTGGGTACACAGTGGGGAGTTATACACCTGCTGGACCATGAAGGGAATACAGTGCCGATATCCCAAGACGGTAAGGACAAAGAGCTGCAAGCTCACGCGATCGCCGTGAACAAAATATCAGTGGATGTGAACGGAGAACACATCGCGAGCTGTTCGGACGACGGGAAGGTGATCATATACGGACTCTACAGCAATGACAACACACACAATCTGAATCTGGGGCGGGTGGTCAAGTCGTTGGCAATAGATCCTCACTACTACAAATCTGGCTCTGGCAGGCGGTTCCTCACAGGTGATCATCTTTTTTATTGCCTAATCTATACTAATATTATAACGAGGTAAGGTTTGGATGCAGGAGGTAATGTCTGACACTATCTGCTTTAAAAAACAACGACGTAAGCTGTGTAAAAAACAAAAACACCTTTTCATTTTAAAGGGATAATATCCCTTTAAAATATAATATTTTCATCAGCAACTGTTTATCTGGGTACACAGGAGAAACCATGGTAATACACACATTGCAGGTGTCCAGGGTTCAAGATATTTTTCGAAAGTATTTTTTTGCTCTATTTATATTAAATAATAATATCTCAATCAATCTAAATTGATTAAATAAAATGTTTTTGTATGTGTAGTTGGACAAAGTACTCTCTGCTTTTGCGTTAATAAAGACTTCAAATTTTTTATTTTTGATAAAAAGCTAAAAATAAAAGTTTTTATTGCATAAAAAAAACAATTAGTTGTCTGTATTTCCGCCATAAACATGTATAACACAATCTCAGCGATTCAGCATACTCAATATGAGTTCATCCAAATCATGTTGTGTAATGGCTGCTCGCATCCGTTGTAACAGGTGAAAGCAATTTTCTGGTGCATGCACAGCATCCATGTTGGGCAGAGCTCTTCTTTGAAGCATATCCTATGTGTGATCAATGGGATTCAAGTCTGAAGATTGAGCAGGCTGTGGTAGGATGTTGATATTAGCTGCGGCAAATGTGTTTGCAATAACTCTGGCAGTGTGTGGATGTGCATTATCATGTATAAGCAGAAATGAAGCATCAAATTGGGTCCACAAAGGAATGACAACATCTAATACAATAGTTTCAGTATAAATCCGTGCATTGATATTGCCTGAGATCAAAATCAGTTTGGTTCTTCCACCACTATGCATGGATTTCCTGGAATTATTTAAAACATTTTCTTCAAAAACTATTCCCTTTTCAAATGACGAAATTTACTAAAAAGTAGCCATAGAAGTTACAAAAAATATAATTAATAAGCCTGATTTTAAGTAACTAGCAAAAACATGCTTTGATCCCACTTTGGATATGATATCATTATCATATCCAAAGTGGGATGATTGAATTGATTTATTACAATTGTAAAGGTAAGGATGTTTACATTATGCCAACTGAACCATTTTGGATGAATTTTGGAAAAGGCACAGAACATGATCCAAAACAACACCAAATTAGACTACTATTTATTAGGGTACCACATGAGCGAAACTATGGGCAGAAGTTATTTTGAAACATAGTAGGTACTTACATTAAAAAGTGTATTTCATCAATGTATTGGTCACAGCTTGTCACTGGCCTTACACCAGGGGCAGGGTCACCAATGAATAACCAGTGATTTGACAAACTAATGATGGCAAATATTACTATTAGTTAATGTATTATTGTAGGTACATATAATAATAATGCTGGACATTTTTTATCTAGCCCCAAACATTATACATAGAAAACACCCAGACCCGAGAAAAATATTTGCAGATCATACAAACATTTGTCCCACGGCGGGAATCGAACCCGCAATCTTCTACGTCTCAGGCGCGCACCGCCACAAATTATTGTTCAGGTAATGAGCATTTGTGTTGGTAGTAATAAATCAATTTGTGGGCTTACTTTGTTAAATTGGTTATTATTATGACAAACTAGGCAACATTCTAAAATAAAAAAAAAATTGTTCATTTCAAAACTTCAACTTCTGTGGAAAGAAACAACAGAACATAAGTTGGCTATGATCAATTACATTTATTATTGCCAAGTTAGTGATGTGATGGATGAGACATAAATAATTATGTAAATCCTAAACTTAATTAACAAGGTTTTCAGCACTGAATACCTACATGGTATTGTAAACTTATGATGAACTATTTTTACTTATAATGTTGATTCTCAAATACACAATATCAAACTCAATTTTCAGGTGACAACAAGTTAACACTATACGAGAAGACATTCCTGAACCGGGTGCGCAGCACAGTCCTGTGCGAGTGCGAGGGTTACGTACAGGCCATGGCGTGGCACGAGCGCTTCGTGGCGTGGGCCAGCGAAGTGGGCGTTCGCGTCTATGACCTCACGGCGCGCTGTTCGCTCGGCCTCATCCAGTGGGAGAAGAGCCCCAACCGCTCCATCGAAGACTACCGCTGCAACTTGCTATGGTCTGCCCCCAAAACTCTAATGATCGGCTGGGTAGATACTATCCGAATCTGCATCATAAGAAAACGAAGCCAAGTGGAGCTACAAACCAGAGATGTTACCGAGTACCTAGTAGATCCAGTCTACACATTCCAGACTGACTACTACATTAGCGGACTGGGCCCACTAGATGACCAACTAGTTTTATTAGGAGTACCCAAAGAATGTGACCCAGAAACGAAAAAGGCGCAAAGACCCGTCCTGACCGTTGCTGACTATAAAGACTGCGAATTTTGCGAACTGTCTACAGACAGTCTCAACATTAGATGCTACGAAGAATACTCTTGTAATGATTATTTCTTAGACATGCTTATAGAAGAGAACAGGTTTTTTATCGTATCTCCAAAGGATATAGTTATTGCAAGTCCTTATGACATTGATGACAAAGTGAATTGGTTGACAGAACATGGTAGATTTGAAAAAGCTATAACAGTTTTAGAAGATGTAGGAGGGAAAACTGCAAAACATTCTGTGGTAACAGTGGGAGTGCAGTACCTAGACCACTTGATGGCAGAGCATCTTTACGAAGAAGCTGCCGTCTTATGTGCGCGGATATGCAAAAATGATAAAGTTTTATGGGAGAACCAGTTACTTAAATTTGCAGAAGTGAATCAGCTGCGCACTATCAGTACCTATGTGCCAAAAACTCCAGAACAGGCGCTAAGTTCCCACATTTATGAGTTGATTTTCTATGAGTACCTTAAAGTTGATCCTCAGGGGTTTTTGAAAATAGTAAAAGACTGGAATCCCACATTGTACAAGACTGGTATCATAGTGAAAGAAGTATTAGAACATCTGTTGACTACAGAAATCGATGATAATATCTATTTAGAAGCTTTAGCCTTACTCTATTGTTATCAGAAAAAATATGATAAAGCTCTAACAACATACTTGAAACTCCAACACAAAGATGTATTCACATTGATCACAAAACATGAAATGTACAATGTGATACATGACAAAATACTGGATCTAATGACCCTTGACTGTGATAAAGCCATTTCTGTCCTTCTTGACAAAACAAAAGTTCCAGTTGAAATTGTAGAAAAGCAACTTGCTAATAATGAAATGTTTCTGTTCAAATATTTAGATGCTTACAGCAAAATTGAGCCAAATGGTCGGTACCATGGAAAACTTGTTAGATTATATGCCAAATATGCAAGAGAAAAGCTGCTGCCTTTTCTGAAGTGCAGTAATAAATACCCTATACAAGAAGCTTTGGATGTGTGCCAGAGTAATCAATATCATCCTGAAATGGTTTTCCTACTCGGCCGAATCGGGAATACCGGAGAAGCTTTGCAAATAATAATTGAACAATTAAATGACATCAATCAAGCCATCAACTTCTGCCAAGAACATAATGACAAAGAACTTTGGACGGATCTGATAAAACAGACAATTGATAAACCGGAATATGTAACACTATTGCTCAAAAGGATTGGGAACTATGTGGATCCCAGAATGCTGATAGAAAATATACAGCCAGGATGTGAAATCAAGGATTTGAAAGAAGCGCTTGCTAAAATGATGTGTGATTATCATTTGCAGCTTTCTGTTCAGGAAGCGTGTAAAGTAATCACATTGAAAAACTACTTTGACTTGCATGAGAAGCTTATTATAGGCCAGCAGAGGGGGATATCCGTTACAGATGATTTCTTGTGCTGTGTCTGCCAAGGCAGAATAATTATAAAAGATCTATCCAATGCCTCAGACCTTATGGTTTACAACTGCCGGCATTCTTTCCACATAGAATGCCTGCCAGATGGGGTGGAAAGCCAGAATTGTAGTGTATGCAGTGCTGTGAAAATGTGACATATGTTAAAGCTTAACTTGTAGATAGACACAGAATACCAATGTAACGATTTGTATTTTTCAATATGTATTTATTTAGCCATGCTGACAAATTATTTATCAACTATGTTATTATAAGTTTATCAATGTTTTGGTGCTTTTGTAATGAATTGGCTTATATACAAGGAAAACTAACACATTTTCCTCATAAGTATCGATAATATCTTGTAGTAATACAAATGTAAAACTTTTTTAACTACCTACTACATAATAATAACATACCTACTTGTATTTGTTTAAATCTTATTTTATAAAGATACCTCCTGTACTTAAGCAGCATTTTCACATGATCATCAGTTGATTTGGAGGGTAGGTAGGTACAGTCAGCAACAAAAGTAGATTAACAGTTTAGGTTTTTATACTTGACTCAAAATATTTCTGGAACCTGTAGAACTGTATTGGGCTATAACTTCAAGCTCTGACAAACTTAGCTGGCGCATTCATATTGTTTCACTGGCTTCAAGGATTAGAAAATTTATTTACGTATTCAGAGCTCTTCGAGAAGTAGCTGACTTCACCCTGGCTATTCAAACCTATAAAGCACTGTGCAAATGCGTCATTAGCTATTGCATTTGTACATGGGGCATGGCGGCTAAAACTCACCTCATTATAGCCGAACGTGCGCAGCGTGCTGTTCTTAAAGTTCTCCTTTATCTACCATACAGACACCCTACCACAGCGGTGTATGAGAGAGCGGATGTATTTAGTGTGAGAAAATTGTTTATTTATGAAGGTC
The DNA here is from genome assembly GCA_961405105.1 of Perizoma affinitatum. Taxonomy (NCBI): domain Eukaryota; kingdom Metazoa; phylum Arthropoda; class Insecta; order Lepidoptera; family Geometridae; genus Perizoma; species Perizoma affinitatum. The sequence goes on from OY560199.1 coordinate 12,891,731, forward strand.
TTCGACGATACCCTAAAAAAGTAATTCCCTTCTTACCTGAAATAAACAGAAGAGTCGACCGCTGCCCTGTTCCCCAAGTGAAACTGTTCTAAATAAAGTGTGCAGAATAAAGAGGAAAGCCAATAATTAAATTAAAAAGATAATACTCACTCGGCATAAGGAATTCGTGTACGAGAGCATTGAGACGATGCTAAGTAACTTTTTCTACTTTTAAGGGTGTGTGACTGTAGCTGGGGCGCGTGTGAACACGGGGAGAGTGTTCATTCGCGCTTTGGTTGCACATCATTGGATATTACTAATCTAGACATACCTATTTATATTTTATATATTAGCATCTACACACACTAAATAGGTAACGTAATAATTGTTTATTGTTAATTGTTTTTCAAATACAGGTTGTAGTAAAAATACTTACTTAATTGCGTAAAACATTTTTTTTGTTAACTTTAATAATAACATGAAAATTAAAAAGAAAAATAAACGTTTTGAGATTGTTGCTTACTGAGATTATATAAGTAAGTTCTGTTACCAATGCTTGTTTTTCTTTTTTAATGTAGTAAATTTATTGTAGGTACAACATAATATTTAAAACTTTTTTTGGGAGAAGCCAATGGCTCCTGAAATACAGTTTCTACTAGTTCAGGAGCCTATGGATTCATATACAATTTATAACATTTTATTATGTCAAAAATAAATATTTTATTATTAATACGTTAAACTGAGCTATTTATGCTGACTGTACCAACAGAGTGTCTTGAGCTTCAATTTAGCTCTAAATTGCAATTGGAACTGAACCACATCAGGCTTGTGTATCAGAGTCAGGAAGTTTGAAGATCGAGGGCATAATTTCAGTAACATTTTTTGGGGTAGCCCATGTTTAGTAATGTTAATGTACCTACCTACACCTGAACATGGGCTACCCCAAAAAATCTTTCAAAGTGAAATGCTCAGAGTGGTAGATACCATTTTGTATTTAAGATGGTTTATCTTAAATACAAATCAACAAGGCTTCATAAATAAAGTTAACTATTAAAAACCCTGATCTGATCCTAGCTGTAATCCAGCAAACCTGTGGATCCAAGACAGTATATTTTTCAATATACGGTCTAAAGTCTAAACTGTCATACAAGGCAAGCAAAACTACATCGTTTAGAGCATTTAAGAAAAGTACAAGACGATTGTAAATCGTAGCTTCCCACGAATGTAGAAGGAGCTTCTTATGTTAGTTATATAAACTACCTACTTCCAAATCTCTGAACATTGTTTTTGTAAAGAAAAAAAGATTGTGGTTTGGCAAGTGTTCTGTTTTTTTTAGATTTTCATTAATTAGTTTAAACTTATAGGTTATTTCCTTTGAGATTCGTATACATATATATATATATATATTCGTTTGGTATGCAATATTGCAACAACCACCTCATTCTATTACCCTAGTACTACCTTTTAATTGCCACTGTCAGAAAATTATACATATATTGCTTCACAGACTACTTTTTCTCTGACAGCCACGAAAAAATCCTGAAATCTCAACTTAATCGAATTAAATAAAATTCGTAGGCCTATTCAGTATAAATATCTCAAAATAAAAAAATGCGACTAAAACTAAAAATCAACTAAAGATAAGGACCTATATACTCATACCCATAAACTTCCCAATCTCGGTAGAATAGCATAGACTGTGCCTTTGCCTAAGAAAATATTTAAAAATAAAAACAACAACAAATTGCTCCCATGTGGTGAAAAATGGACGCGCACATGATTCTGTGAGGTTTTGATTGAAAATGTTTTCGTTTAATGCCCGCATTTGTTGAGCAGTGAAAATTGACAAATTGCATTAAAGTGTAGTGTTAAAATGACAGAAATGCCTCCTTATCTCACGGTCAAAGATGAGGATAAAAACAGTGGTCAGGGTGACAGTGAGCCAGGTAGCGACGTAGAAGATTGGGATTTACCGTGTAGTTTCGATAAACCGAGGCACCTTGAGCCTATTAAAGGCGCAGAACGTGTGGAACACTCTTGGAGAGTGAAGGAAAAGGTAAGTCCATGATATCCTGAGCCAATAGACTTGCCTACTTGAACACTGACCAAAACACAACACTCAAATCAGTTATCAACAAACACACATGGAAGTCGAATCTGCGATGTTTTCGAATATATATTCGTTGAGACATTTCCTTAGTCCATTTTGATACTGCGGTCATGATCTTTTCCTCATTAAAAAGTTTTTCCATTCCTATCTAGAAAGAAATTCTAAACATAATCATCAAAAATTTTAGTTAGATGAGTGATTTGGTATCAAAATATAGTATACTAGCTTCTGCCCACTGCTTCGCCCGCATGGTACCCAGATAAAAAGTAGCCTATGTGTTATTCTGATGTATAAACTATATTACTGTAAAGTTTCATCAAAATATGTTTAGTATTTTTTATGTGAAAGAGTAACAAACATCCATCCTCAGAAACTTTTATGTGTAAATTAGTTGTAGGATAGGATATATTTAGGTTGAAAAATCCCTAACATAATATATATAGCTGTTTATTTTGTTAGTTATTATTTTATTTAATAGGCATATATCTTTAGAAAAGCTATCTGTTTTCAGTACAAGACACATTGTGTGGCGCTGGTTCTCTGCTTGAATGTTGGAGTGGACCCACCCGATGTTGTCAAGACACAGCCATGTGCTCGGCTCGAGTGCTGGATAGGTATGTAAATATATATTTTAAGCTAGTTTTTCTAATTAGATTGAGTCTAATTAAAAATACTAGCTTAAAATATGTAGTTTTTATAGTCATACTAGCCTCTGTCTGCTGCTTTGCTTGCATTTTATCATTATGTGTTTACTTACCTTTTCCAAGTTGCATTAAAATAAGTTCCATTATTACAAAATACATTTGCAACAAACATTGTTACTTTTGCACTACCCAGATAAAAGTATTCTTGGTCTTGAACAATATTAATTCGAAGTTTCATCCAAATTGATTAAGTCCAGAAGATTAATAGCAACAAATGTCTTACTTAACATCCATACATTTATATTTATAATTCTAATATAAGGATTCAAAAAATTATTAATGAATTTCTGTAAAAAAATCATGAAAAATAGACTTGAATATAAATCTAACTAGTTTTCTAGTAAATACTGTTAAAACTTTACTCCAGCAGCTTATGTTTTGTTGATTGAAAAAAAAAGCAAGCATAATTCAATTCAAAATAATCAAAAATAATATTGTTTTGAATGTTAAAAATTAGTTTTTATATTTTTTTTGATATTAATTTACAATTTGTTAAATGCAATTTACCAAATTAATTATTTATTTTGAATGGAAAAGTTCACTCAATACTTACTGTAGCTGTAGTTTACTTGTAGTAAGCCAACATCCAATTGTATTTTAATGCACATTTTTAGACACTTACTATATTATTTTCATATAAAACTGTCACTAAGACACTATGATCTGCTATGAATCTAAGATCCGGTATAAGAAATATAAACCCTCATCTGTTATTTAATGATAATAAAGAATATATGCTAGATAATGTATAAATTGATCATCGCAAATAGTTTGCTAGCTAAAAACAGATGAGGGTATATATTTCTTAAACCGGATCTCGCACTACAACTTAGTCTTCTTCCTTGTACAGTCACTGGTTTTTGGTTAGTCTACTTTAGCTCAGGGATCAGATGTCAACCTTTTCTAGATTTAAATCTGCTTGGAATCTATAATGTCCAGTGAAACACCATATTTTAGTAAATATATTTATTGAGCTTTGTAGCAGAACACACGTAAAAATGACGAATAACTGAATATATAACTACCCTCTACTCAGCCAACCTTATTAAACAAGAGGGTTAGGCAAGTACCCACACTAAGATACAACAGAATCAAAATCAACATATATAAACAGGGTTAAGATATCAAACGGATATCTTAACCCTGTTTATATTATGTGTTTTATATTTCTGTTTTTACTTTTGCCATTCTATATCAATGATCTGTCTTATATTAATTATTAGAATTGTTAGTGTATTTTCAATAGTCTTATTTTAAAGTAGTTGGACTTTAATTAATGTAATTGGCCCTCGGAAATAAAAGTAATAAAAGTAAATAATAGAATATATTGGACAGGCCATGCAATTGTCATGAACAGACTGAGGCCTGTGTTCAGAATGTTCCCACTATTAAACTTTTTTAATCTATCTGAATAAATAATAAACATCCAACAGGCATATACATCTGAACCACAAGGATTCCCTGTATTGTTTGTATCAGGAACTAAGAGTACCGTACGGTACTCTTAGTTCCTGAATGCGGTAATCAAACCTGCAGCTGGCTTATCACCTGCTGCACCATCTAGGTCGTGAAAACAAGTTGGTGTAGACAGCAAGATAATCCTTTGCTCATCATAATTTCAGATCCACAGTCCGTGTCACCAAGCAAGGCCCTGGAGAGCATTGGGCATGCGCTGCAGTCTCAGTACGAACGCTGGCAGCCGCGCGCGCGCTACAAGCAGTCTCTGGACCCGACCAGCGACGAGGTTTCTACATCATGCTGCTACCACTGCGCCCAGCACATCACGAACTATTCATAATATTACAATGAATTAATTAAAATAACCATTCTATGAGAGTTAATTAAAAGAGATCATTTTAAATCAGAAATTTCATTAATTTGAACAAAAAAGCTGTGCTGTGATGTGGTAGCAGCATCACTTTGATACAGCTATTCTATTTAGATCTATTTGCATGATAGTTAAGTTAGATAAGCGCCGTGTGCATCTAGGAATCATAAATTCACATACAAACATGCTCCCGACTGTATTCTCCATTATGGACATCCTCAGATACATACTCTGTGTGTAGATCTTTGAGGATATCAAGTAGGGGTAGTCGGAGGCACATTACATGTGACAGGTTGCAAGCCCATCGCCGTTAATAATTAACTGATCGCTGGCGCATTCCTTTGTTCTACCAGTGAAGTCATGATACCTGCTTATATTATGATTCCATTGGAAAGTTCCGAAAAAACTAGGCATACATAAGTAAATTCCCCGGCGGGCGCGTTTATTATGTTAATTAACAGACATTGTAATTAGTTGTGACCTCGTGTGTGTGACCTTGCGACACGTTACCGCTCAGCGTGCCACCTAACATGTGCTCAATTTTACCCAATATTTTCGGGGATACTGTGATGTGGACGGCATTCATTATAGACGGGAAATTGGCTGAATATTACCTGAATTGGGGTCAACACTCAAGTCGCTGCGTAAAATAGCTTTGGTTGATAACATAATTATAATTTATTTTGGTACGAAAATAAATCTGATTGCGGTCACAGGTCAAGTTATTCCGATTTAGATAGATGAGAAAATACATTATAGCACACCAAATAACACATCAGTTAGTACCTACTACAAACTTTGATTTATTTATATTTATGTAAAAAGTAAGAGGGTTTTTCTTTTTACTTTTTACACTCAGGCACATACATATTTCTGACCCCACACTAGGATTACCTGTGCCGTTGGTATCAGGAAAAAATACATTAAAAATTAAAGGCCAACATCCGGATTGTTCCGAACATCCGATTCTGATCCGGAGGTCGTGGGTAAAAATTTATATGCGCATTATCACGTGCTATAAACGGTGAAGGAAAACATCTTGAGGAAATCGGCATGCCCTAGAACCAAAAATTCGAAGACGTATGCCTACAGTTAGTGTTTCAATAAGCGGCGATGGGCTTGCAGCCTGTCACGTGGAATGCTAACTTGCAAAACGTGGGCATGTACCAAATGTAATGTTTGGACGTGCCTCTGACTACCCCCTACTTGGTATCCTCAAAGAACTACTCACTGAGTATGCATCTGAGGATTTCCACCATGGGGAAGACAGTCGTGAGCGTTTTTGTTTTGTTTTTAAAAATTAAAGGTATAATGGGCGGTGTTATCGTTTACAAGCTCGACACCCTTTGGATGGAGAGGATCATATGTGATCTGGAAGTGGCGTGAAGTGGCGGGGTGTACCTTATAATGTATGTCCTTATGTCGCAGGTGAAGAAGCTGTGCTGCTCGTTGCGACGCAATGCGAAGGACGAGCGAGTGCTGTTCCACTACAACGGACATGGCGTGCCCAAGCCCACCACGCAGGGCGAGATATGGGTGTTCAATCGGGTGAGTGCGGCACTCCGGGTACTCCGTGTCATAACACTGTGCCTCGCCTGATCATGACATCTTCAAATGTTTCTGGGAACCGAACTTGATCTGAACTTTATTAAATGTAAATTGTGCTTCTTAACTGTACGGTTCCTGTTATAAATAAATAAATAAAGCTGGACATTTTTCACACAGCATCATCTAGCCCCAAAGTAAGCAGAGCTTGTGTTATGGGAACTACATGACTGATATACTAATTCTATACTTTTTTTTTTTTGTAAATACATACATATTATACATAGAAAACACCCAGACCCGAGACAAATATTTGCAGATACAAACATTTGCCCCGCGCGGGAATCAAACCCGCAACCTTCTGCGTCTCAGGCGGGCCTTCGCCCACTGCGCCACAGAGGTCGTTATGTTTAGTAATAATAAAAAAAAACTGGAATGTAGTGACTACCAGAAGTTATTGATTTTGCTAGACTTTTCAAATGCAGAGCGAATGCTACGTCCCAGCATTCTGCCCTTCTGGGGCATGCTGTGCACTTCATCGCAGGGCCGTCCCTGCCCAGCTCGCTACCTATTCGTGGTTTTTTCCATCTAAGTTCGTGTACTCCTCTAATCTTCGCCAACGAGCGAACTGTTGAGACTCCCGAAGTTGGCCGCGGTACTGGCTGGATCTCCTCTCCGGCCGACCCCCTAATATCTGGCAATATCTATTCCCGCCCCGCATTCCCACAGCATGTGGTCTATGGGGGCCTACATGGCGTACTGTGGTAGATGATGGTAGTTTGTTTGCAGGCGTACACGCAGTACATCCCGCTGTCCATGTACGACCTGCAGACTTGGATGGGTGCGCCGTCCCTCTACGTGTACGACTGCTCGAATGCCGGCGTCATCGTCAACAACTTCAGGGTGTTCGCCGACCAGCACGAAAGAGAGTACGAGGTGAGTAGCCCCAACAGCCCTGCGACCTGCTGCTCGGTACGAGAGCGCAGGTGCCGCTGTGCCACTGTGTCCAATGAGTCGAAAATTTTAGTCAGCTTGTGATTAAGGATCTCTTAGGTTCGATCGCTACCTGCCCGCTTAGCACGAAGACTCAAGGCAACGATTTTGTTTACCGTCTAGAAGGACAAAAAATATTTTATCCCTCTCTTTCGTTTGAGAGAACAGGCGACAGAAATAGTGTTTGTCTTCTCTTTCGTAGAAAATAGTCTTGGGTGCTCATGCTTATCGGGCTGGATTTATAATTTTTGTCATATATATCGTACAAGTGTGTGCGTTAACAGCTGAAACCGTCCTCAGGCCCTGCTAAAGACGGAGGAGGGGGGTGCGTCGGCGACGGCACAGGTGTCCTACAAGAACTGCATCCAGCTAGCGGCGTGCGCGGCGGGACAGAGCCTGCCAATGAACCCGGAGCTGCCGGCGGACCTGTTCACCGCCTGCCTCACCACGCCCGTCAAGACGGCCATGAAGTGGTTCGTGCTGCGCACTCGCACGCGCGTCGCGCCGCCTCACGTGCACGAACTCATCGACAAGTGAGTGCATCCACCCGAGCTGCACTCTCTCCCCCGTCCTCGCGTGACCCCTGTACACCACGCCCCCCCTCTGTCGGCAGGATCCCCGGGCAGGTGACGGACCGGCGGACGATGCTGGGCGAGCTGAACTGGATCTTCACGGCCATCACGGACACGATCGCGTGGAGCTCGCTGCCGCCCGAGCTGTTCCAGCAGCTGTTCCGCGCGGACCTGCTCACCGCCAGCCTCTGCCGGAACTACCTGCTCGCCGACAGGATCATGAGGTATCCTCACCGCCACTATTATAGTTATAACACATTCAAACAACACTTTCATGAACAATCACCGGAGAATCTCCTAGCTGATCAGTGTTCGACACGAGTAATGAGGTGTGTCTGTCAGGTCGTACAACTGCACGCCGGTGTCCTGCCCCGCGCTGCCGTCGCTGGCGCGGCATCCGCTGTGGGCCGCCTGGGAACACACGCTGGACCTCGCGCTGGCCCAGCTGCCGGCGCTGCTGCACCGCGCCCCCGCCCCCCACGCCCCGCTCGCCCCCCTCTCCTCCCTCGTCCCCCTCGCCGCCGCGCCCGCGCCCCCGCTCGCAGAGTACGCGCACTCGCCCTTCTTCAGAGACCAGCTCACCGCCTTTCAGGTAACACCATGTCCCGGCCCTCCACAACACAACCGCTTTCAACATTTGCCGTCTCATTAGACATCTCAAATGTCACGTGACTGCTGCCAAGTTTAACCTAAGTCTTGAGTTCATTAACAAAATGAAAGACGTAGTAACTGCGTTTTTCAGTGTCCAAACGACAGCAACTGTCTATAGATTCTATTACATAAAGTCAGTAGCCACGTGGTCCGTCTGGTTGACAGTCTGACAGTCTACCGTATTGTTCCGAATCATACCTTCACTTGACCGCTTCAAGTGCAAGTGCCTTTTAAGGGGCTATAAGGTTTGAAGGCTCGAGTCTGTCACCGGCAGGTGTGGCTGGAGCTGGGCGGAGGCGGGGGAGCCCGGGCGCCGCCCGCGCAGCTGCCGATGGTGCTGCAGGTGCTGCTGTCGACGCTGCACCGCGTGCGGGCGCTGCAGCTGCTGTGCCGGTTCCTGGCGCTGGGCGCGGCGGCGGTCCGCGCGGTGCTGAACGTGGGCATCTTCCCGTACATGCTGAAGCTTCTGCAGGCCTCCGCGCCCAACCTGCGCGCATCCATGGTCTTCATCTGGGCGAGGATCGTCGCAGTCGACCCGGTCGGTACACCTCCCTGTTCGATTCTGCATGTTCCGACCTATAGGAAACCAGGTCTGACCCTGGTCTGTTCTTAGACCCCTGGGTCTAACAATCAAGTATTATTGCGATTTGATTCAAGCAAGCAGGATTTGATATCTTCACTTGAATCAAATCGCAATAAGAATCAATTCAGGCCCCTAAACTTGTCTTTGATCAGTGCTAAACTCGTATCGGGTCTTTCGATTAAATAAATAATGCTGGACATTTTTCACACAGCATCATCTAGCCCCAAACTAAGCAGAGCTTGTGTTATGGGAACGACATGACTGATTTACTACATATATACTTTTTTTTTGTAAATACATACATATTAAATATAGAAAACATCCAGACCCGAGACAAACATGTGATGTAAGGATTTTTTAATTGTTTGTTTGTTCGTCTATTACCATTAATCTCCGAAACGGTCTATCGGATTGTAGTGCGGTTTTTTGGCGATAGATTTTTATATTTTTCAAATGATGGTTCTTGGATGGGTTTTACCACCACAAATCACTAGGGGAATAAATGGTGGAAAACACGTCGGGGGTTTTCGAATTGTGTGAAAAAAATACTTGTATTGTTACAAAATAAAAAAAATAAAAAATTGTAAAAAAATACGTTCATGAGCAATAAGAAGAAAGTAATTACAATTAATTCTTCTTATTGCTCATGAACGGAACATGACTACCAGATTTCAAATCTTTGGGACTTACGCCTTGGTGGTAGAAAGTACACGTTGCGTCGGTAAGGAAGGGGGATGGAGAGTAGTCCATTAAGAGCTGAAATAATGTATGTTTTACAGAGCTGTCAAGTGGATCTAGTCAATGCGAAAGGCCACAAGTACTTCCTGGCGGTTCTACAGGATCCCGCCGTGGACGTGAGTAGCACAACACAAATATGAGTTCCTCTCATTCGAAAACAGCCTCCTACGCAGGAATGTGGAGGCTCTATCCAGGAAAAGCGATTTGTCCTAATTAAATATATCCTTATGTAATGTAATGTTTGGACGTGCCTCTGACTACCCCCTACTTGGTATCCTCAAAAATCTACTCGCTGAGTATGTGTCTGAGGATGTCCACCATGGGGAAGACAGTCGTGAGCGTGTGTTTTTTGTTTAAATATCTCTTTATCACGTTCTTCATTACTGAATGTTGTGACCGTCCTGAATAACTTTTGTTGAGGAATCGACCAGCTCTATCTCCGGCTTATCCGAAGGCGACGGTGGCAGGGAGGCCAGTGGCAACCTCGACCTGATCGGAGCAGGGGCTAGGTGAACGGCTAATATCTATACTAATAATAAAGCTGAAGAGATTGTTGTTTTGTTTGAACGCGCTCATCTCTGGGACTACCAGTCGAATTTGAAAAATCTTTTAGGATTTGATAGGACAATTTATGAGTAAGATTATAGGCTAATATCACGCTATGCCAGTTAGGAGCCGAGCAAAATAAGTGGTAACGCGGGCGGAAGAGGAGAGCGGGCGTGGCACAGCTAGTTAGATATATATAATATAATGTTTATTTACAGAGTGAACATAGAACGCTGGCGGCGTACGTGCTAGCCGGCATCGTGGACAACTACCCCGCGGGGCAGGAGGCCGCCTTGCAGGTGACGTGACACCTGACGGGGGGGACGCATTCAGAAACAGTCATTAAAAGACAAATTAATAAAAAATGCTGGACATTTCACACATCATCATCTAGCCCCAAAGAAAACAGAGCTTGTTTTATGTATGGGATCCTCGATTCAGTGTTTTTGTGTTAGAATTTAATGATAAATATTTTTTTATAAACCAGCCCTATATTCTAACAAAGCTGTTTAAACCATTAACTAGGTTTTTCGTGTTTGTTTTTCGTTTAATTTTGTAATTACACATATAAAAACAAAATGATACATTTCTCGAACAATATTTGAATTCGACTTTGTCCGAGTGAAATAGTGTTTTTTTTAATTGAACTATAAAGTGGCAATGAAACATATGGCCCACTTGTTGGTAGGCGGTTACCGTAACCTATGGATGCTCGTAATACCAAAGGTATCATGCGCGTATTGCCGACCCTGAAACGTAACGGGTGCCTGTCATTTGACCGGCACCTATACGCTTTAATGTTGTAGACAGCAATGGTGGCATCGCTGGTCATTGGTTTGATGAGTTAGGTGAATGAGCGTGTGTTGGTTGCAGGGGTCCATGATCTCGGTGTGTCTGGAGCAGCTGAACGACGGCAGCGCGGCACTGGCGCGGTGGACCTGCATCGCGCTCGGACGACTCTGGCGCGGGTACCGCTCCCTCACTCACACACACGCACATATATATACTTCACTCCCATACACATAATAATAATAATGATAGAAATTTATTTACCGAGCGCTTGCTCCGAAAATAAATGTAAGTTGTGTCACTCCCATACAAGTTTGTACCCCCTATTTCCCCCCCATTAAAATGTCAAAATCCAAAAACCCTGAAACACGTCATTATTTATTTATGCTCAGTAGATGTAATTCAAATTTTCATACATCTAACTTCAAAGAACAAAGACTTTCATACAAATTTCACCTTCCAATCTGCAAACTTCCAAAAATCCTTTCTTATCACATCTGCAGGGTTCTTCAACGAATCCTCTCACTAATAACAAGAAACATTTCCAAATTTTTTAGTTCACATTTCTTTTTCAATAGTGACCGTACGTAACTTCTTCGATGACGAACGGTTTGTTGTTAATCCCGTGATAGGCCTCCTGTGGGTCGGTCGCAGATAGTAACGGGCTACCTACAGAAGGCCCGTCACTTGTCTGGTACAATCCGAGGTGATAGACCTCGGGTACCCGGTGCTGGTACAACGTGCGTTGTTTGTTCCGCAGGTACGAGGCGGCGCGCTGGGCCGGCGTGCGAGATCTGGCGCACGAGAAGCTCTACCCGCTGCTGCAGCACCACAACCCGGAGGTAATCGCATCTTCACATACATCTCATACCGTACCTTACACCCCTTGTTACCGCATTCATCTCGTTCCATCCCTAGCGACTAGAATAAAGTTAAAGAAACAAATCTGATTGAAAACGACAATATTTGTATCGAAACATTTCGATACAAATATTGTCGTTTTTGTTACTTCCTTAAATGGTTGTGGAACGTCTCGTGGTCCGGAGTACTCGGACTTCATCGTCATGTTTCGAGCTCGGCCACGCTCGCATTCGGAGACGTCTGCGCGGTGTTTGCGTGGTATGCGTGCGTCGCCGGCAGCGCGCGTGTACGCTATGTGCGGTGTGGTGTGATCGCAGGTGCGGGCGGCGTGCGCCTTCGCGCTGGGCGCATGCGTGGTATGCGTGCGTCGCCGGCAGCGCGCGTGTACGCTATGTGCGGTGTGGTGTGATCGCAGGTGCGGGCGGCGTGCGCCTTCGCGCTGGGCGCATGCGTGGTATGCGTGCGTCGCCGGCAGCGCGCGTGTACGCTATGTGCGGTGTGGTGTGATCGCAGGTGCGGGCGGCGTGCGCCTTCGCGCTGGGCGCATGCGTGGTATGCGTGCGTCGCCGGCAGCGCGCGTGTACGCTATGTGCGGTGTGGTGTGATCGCAGGTGCGGGCGGCGTGCGCCTTCGCGCTGGGCGCATGCGTGGTATGCGTGCGTCGCCGGCAGCGCGCGTGTACGCTATGTGCGGTGTGGTGTGATCGCAGGTGCGGGCGGCGTGCGCCTTCGCGCTGGGCGCATGCGTGGTATGCGTGCGTCGCCGGCAGCGCGCGTGTACGCTATGTGCGGTGTGGTGTGATCGCAGGTGCGGGCGGCGTGCGCCTTCGCGCTGGGCGCATGCGTGGTATGCGTGCGTCGCCGGCAGCGCGCGTGTACGCTATGTGCGGTGTGGTGTGATCGCAGGTGCGGGCGGCGTGCGCCTTCGCGCTGGGCGCATGCGTGGTATGCGTGCGTCGCCGGCAGCGCGCGTGTACGCTATGTGCGGTGTGGTGTGATCGCAGGTGCGGGCGGCGTGCGCCTTCGCGCTGGGCGCATGCGTGGTATGCGTGCGTCGCCGGCAGCGCGCGTGTACGCTATGTGCGGTGTGGTGTGATCGCAGGTGCGGGCGGCGTGCGCCTTCGCGCTGGGCGCATGCGTGGTATGCGTGCGTCGCCGGCAGCGCGCGTGTACGCTATGTGCGGTGTGGTGTGATCGCAGGTGCGGGCGGCGTGCGCCTTCGCGCTGGGCGCATGCGTGGTATGCGTGCGTCGCCGGCAGCGCGCGTGTACGCTATGTGCGGTGTGGTGTGATCGCAGGTGCGGGCGGCGTGCGCCTTCGCGCTGGGCGCATGCGTGGTATGCGTGCGTCGCCGGCAGCGCGCGTGTACGCTATGTGCGGTGTGGTGTGATCGCAGGTGCGGGCGGCGTGCGCCTTCGCGCTGGGCGCATGCGTGGTATGCGTGCGTCGCCGGCAGCGCGCGTGTACGCTATGTGCGGTGTGGTGTGATCGCAGGTGCGGGCGGCGTGCGCCTTCGCGCTGGGCGCATGCGTGGTATGCGTGCGTCGCCGGCAGCGCGCGTGTACGCTATGTGCGGTGTGGTGTGATCGCAGGTGCGGGCGGCGTGCGCCTTCGCGCTGGGCGCATGCGTGGTATGCGTGCGTCGCCGGCAGCGCGCGTGTACGCTATGTGCGGTGTGGTGTGATCGCAGGTGCGGGCGGCGTGCGCCTTCGCGCTGGGCGCATTCGTGGCGGGAGGCGGCGTCAGGTCGGAGCACGGCAACGCGCTCAACCAGCAGGTCGGCATCACGCTCGCAGCGCGGCTCGCGCTCGACGCCTCCACGCTGGTCCGCGCTGAGATACTCGCAGGTCAGTCATGTCAGTCAGTCAGCTCGAACTTACCCGCTACGTCTTTGAAACAGGAGACGGTCAGTGGTTATCACGACGCACTCTTTCACTATCGTGATAAGAGCTACCCTATTATCATTAGATCATTTAGATGAGATAATTTTTCATTGATCAGAGTTTTGTTCAACAGCTCTGCAGTGGCTGGTGCTGATATTCGAGCAGTACTTCATCGCCGTCTACATCCAGGAGAGGGAACGACGAAGTGAAAGGTGCGCTTGAACGCAATCATACATTAATCGTCTGATAAAGCTAAGTGCAGTGTGATTTCAGTTTTGTCGATATTGTCAGTGATTTACGTTTGCAGGGAGGGTCGGGAGGGGGGAGCGCGCGTGGACCGCGGACAGGACGCGCTGGCAGCCGCCGTGCCGCGCGCCGCGCACTCCGCGCCCAGACACGCCGCGCTGCTGCCCGCCATCGGTACACACACACGCACACACACACTATACTGTGGGGGTGGTGTGGTCGAAACACTTAGTTAGTTGGTTCTGAATACAGGTTTCGGGTCGGTGTACATGAAGCTGTACAGCACGCTGGAAGCCATGCAGCACGAGCCGCATCCGCAGGTCTCGCAGATGGCGGCAGACATCATCAACTACATCGCGAACCAAGTGGACAATGTGGCGCAGGCCCGCGAGGTGGAGCCCCGCTCCAGCAACAGCCTGCCGCCCTCACCCAACACGCAGCCCTCGCCGCTGCACGAGGGGACGCGGACGTTGCCGCACGGTGAGACACACCACACTGCGAGTCAGGTGCACAATGTTGACGCTGCCGTCCAGTTGCAGCCGGCAGCACTCGTTGATATAGCTCGAAACCAACCTCACGGCGTGCAGGTATATGCACCAATATCGAAGGTCCAGACCTCCGAAATTAGGAGCATGTGGTGGTATGAAATGCCACTTTGTTCCTTCATTCGCAAGCAACTGGTCAATCTCATGGGTAGTTGGGATACAGATCTATTAAACATCTGACGTAACTCCTTATCAGCACCTATAAAATGTGTTCCATTATCACTGTATAAGTCTTGACAATGACCTCTTCTTGACACAAACGTCCAATGAAGATCTCATTCATATACTAAATATTTTGAATTCCTATAATCTCTACACAGCCTACGCAAAGACTTTTAACACTTAAAACATTTATAAAATTAAGCTTTAGAAAATCAACAAATAGAAACGAATATAAAGCTACTATATAACAATAGCACCGCAAATATAAAATTGTACTCCAGGTGTCCATCATTTAAATTTCAAAAGGGAGGTAAGCAAGGATATCCGCTTTCCCCCATACTATTTATTAGATTCGTGGGTAAAAAAAATGCACTGACGTCTGAGGCTAACGCCATGCTCCAAGACTTGAGCACGGCTAGTATTGGGGTTGACCTTGAAATGAACCGGTCGAAGACGGAACTAATGAGCATGAAACTTAAGGTTGAGGTAGATGGGCTGGAACTACATTATGTCGATGAGTATATCTGGGCCTTCGTATACTGGCTACCTACGGTGCGCAGACATGGTCACTCACTGAATTGCAGAATTCCTAGCACAACATTTTTCAGAGAGCAATTGAACGCAGAATTCTCGGCCTTAAACACATCGTCAGAGTATGGAATACTATGCTGCTTTAACAGGCAAGCTCAAGTGGGAATGGGCGTGCCACGTCAGTCAGACGCATCCTGAAAAGTTGTTGTACATCGCAACTCTTTACCCTAGGGTGGAAGGCTACGACGGGGTTGGCCGAGAAGCCGCTGGTGTACAATCTAGATTCACATGAGAGATGGTGGGAGACCGACAGAGAACTGGTATAGTTGGAATATTTTGTGGGAGACCGGTGCCCAGCAGTGAGACAAATCAGGATCAAAAAAGCACTATTCTAACGGGTATATTATTATAGTGATTAAATATAATAAACTCCAACAACTAACGATTAAAATAACAAGTATAAACTTCAATTTAAACCACTTGGCTAGCTTATTAACCTGTGATTCTTAGCAAAGTTTAACTGTCAATATATCTGCTGCTCTGTAAAAGAAATAGCACATATTTGGCATCAGCCCAAGTGCAACGAGATAATTTATAATTCTGCAGATTCAAACTAAATCGTGGCCTAGACCCCATACATTTTCTCACCATAATCATTTGATTGTTTATACAAAAATATCTAAAGATATTCTATTGAATTTTATAGTATCTATATATTTTAGCATGGTTTATATATGTTTATATATATTTAGTTATTTTTAGGAAAAATTTTTTCTGTACACTATCCTACTTCTATAATTACCTCTCTCTAGCTCAAGGTTTGCTGGAAGAAAACTCTGTTTAGGGTTAAGCTCGCCTTTGTACATGTCATTTAATTCTGCCTATTGTAAATGTTTATTTGTGTGTACAATAAAGAATAAAGAATAAACAGAAAGGAGCCTGTACAACTATGAGGCTGAGATTAACCCCTCACTTGATAAAAATCATTTGACGGGGTCTATCTTGAAGGGCTCCAGGCTCCGACGTGACTGAGTGATCACTGGCGATTGCACTATTTCCACTTGTCGTAAATAAACGTAACCGTGTCGTGTCAGGCCCCCGACGCCAGAAGAACGCTCTGCCGCACACCATATCCGAGGACTTGGTCGCACAGCGGGACTCGCCGCGGGACCGCGACTCCATCTCCAGCAATTCTAGTGAGTATCTCGCAGCTACAACACTATGAACTCGATCACATTTCCTTCATCTCATAATGATTCGTCGTCTTATCAGTCGGAAAATTTTCATTGCTGGACATAGGCCCTCCTCATGGAATCCCTCGTAGAAACATCTTAAACCTATTCTATAGTTGGAGCTGACCTCCAGCCACCAGCTTCCCGCGAATCTTACGGTATGTCTACGTAAAGCGACCGTTCGTGGCACAAACCTCGAAACCAAAGGATGAGAATATCTTGATACTATGTTGTTCTATACACTCGAGTTGCAAATCTCCTTTTGTTCCTTTTGAGATCTGTTCCGTGGTGACCACTTAGATCCATATTACCCAGAAGTACTGACAGAAACGAGGTCAGTGAAGATGTTCTTATTTCAGGTCAAACTTACCTGAAGAAGCAGATAGTGAGCACGCAATTCGTGGAGTGGGCGTCGTGCAAGTTCTCTCGGGCGGAGGGCGTGGGCGGGGGTGGGGGGGATTGCGAGAGCCGGGCCCACCATGAGCGCTGCTGGAGGAGGAAGCGGAACCGCAGCCTCCGCGCCGAGGCCGCTGGTAGATACCGTTAGCTCTCTATAACTGCGAATATAACAAAATCCTACTACTCTACCCCAATCCCATTTTTCAGCCGTGCTCTTTCTCTTTTTCACCTTTGACTACAAAATTAACAACCAGCTTCTTGCGAGAATTCATTCTAGATTCGATGTAAGCTTAAGTCAAGTAGTGGAATTATAGGTTAAGTATAAAGAGCGCCTCTTAACAGCGAGTATTCGTTGTATGTGTTCAAACTCATGTTGTGATACTGCAGCGGCGTTGCGGAACATCACGGAGCCCAAGATGGAGTCGCAGATGTTCCAATCGCGCTGCCCGCTGCCGCCGAGCGTCGTACAGTTCCACCCGTACGAGCAGCACACCGCCGTCGCGCACCGAGACAACTACATGTAAGTCGGGGGAGCTCGGTGTAGGTCGTAGCGCCTGGACCTCGCTACAGCGACGATGTGCCCGCAGGATCTTCGACTGGGGCAGCGCGGCGCGGCTCGGCGTGGGCGCGTGGCGGCCGCGCTGGGGCCGCATCACCGACCTCGCGTACATGAACGCGCATGCCAACGCGCTGCTGTGCGCCGCCTCGCACACCGGCCGCGTCGCCGTGTTCCGCCCCGCCGCGCCCGGCGCCGGCGCCGAGCCCGCGCTGATGGCAGCCTGGCGCGCGCTGGACACCCGCCGCGCGCCGCCCTACCGCCCGCCCCCGGCTCAGCCGCTCTACAGTAAGTGAACGCCGACGTTGCCGCGTCACCTGACGAGACCTCTGCTAGTTAAAACTAGATTTCTCCGGAGCCTTATTCATAGTGTGCTTTCGCCTGATTTCTATTCTTGATTCCTGTTATATCATTTATCATTTTTTAAACATGACAGTTCGTATTATCGTGAAGTGAATCTTAACTAGGTGTTAGATGAGGGCATCTTGGTGACGCGGCCGACGCACTTTCTTCACTCCTTCGCAAACACACTAGCTCTTTACCGTGCCCGACACGCCTTAGATAGACAGATAGAAAATACTTTATTGCAACTATGTTAAAATTTGTTACCTGTACCTAAGACAGTGAACTCCATGGTCGCGGCTCGCAAACGCTCATTATATTTCAAAATTTCTTATAAAATGTGCTATCGCCTATCCTATAGCAATTTTGTTTCGTAAATCTTTCGTAATCTTTCCATAAAAAAGGGGTCTAAAATGAAAATAATTAATTATAGACCTATATCAAAACTTTGCATAATTGCTAAAGTGTTTATAGATTAATATATAATCAAGTTTATGCTGTCTTGAGAAATACATTCAGTCCATCTCAGCATGGGTTCTTAAGAGGAAAATCTGCAGTGTCTAATATTATACTCTTGAATGACTACATAACTGAGGTTATGGATAACGGTCAGCAAGTTGATGTTATATATACAGATTACAGCAAAGCATTTGATAGAATTGACCATAATACTTTATTAGGTAAGCTCATTAATTCGGGAATACGTGGTGATTTGCTTAGATGGTTCTCATCCTACATCGATAATAGATCACAGGCTGTGGTTCTTAACAACTACATATCTAGTTGAGTTTCTGTTCCAAGCGGCGTTCCTCAGGGATCCTTGCTTGGTCCTCTTTTATTTATAACTTATGTGGGAGATATTGATTCGTGTTTTTAGTCATCCAATTTACAAGTTTAAATAAACTTGAGCTTAATCCCTCCAAATGTTTTACCTTTACTCGTAAATTTAATGTTCATCATACAAATTATACCTTACAAGGACAAGTTATTTGCAAGAGCAATGTGATGCGTGATCTCGGTGTTCATCACGTCTCAAAGATACTTTTTGATGTTCATTTTGATAAAATTATTAGTTGAGGTCATCGGGTCTCGTAATGCGACTTTCAAAAAAATTTACTAATGTGAAAACAATAAAACTTGTATTGTACTTTTGTAAGGAGGACTCAGGTATGGAACCCAAATTATGCCACGAATATCGATCGGATTAAGAGTATCCAAAGGCGGTTCTTGAGGTACCTATGCTTTCATTCCTATATAAAAGATGTAGCGGCTTAGGATTAAGTAATCTGTTATGTTACATGTTTAATGAATAAATAACTTTAACTTTAGAATTAAGATTCCCCATGGTTCCAATCATTACCTTAATCTCTGTAAACAATTTCATTGTTTACCACTTTGGAATCGACGTGAGATCACTGATAATTTTTATATGTTAAAAATTATTCATAATGATATTGGTTGTCCAGACCTTCTTGGCAAATTGCAGTTTAATGTTTCTCAGAGAACCCTCAGGTTCAACTCTCCTCTAAGTGTGCCTGGAGCCTCAACGAACTATTGGAAAAAATCGTATATGTTGCGAGCGAGTAGGACTGTGAATGATTTCAGTTGGGGCATTGACCTGTTCCATAGAGTACATCAAGGTGACTATCACTCAACTTTAATCGTTCGTAGGTAAATTTTCTTAGTTTTTATTATTAAGTTTATCTCCAGTAGTTACAAATAATAATGTAATAACCTATTTAACAATATTTACAGTATGTAAATATTGTATTTAAATTAGATGCTTCGGCAATTTTTTCTTTATCATCGGAATTACGAACGCCCAAATGTGATATTTATCTAGAGCTGTTACATCAATTATTTATATATTATAGGGTTATCGTGAAATTATTATAATAGTTCGGAAAATAAAATAAAAGTGTTTTAATTTGTTATTTAATGACACCGAATAATAAAAAAGTTTATTAGTACCCAATAGGGCATGCAATTATCGTGACTTAAATACTCACTGTAAATTGACTAAAAAAATAGGCATGACAAATCCACAATATACGTACTGCTATGAAATGTGACTAACGATCTTAACAGCTCTATATACTTCGAAACACTGGAACCGCACGTGCTACCGCCTTTGAAGCTCGCTGGCGACTGACGAGCCGCCACAAGCCGCGGGACGGCCGGACATTATATATTTAGGGCCGAAGCATCTCATTTAAATCGTAGAACTGTACTTATCTAATATTAATGAACACGAAATCATTATCTGCTCGTTCGCTGCCTGGCCGAGTTTACACCCGTGCTAATAAATGTCAGCCTGTTCGCTCATTCAAAATCAAATCAAAATAAAATTTAGGTAGGTATTTATTGAGGAAAATAAAAAGGTGGCAGTACAATTGTGTGTGTGTGTGTGTGTGTAACTGAAAATATCATTGAAATTTTCCTCTCAAAAATGTATTGGTGCAGCAATAAAAATAGCAAGCCTTACTGAATCTTTCACTACACTGGTTCTTTCGACGTCCTTCACTAGACCCTTGTCAATGCTATTATGACTGCTTTTCATCTGACATTCAAATCCACGGCGTTGAGGGTGGAAGAGGCCCTTCATGGTTTGTATTTTTTTCCTAACACCTAAAATACCATTATTCTTATATCTTAATATTCATGTTGTCGAATCTGCTCATCTATTCATCACATTTCAACATTTAAGTTGCGGTAGATCTGCCGAGTAGTTTCAAATTGCGCTTTTTCAGTTTATGTTTTTTTATTTTTAACTCAATCTAGTATTGACTCTTGTAACCCTATTTACTCAGATTGCTCGAAATCTCTATGTAAATACTTAGTTACTTAATGACTAGTTAAAGCACTCCCGGCTTCCTGAGACAATCAGACGGTTGGATCAAAATCTAATTACCACAATACATCATTTATATCTAATTAATAAATGAAAATCTAAATTGATGAACATAAAATTGGGTTAAATTTGAATAATTTTCTTTCAAAATGTCCCAATTTTACGTGACTTTTATCTCCCGCGAATGGTTCTTCGGTCTGATGGTCTCGGAGGCGGTTTAGATAGTTGGATGATAGTTGTGGTATGCGGCAGGTCTAGCGCAGCTGGTGTCGGATCAGTTCTCGTCGGCCGACGACCGAGCGGCGCAGAGCAGGACCAAAAAGTCAGACAGCGATCGTGAGTTCATACCATACACTGTTGCCAGTAGAATGTTCTCACGTAGTGTTCTCATCGCAATGTAGACACCGCTCATTACAATCATACATGCATCATGTGCTGCTAGGGTTCAGGGTGGGGGGAGGTGGGTTTGCAGAATCGAAGCTTGTCAAGATTCGATTTCGAATGCTTAATGTTTCAAAATAAAGATGATTCAGAGGTTTCGAGACTCGCATCATGAGTTCTACTGCTGTGAGGTATATTCGTGCTTCATCGGGATGATGAAAGTGTTTTATCCGTTGCAGCCAGGGGTAGTTTTGTTCCGGGAGCTATCGCAATCATGTAAAATTTATCCATTCAACTTGTAAATTTCCGGGGCGACTCACGTGAAACGATACAGTGGTCAGGTACGTAATTCGGAGACGTAAAAGTGTCTGTGTGTTGCATGTCAGTGGGCAGCGGCGGCAGCAGCCCCGTGTCCGCGGGCGGCGGCCTGTCTGCGGGCGCGCCGGCGACGCTGCTGCGGTGGAGCGCGCGGCGACGCTCCCTCGCCGTGGGGGGCCACGCCGCCGCCGTGCGACTGTGGGACGCGCACGCGGAGCTGCTGCACGACACCATCGACACCGGTACAGGCCGACGCGACGCCGCAATGCGACCGCGAATGCAACCCACCCCACCGCCGCTCACCGCTCCCTCCGCTCCTTCCCGCAGAGAGCGAGTCCCCGGTGACGTGCATGTGGCGCGAGGACGGCGCTGACCAGCTGACCTGCGGCTTCGCGGACGGCTCCGTGCGCGCGTGGGACGAGCGCTGCGCGGGAGCGCCGCTGTACCGCCTGCAGCACCACGCGGCGCCGGTGCTGGCGGCGGCTGCGAGGCACGACCTCTACACCGTGCTGACGGGCTGGTGAGTGCGACCGACGCTGCGAAACGACGCACCAGCGATGACCCTGGTGTTGCAGATGCGAGGGCATACCTGCTTCGGATACTTAAGAGACCCTTTTTTTTTTTGAGGGTATTAAAATGCCCATTCATTTCCCTTCCGCCATGGGGGTGACGGAACATGGTATGCGGGCCTCCCCCGGTGAGCAGTCCTCCGCGGTGGTGGGACGAGATGGGAACCGGGAACCGGTCCGGGCCTCGGCCTCAAGGAGGGGTAACCTTCTCTACTTAAAAGAACCTGCGTCGATGTGTCGCGTCATTGTGTTAGCATGGATGCGTTGTTTCAGTGTGAACGGCGAGATCCGCATGTACGACACTCGCAAGCTGGCCGTCACGGAGCTGGTGCGAGCGCCCGCGCCGCTCAACGCGCTCGCCGTGCACCCCCTCGCCAACCTGTTCGCATGGTACCCGCACACGCACACACACACACACACACACACACCGATTAGACACCATCAATTGCAACTTGTACCCAGTTCTCGATAACATTTCATTATTTATAGCCTTTATAGATTGCGCAGGGATCCATTAATTCCTGTCTACAAATTTTAAACTCCCTTGAAATGTAAAATTCGTATATCAGAACAAAACACAATATTTTATTTTATTTTTAATTAGAAAACAAACAGCTTAAATAACACTAATGAGCTACAAATTGCATGAGTGGACCTTTGACAGTTTTCACTAATAGTTCTGAGTTTAATTATCAATATCTGTTTAACAATAATGAGGAGTTTCCTCGTATACTACGAAAGATCTTCCAATCTAAGAAAAAACTTTTGGGTAGTACCAGCCAGTACCCAAAAGTACTGGCTGGTACTCTTGGGTGCACTTAGCATAAGCACCCAAGACAACGTTTTGTCTACGCAAGAGAAGACAAAAACTATTTCTGTCGCCTATTCTATCAAACAAAAGAGAGGGACAAATATTTTAATCTTCTCGGGGCGGTAGATGTTGTTCGTTGTCTTGGGTCTTCATGTTAAGCTGACAGGTCTAGCTGTTCATTCAACATGGTCCCAACATAGTTGTACTGGTTAAGATTACATAAGTTTATTGTTAAGTTCACGTTTTCGATCGCAAACTCCTAACGTTCTGGTGATCGATATTTAAGATCATGATTTTTCCAGCCAAATAAGTGTTCGGCCGGATAGTGCAGTTGACTAAATAAACAGGTAAGTTCAATGTTAGGAGTTTGCGAACGAAGTGCGTTGATAGATATTAAATAAAGGGTGAAATCTTGCAATATAATAGGTGAATACAATTAAGTCTATTGTCATTATTATTTATCTTTACATATAATGAGAAATCTGATATTGATGACGTTGCAATTAAGTTTGAATAATATGAGTAAGTCGAGTAATTATAACTTAGACACCTTTCTATTGAAAACAAAAAAGTCTATATCTAAGGCCAGAATCAGATTGAGACTCGTTCTGGAATACGGGCTACGTGTTCGTAAGCTCGGTTGTAAAATTTTGTGTGTGTTTAACTACATATGTGGATCGTGTTCGCAATAAACAATAATATGAATGATTGTGTGTTGCAGCGGCTCTTCGAACCAGTCCATCCACATCTACGACCTGAAGGGCTCCTCGCTGAACATAATAAAGTACAACGAGGGATTCATGGGCGCGCGCATCGGGCCCGTCTCCTGCCTCGCGTTCCATCCGCTCCGGTACACGCTGCTCCAACTCCAACTACCCTCACATCGGATCAATAATTAAGGCCGCGACCGCATTCTGAAATTATTATCTTCTAGCGTTTTGCGAGAACTCTAGAGATAACAAACACATTTTTTGAATCGAACAATATATCTCACCTGAATGTGAGCTTAGAGCATTGAGAAAAATAAAAAAAACACGACTGTCTTCCCTATGGTGGGCATTCTCAGATTCATACACAGTGAGTAGATCTTTGAGGATATCAAGTAGGGGGTAGTCAGAGGCACGTCCAAACATTACATTTGGTATAAGACCGCGTTTTGCAAGTTGGCATTTCACATGACAGGTGCAAGCCCATCCGCGCTTATTGGAACACTTACTGTTAAACACAAAATACAGGTGTATATTTTGTGTGTACAAAAATTTCAAATTTCAAAAATAATACCGGGCACGCCGGTTTCCTCACGATGTTTTCCTTCACCGTTTTGAGCACGTGATAATGCACATATAATTTTTCAAGTGGAGAAATCCATTGGTGCACGACCGGCTTCGAACTCACGACCTCCGGATCAGAAATCGGGGTATCGCCCACTAGGCCGAACAATGTCCTAGTTATAACTAGGACATTGTTCGGCCTAGTGGGCTAAACGCCAATTTCACACGCAGATAATCTGCTTATGCCCAACCGGTAGAACGAAGATGAACCAAGAGAAAAAAAACTTAAGCTATTTTAAGTGGTAAAGTTTAAGTGTAACAAAGAATAGCAGTCGGGCAGTCGAGTAGCTCGGGGCGGATGGAACTTCAATAGATGTCCTGTTTGCAGGTTGGCGCTGGGCGCGGGCTCGAAGGACGCGACGGTGTCTGTGTTCATGTCGGAGGGGCGCCGGTGACCGCCCGGCGCAGGCCGAGGACGCAGCGCAGCGCAGCACAGCGCAGCGCTGCCGGATCGGCACATTATGTACATTATATGAGCGTTTGTTTGTTGCGCGCGGAACCAGCTTCACGTCGCTGTCCGCGCCTTACACGTGATGCAATACAAACTGACGGACGAGCCGTAATGCTCCCACCAGGCATCAATCTAATTGCATGTGCTACACTATTCTAGAACTTGACGGAATCAAGGTGTTTTCCTACACCGTTTGAGGCAAATCATTGTTACGACAGAAAGAACCCACTGTCCATATTCGAACCCATGGTCTTCGGATCGGTGAGGAAAGTTCGCTAACTTTCCTCAACATCGAGATCTCGTCTCGTGGTGGTGTAGTGAGGTTACCACCCAGGGTTTCACATAATTCATCCACAGGTAGTTAATTCGGAGATCTATGCTGAGTTTTACATAGAACTGTCATCGTTTTGACCATACTATGTCGTCAAAACGTTTTGACCGTCGTTAAAGTATTAGCTTTGTCCAATGCGACTTGATCAAAGAAATTGGATGTTCTTGAAGGCACTTGCGAATCTTGTTATTGAAGGCAATCGGGAAATAAATTTAGTTAAATCTTGGGCATAGATATTGGCATGAGGCAATCGTTGAAAATATTTGATCAACACCGACAAAAATGTTTGACCAGTTGAATACACCCTTATATACATTCTGTACCTATATGATAATTTTATCTATTCACCAAAATTAAAGTATGGCGGTTCAAAAACGAGAGTTTAACTCGACACAAGTCAAGGAATGCTTAGTTTTTAGATGACTTATTATTGTTAGGCAAATCATAATTAAAGCGAAAGTAATTTGTATATTTAGACCAAGTTCACCAACACAATAACTTGTGGTAAGGTCCGAATCAAAACTGTTTGACACATTTTTTCATAGAATCTGTCTTGATCAATCAATGGTTAGAATTGACGGTCAGTTTATTTAATTGGTGAACTCAAGGACTTAGAGGCGCCAAATAAATAGTACAAATCATGTCGTGGATCGGTCGGATTGGTAGCATTACGTGTAACAATGAGACGGCTGTGTCTACAAACAAATTATACAAAATCCACAATGTATTCAGTCGTGGGTGCGGGCGTCCCGATAACAAAGTTTGATGCTTGCTAGGTATAATTTTTGAACCAATAGAACTTTGTGTCAGAGAGTTCGGCATACGTGTTTATTTTGTCCTCGTCCAACGTGCTAGGGGTATATCTTTCAATAATGTAAAATTATGTGAAAATAAAACATATTGCTATTTGTTAATTTTAAAGTGAAAACGAAATCTAAGGAGAACAATTAAGATGAAATGTGTTCCAAAAATTGCGATTATGCGTTCAAGTCCCGCGGAATCGGAATCAGCAGGACTTGAACCCGCGTATTAATCATTTTAATTTATTGCTATTGTTCACTTAATTATAATTTTGCGTGGGTATTGTTAAAAAATATTAAAATAAAATCAAACTTATGTGAGTATATTTAGTTTATTATACTTAATGTTATTTCATAACTTTACCCAATTTGACAATTTACTTGTAATATGAAAAGCGGTTTCGATTTTTGAAACTATCATAGATAATAACATAAATTGTTTGCCCCTTAGATGAATTCTGTTAAATTGTGTTCTGTGATTTAGTGAAAATATAGGTTTTAGATGTTCAAGTCGGCTTCCGATTTGATGCAAATGTCGAGCCAAAACAATAAGTTATTTTCTAATTTGACACAAGAACACGCCAATTATATTATAACTTGTTAAGCAACCACAATGTTGAATATGATACAACTCATAGGATACAGCTTTTGGGTATAGCTCTGATCACCTTATATATACAATAATAAAATTAAACAATGTTACTGCCAATTTTGAACATTTTATGATAGCTTCAGCTATTTGAAGTATCATTTACTTTAAGTTTATCTTTGTCTGGCTACAGTTAAGAGTGCATGTAGCAAGATTCAGTCTGAAGTATTCAAAGAAGGTGCATAATTACAATACTTATATATTGTACATTACAATACTTGTATATTGTACATTACAAAACTTATTTGTTGTACATAACAAAAAGAAATATTTTGCTGATTAATAATTGCTGCATTTCATTAGGTAGGAATTTGTGTACACAAAGTAGATTTTATTACTTTTTTGATTAGTAAGTTACAGAAAGTTCCTACAACTTAAAACTACATTAATTAAAACATAGATGCCATTTTAGTTTGAGTTAGTAGGTATTTGTTAATATAGTTAGGTACCCTGTGTTCCATGTTATATAAGAACTAATGCATGTGATTTTATAAATATCTAGGAGATAAAGAAAGTACCCGGTAGCTACCAGCATTTATTATAATTATCATGGTGTTCCGTGTGATTTGAACAAAATAAGACGTACATAGGAAAGGTTTTTGTCGGCAATGGAAGTATGTACCTACTTAGCTCCAGCACCAGAAAGAGGAGACAATGTGGTGCCTTGTGAAGAACTTTAATGATTATACTAAAATATTATAATGTAGTGAAAGGCAATTGGTTATTTATTATTTGTAATCTATTGAATTTTTCAATAAAATGCTTGATTATTCGCTTTTACATAATGTAATTATACATACTGTACATTTTACATTGTTAAATAAAATGAGATTGTAAATGTTAAGATTATTTTATTCATCTCCTAGTGTGAAATGAAGCTCTTAGTTACCATTTTGCTGACAATCACGTCTAGTAAACTGTCTGTATATTTATAATCAGTCAACTTGTAGACTTGCTTCACATCCTGCTCCCGTGTGAAGTGCTCCAGCTCGCTCATGGGACAGAGCTGGCCCTCTATTTGTGGGAGGATGTCTTCTTCGAGGGCACTCTCACCAGTTACCAGGAAACACACCAACAACTCCTGACCCTTCTCTATGCCAAATTTACTCAGGCTCTGTGATATGTTCTTGGATAGTGATAAATTAAATAAGATTTCTGCATGAACATTCCTAGTCACCATGGAGTTCTGTCTGTAAGCAAGCATGGCCCGGTTAGCAGCTACGGCCACTTGGAATGGGTGAACGATTAAACTTGGTTTTATGACTGCACAGTTCCAGGCACCCTTAACAATGTTGCTTCTAATTGCATCTACATTTTTTACATTCTTGAATAGATATATCTTGAGGTTTGTAGTGGTTTCAGGGTCCAGATCACAGATGTAGGGCTCAGGAGTCATTATATTATGGTATCACCGTGGAGCACCTGGAAACATGTTTCGATTGGGTAAGTGAATTGTAGAATCTTATCAGGTACTAGACATCTGCGGCGCGCCTAATACCACCACAGACTTACTAGATCCTTCCTAGTAGTCTGTGCTTACACAGACCTGGAATGCGCAGCCAGTATTACAAACCATTTGGTTTGTAATAAATTTCAGCATGTGTCCTCATATATACTAAACACATGACGGTATTGCACACCCCTGGAATGTACGCCCCGTATTTAATTATTAGGTGCCACTATTCTGGACGCTTATTGGTCGAGACTTCGTCATATCCCTGAACCCTCATTGGTCGATGCAAAGGAGTAGCATGCCAAGAATAGACAGTTTGCACTGATCAAGTTATAATATGTTCAACCAAGACTTGCCATTGATAAGTAATGCAAAAAATAAATTAATGTTGGCCTGAAAAATCCTTCCTAGGCAAATCCGTCTTGGATAGGTTAGGTTATTATTATTTTTTATACCCACCCAGAAAAGCAGGATTGCTGGAACTTGGGTTCAAAATAAATAATAAATAAGTAAAAACAGACATACTTAAATAACTACCTACTCTACTGCATTAATTTACTAATAGCATTAAATACTATGACAACACGACACTTGACCCTCGCATCCATAGCACTCGCACTTGAAAACAGCATGAAAGTGGTTCTAATTCCAAGGTTGTACAAAACTGGCCGTAATCTGTTATCGCAAGATAAAATCTGTTATCTTGCGTCATTTAAGTTTTCAAACTACCCTCAAGTGCGGCGCGTGATGGACGAGGTCTCCAGGCCTCGATCCAATGTGATTGAAAGTGATAATATGAGTAGTGAAATAACTCAGGAGTATAATCTAGTATGTGAGTTAGAAGAGTTGAATAGGCACGAGATATTGGAAAATAACCAGATTGATAACATGAGTGGTGCTGGATCCAAGAGAAAGAGGGATGATGGAGAAAAGAGAAGTGACAGTGAAGAAGTAATTGATGAGAGCTTTACATTGATGAAAAAAATGTCCAAAAAGTCTAAACAGCAGTCAGTTAACGTTAGTGGTTATAGGCAGTCAAAACCATATGATAACTCAAGGAAACATACCAGAAACATAACCTGGATTTAATTTTATCAAATTAAGTGTTGCCGAAACAGATTGGTCTAGCTAAGTTGTTGAAAGCAGAAAATATACCAAATATCACAGAGATCAAATACAAAAACCCCCATACAAAGTATTAATTCGATTTGAGAATAGAGAAGATGCAGAAAAACGAATACTCAGTAAGAAGTTTTTCGAACTAGGTTATAAATGTCGCTTCACAAATGAAGTCAGCCTTACTTATGGCTTGGTGAGATACATTGAATTAGAGGTTGAAGAAAAGGAACTGATGGAATCATTCAGTGGTGAGTTTGAAATAGTTTCTGTAAAGAGACTCAAACGTATGAACGAATCTGGTGTATGGAGCGATAGTGAGACTTTACGTTTCTGCTTCAGAGGTGCCTCTTTACCACAGTATGTCTATGGATATGACTGTCGTTTCAAAGTAGAACCCTACACTTTCCCTGTTAACCAATGCTCGATATGCTGGAAATTTGGCCATCTTGCTCGCATGTGCCCATCATCAAAAAAAAATGCCCCAAGTGCTCCGGAGAACATGAAAATTGTGAAACTACACGGTTCAGATGTATAAATTGTAAAGGGGATCATATGGCATTTGAGAAGAACTGTCCCGTCTATTTAAAAGAAAGAGAAATTAGACGAATTATGTGTGAACAAAACTGCACATATAAAGTAGCAATATCAAGTTATTTGGATAAACAAAGACAGAATAAGAGGCGAAGTTATGATATCGAAAACTATATACCGCTGCCTGAAGAAAGAGATATTCAGGAAAGCTCTCCTGTTGAAATCATTGTTACCGAAGCTATGATTCATAATAGAAATTTAAGGGACTTTGAAATGGAATATCAAGAGGAAAGTGTGGATACTAGGAGCAGAGAAGAAGAGAACAGGAAGACAGGATCGAGGCAACAACAAAAGAAAAAGAAGAAAAAACAAAAACACAAGAAAATAGTAATTGAAACTAGAGCACCACCTGCGAAGAACAACAAAAACATTGAAATCATATCACTTATAGATGAAGCCCAGAGGGAAAAGAAAAGAGAAGATAAAGAAGGATATGGTCAAGACAAGCTACAAGATAAGTTTAGATTTATATTTAGTACAAAAAAAAAAATTTTTTTGCAAGAATTAGTTTTGAGGAAAACTTAAGTTAATAGTAAAATTATTGCTTGATGAACTCAAGAATTTCTTTGTTAGAGTTGTCAGTAATGGGGATATAATTAGGATACTAATTAATCTCTTTCATGATGGATGACAACTATACAAGGAACCGTGTTCGAATGGGTTTCGGGCTACTGCTCAATATCTCGAAGCCTCATACCAAAAAAACAAGAAGTATTATTAAATCAAGATAAAATTGGTATATGTTTAGTTTGTGAAACTTGGCTAAATTCTGAGAAGGACTTAAGAATCAGTGGGTATAGTATCTACAGAAAAGATAGAGCTGATGAGCATGGTGGAGTGGCTATTTTGGTCCACAATTCAATAAAAACTCAATTGTATCCTGTAAATGTAAACAATTCCGGAATAGAAATGATTGGTATACAAGTTTTCAATTGTAAGAATCTAAAATACATTGCTTCAGTTAACTGTCCGCTGTTAGAACAACCCAATCTGATCGGGATGATATTTTTTCAAGAACTGGTCCAACAAAACAGACACTAGAGGCATGCAATTACTAGACTCCAGTGTGGATCATCATTTTGTTACAATAAATAATGGAGATGATATGTCTATGTCTATGTCTAGATGTATCAAGATTTAAATTAGTTAATGGTCTCTTACAAGAAAGCATAACTTTTGTTTCCACAGACAAAGCAATATTATTTTAATGGTTTTTTAACAAAAGAAACATTAGGCAGTGATCACCTACATATTTATTAAAATTTGTAACGAATTCAATGATGTACCTTCGTTTATCAAACGCCGCAATCTTAAGTTAGCAGACTGGAAACTCGACCATGATACATGCCAAAATAGTTTGATTAATAGTAGAACCTTTAAATAACCATGTTCAATCGATTTATTATTATTTTATTGAAAATTTAATTTGCACCAACCCATCCAAGTTGTTAATTATTGGTGCCCAGCTGTGTCTCGGGCTCCAGCGGAGCGCCGTTTGGTTCTCAAAAACTTTAGAAAGAATGCTAAACCAAGTAACCTTGCTGTGTTAAAGAAAAAAATTGCTGAGACACAAAGAATCATAAGACAGGCAGTGGCAAGCAGCTGGAAGAGCTTTTGCTGAGAGATAGATCAAACAAATAGCTCCTCTGAAATGTGGAAAAAAATGCGCTGGATGAAAGGTTTTAGAAAATCCCCAATTCATGCCCCTGCTGACATGAAGGATGAGTTATTACGTTCTCTAGCTCCAGACTTCGTAGAGCCTCCAGCACCTACATTCAATTCAAGGAATATTCAGCTAGATAGTGAGTTCACTCCACAAGAGCTCTACAGCTGCCTGAAGAAAAAGGATTCAGCTCCAGGAGAAGATTATATCACCTATTCAATGATTTACTATTTACCTACAGAGGGTAAATTGTTATTACTAAAGATTTATAACCTTATATATAAACATGCATTGATTCCAGAACAATAACGCAATATAATAATAATAATTCATTTATTTGCCTGAATGCGGTAGTACAAAGTTATTTATAATATCCTTATCATTAAGAATAAGAATTGTACCCCGGTTTATCTCTTTTCCCCACACTAGGTCTGAAAGCCTGCATAGTGCGGTCACAAGGGATTCGCCACGGACTCTCTTCGATAGGAGTTGTTTCCTATATCAATTAATGATCATGTTTTTTTTTCAATAGCAAGAAAACGTAAAAATAAAAAAGAATTATCATTTAATATAATTATCTAGAGGATAAGAATTTTTTTGTTGTCTGTGTGTATATATATAAATGTGGGTTGCGTGTGTGTAAATATATGGTGTATGCGTGTGCGTGAGAGCTGTTTGTGTGTTTATAAGTATGTAAGGATGAGTAAGTCAGTCTATGCAATATTCATCAGATTCTCAGTTTTATCGTAGTTAAGTTCCCTGAGATAATCCTTCAATTTCAATTTTAATTTATACATATTCATATCTACTAAAGCAATATTTTTGCTTATTCTATTGTATAGCCTTGGTCCTATATTAGCCAGTGCTCTTTGGCCAAATTTTGTACGTGCTTTGAGAGATTTAAAGACCAGATCCTTTCTCCGTTTTTTTTTGTGAGTCTTATATGTCCGAGTTTACAAACGTATGTTGTACAGTTGTGGCTGCTTTTATGAAAAGCTGCCTTACTGTAAGGACGCTGCACTCCTTGTAAAGGGTTTCTGTGGGATACAATCTCGGCTTGAACTTCATTACTTTTAGAAGGGCTCTTTGCGCTCTTTCAAGTTTCAAGAGATGGGTTTTTGCAGCGGCTCCCCATGCTGTGATGCAATAGCCTAGGATTGACTGACCAAGTGCTAGGTAAATTTTGACAAGTGATCCAGAATCGAGAACATGGCGCAGATGTTTGAAAATATAGATAAGTTTCCGGGTGCGCCCTGATAAACTTTTTATCTGCTCCGACCATGCTAAGTTATTGTCCAGGATAATGCCTAGGTATTTGATACATTCGGTAGATTTCAAATTCTCACAAGAGCACAAACTAATTCTATCACAGGAAGCGACATGCATTATAAGGTTTATATCTTCTTTTGGTTGGCCACTTTTGTCAATTGAGAAATTAAGGTATTTTGTCTTGCAGACGTTCAAAGTAAGAAGATTAGGTACTTCTTAGCCAACTAGATACCGCCTCTAGACCCTTATTTGCAAATTTCTGCACCTTTTTCCAAGATCCACCGTTAAATAGAAGAACAGTATCATCTGCGTACGTGGTTATTTTTCCGTTTTGTAGGATCATGATCATGTCGACTGTAGCGTAGTTAGACTGGTGTCTCAGATACAATTGGGCTTTTCCAATAATATCCCTACTCTTGCATGTTTCATAGACATAGATGGCGCATTATAATGGTGTCTCGATTAAACCCCGTAGTGTCATTTGCACCATTGACCAGTACCATTGATGGTGCAAATGATACTATGATGTACCGTTTGCACCATTGCTCCATTGCTACCATTATTGATGGTGCAAATGATACTATGATGTACCGTTTGCACCATTGCTCCATTGCTACCATTATTGATGGTGCAAATGATACTATGATGTACCGTTTGCACCATTGCTCCATTGCTACCATTATTGATGGTGCAAATGATACTATGATGTACCGTTTGCACCATTGCTCCATTGCTACCATTATTGATGGGGCAAACATATCCAATGGTGCAAATGGCACTTATATTTATTATTAATAACAGAGTCAAGTTTTCAACTACTTAAGAGAGTTAAAAGCACTTGAACAATATAAGTATATTAATATATATTCTCCTTTCTTGAAGTGTTAGAAACTATTTGAAAATTCATTCTAATGACTGACATTCATTGCGTTTGTTTCTTGTGTCGTTCATATGATTTGATTGTCATAAAAAGCAGAAAAATGTGCGAATCCGATTTAATTTTTCTGAAACAGAGCCGGGGCCGACTTTTATTACACAATGGGTATCAATACCATTTTCACACAAAGTATAAAAATTTAAACAGAGTATGGAGGTGCCGCTATTACAAGAAAACAAAATGTAAGGGGACGATTACTATATCACAGGTATGTGTAACTGTCTTTTTGCCCGCAGTGCCACTAGCTGATGCTATTTATTTTTCCATTTATTTAGCTGTATATTGTGTATAAGTATATATAGTATAAATATTTTTAAAGTTCGTATCTTATGTTTTGTTTCTTTTTTAGGATGAATCAAAGGTGGTTAAAAAAATTAAGCATTCTGATAACTGCAAGCCAGATGAAAATAAAAACACGGTTTGTGAAATAATAGGGTCCTTCATAGAAAAGGCTACTACTTCAGAAGAAACAGTTCCAGCCGTTTATAAAAAGACTGTAGCCTCAATCAAAAATAAAGGACTTAACATTGTTCAAAAAATACCATCTTATGAAAAATTCAAATCTGTGGCATACAGAAGAATAAGAAAAATTAATTCTGTTAAAAAAATGGCATATAAAGATGTTACAGAACTTGAAATTCCTCTTGACCATAAGGATTTTTGTTTAGCTGATTATAGTCATGAAGACGAAAGAATTTTAGTCTTTGCATCGGAAGAAGCAAGAGAACTGCTGAAAATTGGTAAAATCTTTTTTTGCGACGGCACTTTCAAGAAATGTCCGAAGCCATTTACTCAGCTCTACGTATTTTTCTGTGACTTAGGAAGCACTGATGACAAAAACTTTGTTGTCCCTGTTGTATATGTGCTTTTGACCAATAAAAAAAAAGAAACATATATTCTCATGATGAATCTCATCAAATCTCAAATCCCAGAATGGGGTCCTTCGAAAATTATATCTGATTTTGAACAATCTTTCATTAGTGCAGTCAAAGTAGTGTTTCCTATGGTTGAACATCACGGTTGTTTTTACCATTTTCAAAACCAATTGCGGAGAAAAGCTAAAAGTCTCAATTTAAAAAAGACTAACGCTACAAAAATTGTTTCTCTTTGCACCATCTTACCTCTTCTGCCAGAATCAAAAATTGAAGATGGATTCAGATACATCATAGCAGAGAGTGATGCTAACGGAAGTAATAAAAATTTGCAGCAATTTATTAATTATGTGGCTAGATTTTGGATGCCGAAAAAAAAACTGTGGTGTTGTTTTGGTGAGAGGCATAGAACAAATAATGTATGTGAAGGATGGAATGGACATATTAATAACTGCTTTAAAAGAAGACCCGCGACAGTGAGTCACTGCTTAAAAGTGCTTAAGGAGGATGCTGCATTTCATGCAGTCAATGCTCTTACACAAGACCCGTACAAAAAGCGATCAAAGGAGGTTAGGGATCGGAATAATTATATACAGTACGTACAGATGCAATTAATTAATAGTGAAATAGATATTCCACTATTCTTGGAAAAATTAAGATAAAATAATTAAGCATTATTTGTCATTGATTAGCTGTCATTGATTCTTTGTTATTAATAATAAAAATATTTTATATTATTAATAAGCGATTCATTCTTCCATTATCATTAGTAAAGTTTTAGGGGATACAGTATTTGTTCATGGGGAGAAAAATTCTGATCCATCTCTTCCCTGAGGGTCTCGGGGCGGGGCGGATGGCCAGTAAACAGAGCGATAGCTCGAGGAAAGCCTTGAGGCAAAATAAATATATTTTTTAATAGTGTCATTTGCACCATTTGCCCCATCAATGGTGTAAACGGTACATGACAGTGTCGTTTGCACCATTTGCCCCATCAATGGTGTAAACGGTACATGACAGTGTCGTTTGCCCAATTAATGGTGCTGGCCAATGGTGCAAATGACACTACGGGGATTAAACGACTGGTTGTAATGTTGGACGAGCTGAAAGTTGGTTCTAAAACATGTAATAATCTGTTCGAGTTTTTAAGAAAAAGATATTTAAATATTAAAGATGATGATGATGATGACTGTCACATTATGAGATGGTCCGGCAGAGGCCTAGCGCAGGGGGACCCGATCTCTCCTCTACTCTTTAATGTTATTACATCCAGGATATGCCAATCAATTAGTAATATCAACATCTCTAACAATATGCCGATGATTTTGTATTCTATATTCCAAATAATATATCAAGAAGTGTACTAGATATGCAGAGCAGTATTTGTGCCGTTTCTTCACTGCTGGGTCAGTTAGGGTTGTAAATTTCATTCGCAAAGACTCAACTATGTTTATTTAGGAGAGGGCAGAGAAGATCTCTTCTCTGCCCTTAGATGTGGTTGTCAATAATCACAGTGTTCCAGTTGTAGACTGCGTTAGGTATCTGGGTGTCTGGTTGGACAGGTCGCTTGGAACATGCGACCTGTCCAACCAGACTTAACTTATATTAGATAAGTTCAAACTAAGACTTTGAAATTAATAAATAAAACTTAAAATTTTAGCAGGTGCATCATGGGGGGTACACCCAAAGCATTTGTGCAGGGTGTAAATTTCTCTTGTTAGAAGTAGGATAGATTATGCTAGTTTTATGTATGACAGTGCTGCATCTTAAGAAATAAGATAGAGTTCAGAATATAGGGATGCGTATTGTAGGAGGGTTTATCAAAACCACGCCTATCCATGTAATGGAGTGCGAATTATGTTTACAGCCTCTCCATCTGCGTAGAGAATATCTGGCTACAAAGTATTGTCTTAAGGCTCAATCTTGGTCCAGAAATGTAACAATTGATTTAATTAAGAACCTATCAAATGTAAGTGAATCAGCATATTTCCGTAAAAATAAGAATTCTTTACTTGTAAAAATATACAATCATACTAAAGAAGAGATAATTAATACCTGTAATCCATTACATATGTTTACTTTGGATACTTGGGTCTCAAACATAAATATAAACTTTATTCAAACAAAAATTGATAGTATAGTAGAGTCAAAAGATAATAATCTTTTGACTAACAATAGAATTATTAAATACAATACATTATTTATGTTACACAATAAATAACAGAACTTGGTAGAGGGGCGGCATTTTATGACCCCGGTCTCAATGTCAGAGAATCATATAAAATTGTAAATAAGATAAGCAATATTATGACTTTGGAACTTTTTGCCATTTTAGAGGTGCTCTCCCACATTATTAGTAGAGGAATCAAGAAGGCGATTATTCTGACAGACAGCAGAAGTGCCTTACAGCATGTGGCTCATTGCGCCTCTGGCCACATAGGTGCATTGATTGCCTACAATATATTAAAGAAAGTCCTGTTGCTGATATCTGGGGGGCATCCCTGGAAATGCAGTGGATCCCGTCACATGGCGGCATACAGGGTAATGAGGTAGCAGACACACTGGCTCGAGAGGCAAAATCAAACGGTATTCAAGTGTTTATTAAACCGGAATATTCAGAGATTCTATATAAATATAAAAGGTCTATCAGAGATAAGTGAAAAGAGTATTTTGATATTGCTTCTCGACAGAAAGGTATATGGTATCAAAC
This sequence comes from Perizoma affinitatum, assembly GCA_961405105.1. Classification (NCBI taxonomy): domain Eukaryota; kingdom Metazoa; phylum Arthropoda; class Insecta; order Lepidoptera; family Geometridae; genus Perizoma; species Perizoma affinitatum. The sequence continues at coordinate 12,928,628 of OY560199.1, forward strand.
AATACAAAGCGAGCCACCTCATATTCCATGGTTTGTTAACATTAATTTAGAAAGGAAATACATTGTGATCTCGCATAGACTGCGCTCCGGACATATTTCACTAAATAGTTTTGTTGTATCTAAGTGTGGGTACTTGCCTAACCTTCTTGTTTAATAAGGTTGGCTAAGTAGAGGGTAGTTATATATTCAGTTTGTTGTCATTCTTACGTGTGTTCTGCTACAAAGCTCAATAAACATATTTACTAAAATATGGTGTTTCACTGGACATTATAAGTTTATAATTTCTAATGAAGAAAGTAAATAGTCCTAACTGTGAAGCCTGTGGATTTAAGGAAGATGTTTACCACCTTTTAGAGGAGTGTGTCCGGAGTGCATTGATGAGGGAGAGTATGGTTAGGAATTTTAATTTTGACCAGCTCAATATGGGACTGTTTCAGGGCATGTTAGCTGTGCAAACCTCGAGCGCAGCTATCATACTCTACCGGTCCATATACGAGCTGGTTCATGAAAATGTTTGATGTAGTCTACGAGGATACGATAGAACTGAAATCGTCGAAAATCGACGGAAGTTCTTAAAAAAACAGAAAAAATAATTAAAAATACTATGACAACACAACACTTGCCCCTCGCACCCACAGCACTCGCACTTGAAAACAGCATGAAAGTGGTTCTAATTCCAGGGTTGTACAATACTGGCCATACAAGGTCTGAGGTCCCAGTATTACGTAGCAAGTATTTGAAACCAATCAATGGTTTCAAATACTGGCTGTACTTACCAGTATTTGAAACCAATCAATTGTTTGAAATACTGGCTGTACTTACCAGGTGTGTGCTTTCCATGGTTGTGCATTCCATGAACCTACTGGGACACCTTTGCATGCCTAGTAAGTCTGCACAGACTAGAGGTCTCTTGCAGTGCACAGTGAGACCTAGAGGTCTCTTTAATATTATAAATATATTAAAGAGACCTCTAGGTCTCTTTAATATATTTTAGTAACGTAATCCCTAACTAGTTTGAGCACAGATTGAGTTATTCCCACAGTCTTACTAGGGAGGGATGCTAATGCTAGCTAACTAAGCTCTTATTTTATTCTTATGTATGGGAAGGGATTTCAAATCATAAGATGAAATACCCACGGCACAAAATATTGTATGTATTGATGTACACCTAATCACTTACCTTTTAGTTATCACACCTGAGTACACCACAGCTCGTTATCATACTATTAGGATGTTATTAGGTTACAATAACAAAACATATAATAATTAATGCCGTGGCTATTTCATTTGAAATCTCTTCCCCAAATTGACAGTTAAAACAAATTTTTGGTCTTTGCAAAACTGTCATAATTGTCTCGTATAATTTTTAGTCACCACTTGTTTGTCACCACAGACCCAGTTAGTCATACGCTCATGTCAAAAAAAAAATCCGTCCGCCCGCTAAATATTCCCCAAAAATGGAAACTAATTATATAAAGAGAAACACAAACATCACGCCATAGGAAATAATATACGTAGTATACATTAATAATCTGTGGAAATAAGCACTTGCCACGGATAGATTAAAAATGTTTTGATTGTCGCCACGGTTTGAATGAACCAACCATTCAAGTACATATTCTAGTACATTAATTACTAACTAGCTACGGCAAATTTTGAAATCGAAACAAATATGGTAATTCAAGTAGCAAGGCTCAATAAATCTAATATATTATGGTCAGTCATTGCAAACAGACGTTTGTTGTCGACGCAAACGCAGTACCAAACGGAGAACACGGGGCCTGTGGTGTTCCGCAGGTTGACGGGCGCGGACCGCGGTGTCGCGCTGTACGGCCTCAACAGCCCCAAGGACCGGAATGCGCTAGGCTTCGATCTGCTCGAGGCTATGCGGGAGGTCAACCAGATCATCAGAGAGGACACCAAGTTGTCTGTCATCATATTGCACAGTCTAGTACCTGGGATCTTCTGTGCGGGTAATCACTTTTATTCCATGCAATAGGTGAATTAAGTCTAAAGTGACCTTGGCATACAAACAAGCTAGGCTTGTCATATGCCATTAAATTGAATTCTAACTTGGTGCTCTTCATTACAGGAGCAAACCTGAAAGAGCGTTTCAAAATGACTGATGAAGAAGCTTGCAAATTCGTGCGTGGTTTGAGGGGGACATTCATAGAGATAGAAGACCTGCCAATGCCCACAATAGCTGCTGTGGAGGGTGTTGCTGTTGGCGGAGGCCTGGAGCTGGCGCTCGCCTGCGACATCAGAATAGCTGCAGATAATGCCAAGCTGGGGTTGGTGGAGACGGGCCGTGGTCTCATCCCCGGAGCTGGAGGCACACAGAGATTGCCCAGAACTGTTAACCTCAATATTGCCAAGGAACTCATATTTACTTCCAGGATTGTGAGTGGAAGTGAAGCTAAAGATTTGGGTAAGACAAGAGTACATTGATTACAATTTTGTGAATTGGAAAAGATACTTTGTGATTTTAATGAATAAAAACCCTACTGACTTACATACTACAGTTATATTTACATACTACAGTTATATTTTTGTATTTCAGGTATTGTGAATCATGCTGTACCTCAAAATAATGCTAAAAATGCAGCTTTTGAGAAAGCGCTGGATCTGGCACGAGAAATAATTCCCAATGCTCCAATTGCACTGCGATGCGCCAAGCAAGCTGTCAACCAGGGCATCCAGGGCAGCATCCAGGAGGGTTATGAGGTGGAACAGAAGTTCTATGAAGTAAATGTTCCAACCAAGGACAGGCAAGAAGGAATGATATCTTTCATTGAAAAAAGAAAACCTATCTATGAAGGACACTAGCACAATAAACCAGCAATGCTTTCTCTAAGTAAAACCCAGGTCATATATGTTTTATTATCGATAACACATCAAAAGTCATAAAGTTTATACCTGGATTTTACATAGTCTTTTTAGGTTTCTCACATTATTAGGGAAAATGTTTATCAATTAAGAACAAGTTTTTATACCTTGGTGTAAGGCTACTGTGTTAAGGTCTTTTCTACTTATATGTTCTGTGATGTGGCATAATCAGTGATAATTATAAATTTGGCATTTAAGTGACATATCATAATATATTTGTAATATTTTTTTAAATTTATACAAGATGTTATCCATTTTTAAAACTTGTTTTAATTTGTTTCCACTAGGAAAACATTGACTGTAGATAAGTTGAACCCTGTTCAAATAAAGAGAAGCTATTTTAGGTATGTACAGAGTAGATACTGAGCTATCAATGAATTATTATCAGTGTTGTTGCGTGGTTCCAGAAAAATAACATGATGTAATAATAACACCTAAACAGTTTCACTCAAAAGCCAACAGAAAATAAGAAAAATAACTAAATTCAATTGCATTTATCTACACACACAAATAATTGCTTACATTATGTACAGTTTAGTAGGTATTATAAATTTAAACACTTTTTGACCTGTTCTTTGGTATCATCAGGAGAGGTCACCTTGTGTCCAATTATTCTCGAGTCATTGTAGATCTCATGGTCATTGCCTCCGAGGTCAGTCTTGTCTCCAAAGAAGTGGATCTCTTTAAAGTTTTGGCCCGCGATGTGGTTCAGGCAAAATGTCTTGTCCCACCCTTCAGGGAACACATCAACACTGATCTGTCCTCCGAGTGCAAACTTCAGGCCGCAGCCTTTGAACTCAGTCTCAAGGGAGTCTACAAATGTCCGCCTAATGTTGTGTTCAATGTCAAACTTGGAGAAGTGGTCCCTCTCGGCCTGGCTGCAGGAGCGCCCCACCGGACAGATGTTGATCATACTGGACCGGAACTCAATGAAGTTGCCTCTTTTAGCAGGCAGCTTAAGTCTAGACATGTACCCCAGTGCAAAGTTTATAACTTTCTGTAACTTTTCCTCACCAAAATGACTGAGGATGCTTACTGAGCTGATAAGCTTGCCACCTCTGTACTGGACTACACCGTTTTCACAAAAAACATAGTCGAATTTAGTTGAGACTTCTTCCCCATCCATTTGTTCAGCTATTTTAGCATAATCCGAGCCACTTATTAATCCCACAGTGACTTGTGACTTTACTTCGTTCAGTAGAAAGCTCTTGAGGTCCTGGGAGATGATCTGCCGCGGTTTGGTCAGTGTTCCGTCCACATCGAACAGATACAAAACATTTTTTCGGCCCGTCATTTTGGAAAAGCGACGAGCAAAGATTTGAATTTTGGAGCCAACAGAGGTCACTATGTACTTAGAGCACTGCTAAGAGCCGCAGAACCGGTAACCACTTCACTAAACGTAGTGGTTAGTTTCTCTATGCACTTCATTTCGACACGTCACCGTCAGACTCAGACAGAATAAACAGTTTTATCATCGGTGACGATGGCGAGCGCGCCGTGTTTTGTTTACGTGTTGATATTTACGTGTTTGTACAGAACAGTGATAGCTGACAAACCACGAAATGTACTGATACTGCTTGGTAAGTTCTATGAATTTCTGTTAATTCATGTTTATTTTTATTTTTTTAAATTTTCTTGGCCTTGCCACATTCGGCATTTGTCATTTTAGTATTTTATAAATTATTGAAGTTTTTTTTTTTAAATATGTATTAGGGAAACTTAAAATATAAAGATAAATGATCAAGACGTAGTGGTTATTTCCTCTATGGATCAAGGTACAACTTTGCCAGAGCGTACATACTAATAGGTACTTTTTATAGTATCCTACTTTTCCGTGCCTTTTGATCATGTTCAGGCTGATGAGTTTTGATTTTGTATTGACTTAGAGCTTGCAGCCACATAACGCGTTACGGTACAGAAGCCTAGTACTAGGCTTCTTGATTATGGCTTGTGTGACTTTTTGTCACAAATTGAAATTAATATCAGATACATAGGTCTGCGATCAATTGTGTGGCGAAATTGAGGTTTAGTCGAAAATTCATAATAGTTTTTGCTCTTATTTTTGACCTGTTTGTATATCTACTTTATAACTAACTTTGTATTTATTTTATTGTATGGTTTCCTGTCCAGCTCACTCTTCATGTATCTTTACGCTATATTTACACGTGAAAACCTGTTATTGGCCTTCTGTGTTATATTATTATGTATTTCTGTTATATGCCACACACAGTCCACAGGCCAGTCAGTTCAGTCACAAACAAACATAAAAAAAATAAAACGCTCACGACTGTCTTCCCCATGGTGGACATCCTCAGATACATACTCAGTGAGTAGATCTTCGAGGATACCAAGTAGGGGGTAGTGAAAGGCACGTCCAAAATTAAATTTGGTACATGCTCGTGTTTTGCAAGTTATCATTCCACGTGACAGGTTGCAAGCCCATCTCCGCTTATTGGAACACTAACTGTTGGCACATGCCTTCGAATTTTTGGTTCTAGGGCATGCCGTTTTCCTCACGATGTTTTCCTTCACCGTTTTTGAGCACGTGTTAATGGTGCGCATTAACATACATTTTTCGAGTGACCTATTGGTGCACGACCGGGTTCGAACCCACGACCTCCGGATCAGAAGTTGGGGTATCGCCCACTAGGCCAACACGGCTCCTACAACAAACATTAGTTTGTTGCTAACTTATTGCAAATAAAAATCACTTCGTAAAAGTCTATGATCCGTCCGAAGTTAGGACAAGTGATTTAATTTTGGAAAAAGGTTAGGGATTGGCATTTACTACTTGCCCACTTTTTGTTGGAAATCATAAAATATTTTAAACTTTGTTGAGTTTTTTTTATATGGGATGTAATGTTTATGGGATATCATAAAAAAAATCAAGTTTTTTATATGAGATATTAACTTACAATTTTTTTTTACAAAATTCAAATTCTTTTTTTTTTACTATAGCAGATGACGGTGGATTCGAGCTTGGTTCTTACGCGAACAAAATATGTCAGACGCCGAACCTAGATGCGCTTGCGCAGCGTGGTCTGATCTTCAACAACGCCTTCACTTCAGTCAGTAGCTGTTCACCAAGGTACCCTCTAATGATATTTCTCCGGTTTTAAAATTCCCTCAAGATAAATCTTCAGGCGTTCTGAACTCCTGAATGACTATCTGAATGCAGCTTGCTCTAATCCAAGTTAATAATAATAAGGTAACATTATATTGATTGATAATGTTCCAGCCGTGCAGCTCTACTGACGGGAACGCCGAGCCATCAGAACGGGATGTATGGCTTGCACCATGGGGTGCATCATTTCAACTCTTTTGACAATATCTCCAGCCTGCCCAACGTGTTGCGCGACCACGGAATCTACACAGGTCACTTTTAAAGCTTAGTGGTGTACACATACTTGTTAGAGATACTGTGGTATACTAACCCTTAAGGTTTAATTTAATCAGAGTACATACGCACTCTATCTTATTTACTCATTTTCCAGGCATCATTGGAAAGAAGCACCTAGGCCCAGCTAGCACTTATCATTTCGACTTCGAGCAGACGGAAGAGAATAACCACATCAACCAAGTGGGGCGCAACATCACGCACATCAAGCTGCTGGTTCGGGAGTTTTTGAGAAACGCACGGAAAGCGGAAAAGTAAAATCATCATATCATAATTATTAATAAAATTTCCGAGGTAGAGACCACAGGTAGAAGTGATAGTGTCCAGATACCTATATCTTCTTGCTAAGATACCTCTTTTGCTTGATGTTATTTTCGCCTTTCAGAATTGAATCGCCAGTCAGGTACCTTCTATTTCGATTTCTGGACTATTTCAGGTAATTATAGAGTCACCAGACGTTTTTATTTTCCAGAGCGTTCTTCCTGTACGTGGGTTTCCACGACCCGCATCGCTGTGGGCACACGCAACCACAGTACGGTGAATTCTGCGAGCGTTTTGGCTCGGGTGAGCCCGGCATGGGCAGTATCCCTGACTGGCAGCCCTGGTACTACCAGTGGGATGAGGTGCAGCTGCCTTTCCACGTTCAGGTACCTAGTTATCTGGTATTCAACATTATTGTGTTGTTCCAACTGGGTAATGAGAGTGACGTGCCTTCAGCAAGTCGAAAACCCAGAATTACTATCGATTCGACTGGATTAGGTATTTCAGAAAAATAGTAAATATATATACACTTAGAATGCAAATACTTAAATCAATGGATCCTACCTAACTCAAGCAGCGCAGTAGATCTACATTGTTAGTTTGTCCTTCAATCTATGTTTTACAGGACACGGAACCTGCCAGAAGAGACATAGCAGCGCAGTACACCACCATGTCAAGACTTGACCAAGGTATAAATGGATTAATTCATCAAAAACTTTATTTACCATGAAACTTATCAAAATTGTAGCACGCCTACCCGCCAATCACAACATATTGGGTTGGCTGGTAGAAAATGCTTTAGCATTAAGTCCGCCTATTGTTAAATTTTTAATTAAAATGTGCAATAAAGAGTTAATAAATAAATAAATGTTGGTGTTGTTATTCCAGGAGTAGCACTCGTTCTGAAGGAGCTCGAAACAGCTGGTCATCTGAACGAGACGCTGGTTATCTACACGTCAGACAATGGCATCCCCTTCCCGTCAGGCCGCACCAACATGTATGACCCTGGCTTGAGGGAACCCCTCATCATCGTATCACCGGAAACCACTGCTAGGAGGAATCAAGCGTCTGGTGCTATGGCTAGTTTATTGGATATCATGCCAACAGTGCTGGATTGGTTTGGAGTCAGAAAGGAAGATGAGGAGAGTAATGATATTAGGGTGTGGCAGGACAAACCAAAGAGTTTACTGCCTATTTTGGAAAAAGGTACCTAAACCTGCATTATTCCCAACAAAATGCTCTTTTTACAAACATATGTTCCCACTGCGAGCGCAGTGCTGCCTAAGTGTCTACATTCGCTAAGTGTGAGGAAACGGGCCGGATAAACAGGTTCTTGATAAAATTACGCAAAACCTCGGACTTTTATTATTATAAATTTATTAGTAAAAGTGATTCGTGTTTATGTAGTAGTGAAAAGTTCTAACCCCTTTATAACTCTTCAAATCTAATCACGTCGCATGCCGCGCCTCGCGGAACTAAGAGTAGTAGCCTATTTCTGCCACCAAGCAATATTGTTCTCATCGCTGTGTTCCGGTTTCAAGGGTATGGTTGCCGGTGAAATTACACAAAAAATTACTTCTGGTATAGCAAGCGTCTATAGGCCGTTTACCACCAGGTGGGGCGTTATTGGCTTTTTGTGGCTTTGGTATCACTGCGGCTGTCACAGGCCTATTGTGATCGCCAAATGGGGCCAGGTGGGGCGTCAGTATTTTTGCATCTTTAGGAGTATAAGAAAAAAAACTGTAAGGGATTTTTATTATGTTAGAACAAAAAAACATTAATTTGAAAAAAAATATGTACCCAATAAAGTACCTACAACAATTCTACAAAATCCTGATCAAACTATTTTCAGGTTTTGCGTTATTTCATTGGGATTTTGTATAATCCACTGTCCAGGCTAAATTATTGATAAACGGACTGTAACTTGACTGTTAATGCCTAAACTATCATGGTCACTAGCAGGACACAAGAGAAAATTACATAGAACTGACCTCTGGATAATTGATTTTGACCTTGTCATTGATGTAATTGATCATGACAATTATTGTAAAAATAATGTCTCGACATGGTCTTTTCGATGGCACCATACAAAGTAGATGGTGATAAAAATAAACTCGATTTTTTTTTTGACATTCCAATCCAATATTGTTTCTACCTACTTAGAGCCCCCGTACTCAGAAGACGATGCAGTGTTCGCGTCTCAGACGCACCACGAGGTCACGATGTATTACCCCATGCGCGCCGTGCGCACGCGCCGGTACAAGCTCATCCACAACCTGAACTACGGCATGCCCTTTCCAATAGACCAGGATCTATACGTGTCCTCTACTTTCCAGGTTAGTTGGTAACATTTTGATATCACATTATTATCTTGACACGAATTTAAATGTCGGCCAATTTTATTTCAACTTTGGAATTAATTGGGTGAAAGGGTTTTTTTCTATTATAGTTTGATAATTATTTATGGTAATTGCAGGATATTCTGAACCGCACGCGCAGCAAGCAGACCCTGCCGTGGTACAAGACACTGCGCGACTACTACTATCGGCCACAATGGGAGCTTTTCGACGTGCGCACTGACCCTGCTGAGACGCGCAACCTGCACGGTTCGTTCATCTTAGACGCCCGGTCTAGCGGTTATCATTGCAGAAAGTTGTTAATATCTTAGAAAACTTCCTGAGTGGGCCATCACACTGACAACTTGTGATGGTGGCGCGAAAGCCCTTGTAATGTCTTGATATGTAAGATACCGACGTAGATCTGTCTCTAGAGATAGATCTTTGCCTAGGTTAATATAAAAACTTTCTCTTTCGCTGCAGGTAAGCCGTCCTTGGCAAATGTGGAACAGACGCTGATGGAACGGCTACAGAGCTGGCAGCGTGCCACGCGGGATCCATGGCAGTGCGCGCCCGACTCCGTGCTAGAGCGAGACGGCAACGTGCCTGTGTGTCGCAACCTTGGATATTAGCTTGCATCTTCGAACTTTACAGACTATGATCTAACCATGGTGCACTGCACCGTGATGCAAAAACACTAATATTCAAAATACAAAATAGACAGTGACGTGACATCGAATTGATATTCGTTTTGTCTGCATCGTCAACTTGCAGATGATAAACATTTGCTTCACTTAATTACCCAGAGATAGTCGGCTCTGCGAGTTGATGCCAGGGTACAGAGGGACTTCTTCGAAGCCCTAACTAAACGCTTTTACTGCAAAGTAGGGTATCTACCATAAGCAGCGCCGAAAGATCTAGAAAAGCGCTACCGCCGAAAGCTGTATCGGCACCGCCTCAGTAATGCGCGCCTCGCTTCGGTGAAAATTGTAGGAAGTACTTTAATTGTAGTTATAACTTAAGAAGTTATCTGAATAAATAATTCTAACTCTTATTTGTTTTTAATTTCCGTTAATTTTTACAGGCAACAAAATTAATATATTCTGATTCTAATTCAAAGTGCCATCGGATAGTGATCCAAAATGCGCCGATGAGATTGCAACCTGTCACTTGGAATAGGTACTATCTACTATACAAAACGCGGAAATGCGCCAAATATGTTTGGACGTGTCTCTGACTACCCCTACTTGGTAGTCTCATAGCCGACGAGCGAAGCAAACCCTAAAAATGTTTCGTTTTACGACCAAAAGAGACAAACCGCTGAAAAAAATTCAAAGATTTGCTTTTAGCGGAGCTAAAATTGCTTTTAGATGCGTTATCAAAGTCTAGTAAATCATCTCTGTGACTTTTAGTATCGAAGGCCAGAGAGAGAATAGCATGTACATAATCCTAAATTGATATGCTGTAGGTGTAAAGAGTGAAAAATTGCTGACTAAATTGACAGGAAAGTGAAAACTGGTCGTTGAAATTCTTTGTTTTTATTAGCGAAGTCCAGAAGGGCTATGCTGAGTTACAAATACGTTAAAAATTTTCGTGTAGAAATCTAATCGATACGGTCGACGTTTTGTAATGTTTTAAATCATCCATAACAAGAATACGCTGATAAATAAAGCCAAGACGTTTTCCCAAGTTGTACCACAGATTACATGAAATCCGGCAATGTTTCAGTTGTGGAATATTTTAGCAATAAAAAAGCACGTATTTTTAATGGACAAAAAATACTATTAGGCAAATTCTTGTCTAATAGTATTTTTTGTCCATTGCGTCTTCTCATCTTTCAGTGTTACAGGACGCTTTATTGAGCAAAACCTACTTCAGCACAACCTTACCGAAAAAAAAAACATCATTGTTTGCGTCTATGGTTGTAAGTTCCAACAGGAAATGTATTGTAACCACATCTTGTGGTGGTATGGTTTTCTGGCATTGCCCTGACAAAAAAAAAACATGAATCGTCAAGTTTGCGAACTTGAAATTTGACGGCCTCTTAATGTACACACATGCCTTAGTGAAAAAGTCAAGTAAATATACTTACTCTGTGCCCTAATTGGTCGTCTGTATAGGGACTCTTGAATTGAATTAGTAGGTAGGTAAGTCTGTGGAATTGGTTATGTTGATACCGAACCTATTATCCGAATGAACAAATGACTGTTTGGCTATTTACAAAAAATATTTCCAGGTAAATTTAATATACCTACGTAGAATAGTCTTAAATTTTGTATACCCGCTATGTAAAATTGAGAATTAGAATTTATTCAAGTTTTACATAGACTTGGTGTTTCACCAGTCATGGTTACCTAGACCTACAGTTCATCACAGACTCACGCTAGATGCTAACGCATCTAACCATTTTCATAAATAGTTTTTCGTAGTTATGTAGGTATTTCGATGGTTTGACCTAATTATTATAAAAGATCCTACATTTTTGCAGGTAAACAATGGCCACAAACTATGTGAAATACTCTCAGCTTATAAAGAATTCCACGAGCTACGCCCGTCGGATGAATCGTCTCTCGAACCGGATCTTCGGAGAGGTGGCCATAACCACCAATGAAAAGTCCATGAAGGTGGTGAAAATGTTCTCGGAGCGACCGCTGCACTCCAACCGGGAGATCACCGAGTACTACCCACGGCACGTGGAGAGCGGCGCACTCATGCTGAAGCTGCGGGAGTACGGCCTCTACCGCGACGAGCACCACGACTTCAAGGACGAGATGAAGAGGCTCAGGGAGTTGCGAGGGAAGGTCAAAGTGTGGAGGCGCAGATTGGAAGAAAAGAAAGAATAGTGCATTTTGTTTGTTTACCATTATTTGTAAGTATTTTGATTAGAAATATTACCTATTATTGTAAATAAAGTAGTGCTTTACAGTCAACCCAAATCTTATGAATGTACATTTAAATGAAAACACTAAAAAATATTAAAACTATAATAAATTTAATTGAATTAGACTTGACTAAAAAATCTACACTCCGTACGAGTTAAAAATGATATCTGCAATGTTGTCATACTGCTCAAACATATCATTTGCCTCATGCTGCTCTGTCTCCTCGCACTTCTCATCCTTATCATGCTTGAGCTCCTCCTCGGTGTGACCGCTGTCATAGTCGATGCTGTGATAGGGGATCTGCTCCTTGGGGCCGGTGTAGTGAATTACATACAGGAAGAACAGCATGAAAGCGGCCAAAGGCAGCAGAACAGTTGTCATGAACATTCTCAATGGAGTTGAGAAACATGCCAAGTCGTGTTTGTAGGATAACCTTTGCTTGCCCATCGGAAACTTCTTGTACACTTCTTCCATCCAAGGCTCAAATCTGAAAGAAACTCATCAATAGGTACTTCATTGTATTAACACGGGTTCTGGAAACTTGTACCTATGTCAGTTAACACCCTAACAGTTCATCAACATAATACCTAGATGTGGGATGAGAAATAATGAGGATGTTGATCCAACTAACTCTGTCAGCTGTTGTTGCACAGCGCTGGTGTTGGCTAGCTCGTCGCTGATGTAGAAGCTGTGGTCGAGCGCGAGCAGCGCGAGGTCAGCGCGCGCGGAGCGCCGGTACTCAGGGTGCGTGAACTGCACGCGGACTTTACTTGCAAAACCCGCCAAATCGTTGCCTGGAAAATACACAGTATTAATTGTTGCTTTCAATGTGTCCGCTTTGACTAATGCCTTCCTAATAGATACCTTTTAGGAAGGCTTTAGTCAAAGCGGACTAATAGCAAAAGTGGAAATGGTCAGGCCACATGATCAGAGGAAGGGACAAATAGAGTAAATTAGTCACACAATGGTGCCCAAGGGATGGAAAAACAGAGGTGGGATGACGACATTAGATAAGTAGCGGGAGTTACATGGGGTAGAGTGGCCATAGAAAGGCCAGAATGGAGAAGGTTGGAGGAGGCCTTTGCCACCTGGCAAACGGATATACAAAAATGGAACAAAAGGAATATATATGAATAACAAAGAAACCGACTAAAGGCTTATTATTATATATAATAGGTACCTCTAACCTAACATCAGTCTATTGGTGCGTGACAGAGATTAGAACGCCCGAGGTACCACGCGGCATACCTTCTCTGTAATCGTCGCAAGTGAGTTCCCCCTGGTGAACCGCGACGCGCACCGTGGTCAGCGAGCGGCCCTCGAGGCAGGAGGCTCGCGTCAGCACCCACCGCAGTCGCCACAGCGCCCCGCGGCACTCCGCGGCCGCGGGCGCGGGCGCGAGGCACAGCACCAAGCGGTTCCCGCCGGCGACGCCCTCCAGCGCATCCAGCAGCTCGTCGGTAGCGAGCGCGCCGCCGCACGCCATTATTAGACATAGCAGTTTCAACATTTTATAGTTATTTAAAACTTGAACCTATTTCAACAAGCTCGAAATAGAGAAATGAATTAATGACAGTTGCAAACTGATCGATGCATGACAGCAATCGCAGATTATTCGAAAAATGAGTTTGGATGGTTAAAAAAAAACTTGATTGCCGGTAAAATAAAAACCAACGTGTTAATTTATCCGCAACGACGTAAGGAACCCGTCAGTAAGAATATGCGTATACCATACACATATAAGTAGTTGTTTGTCTGTCTGTTACTTACCTGCCATTTATCGCTGAACATATTTGCTTGAAATGCGATTTTTCGCAATCGATTCGTATGACTTCAAGGATGGTTAAAAAAATAATTGCACTAGTGTCAAGGGAATACGTTTGTATGGGTAACAGCCTCTATTCTGTACCTGGAAGACCCAATGAGAACCGTTTGACAAGTTAAAATCATTTTTACAGTAGTAGTAGTAGGTACTATGATTTATGCGCAAGCAGGCAAAGTTCGTGATTCCGAATTAGTACGATTAAGTATGCAAACAATATCCGGTCCTCCCGCGGCCTGTGTCGGCTCGCCAGTCATACAGACTACCAGGATCCTAACGCATGTCAGTCACCAGTGGTCACCAGATAACATCAAAGGCGGTAGCCAGTGCGGTTCCAGTAGTTTTTGTCAAATTTCATAGCAGTACCAATGTATTTTATCATCGCCTTTTTTAAGTCAATGTGAAGCGACTAATTAAATTACGATAATTGCAGGTTCTTATGGACTTTATTATATTTTTTGTTCTCATTAAATGACTTATTTTCGGGACTATTATAATAATTTACTTTAATATTTCACGATAAAAATGTAAACATCATTTTCTTGTTGTAACAGCTCTAGATAGTAATTGGGCGTTCGTATTTCCGATGATAGACGAAATTTACCGAAGCTTCTTATTTAAATCGTAGTAAGTACATACTGTACCAACTAGGATTTTTTCAGGCTAATCCTAAGTTCGCGGACTTAGGATTAGCCTGTCTGATCTCACTGCAGGCCTTATCTTTTTCCACTCTTCCGGTCATGTGAATCGATTGGCCAGGACATCGAAAAAATCTAGAGTTAATCGCGCCACCTGCGTCTGGGCCGACTCCGTGGCAGCGTCACACCCTGTGGGTCCCACTCTGCTCGTCCGGCATACGGCACACATGTCCAATCCAGTCGCATTACAGTTTGTCGGACTTATAGGTAACATCGGCGATGTTGTACTGGGAGCGGTGTGGCGTTCCGAATGAGATCGGTCAGTTTGACGGCGGGAATGCTGCGCTCCGTCGCCCGCTGGAAGACCGCCAGTTTGTACCTTTGAAGAGCCGTCAAAGACCTGCCTGCTAGTATGAAGAAGGTTTTGTCTATCGCCGAGAAACAAAAAATATGTTGTCCCTCTTTTGTTTGACAGAATAGGCGACAGAAATAGTTTTTTATCTTCTCTTTCGTAGACAAAACGTTGTCTTGGGTGGTCATGCTAAGCGGACTGTTTTGTGCACCGTATATAGTAGGTCAGGATGGGGAGAATGCATATAAATCCATTATTTTCCGCTGGAAGATTATAAGTTAAATAAAAGAAGTGTAAAAATAGCCATCATTTATTTGATTACAAAATCTTTCGTCAAGAAATAAATTGCGACATAAAATATATTTCAACAAGAAATGCCTCAACTGCTTACGAGCCAGCGCCGAGGTGCGCGGACGCGGGCACACTGCTGGCCTGCGTACTGCGTCACATCTCATACATTGCAGCATGCGTGACATGCAATGCAATGCAGCATGCGTGACATGCAATGCATTGCAGCATGCGTGACATGCAATGCAATGCAAGAGTGCCGGTGCGCAGTACGCAGGCAGTCTGCGCCCCGCGAGGCGGACATCGCTGCTGACAACTCATACCAAGAACACTTACTAACTCACTTAACGTTATTTTACATTTATTCAGTTCAACATTGGATGAGACAACATTAATACTACACAAAGCCACCGACAACATAACCTCTGCCTCGTGATCACTCCGTAGCTTCACCGGCTCGATGACTACAGCCCTGTCCTTTTCTAACGCTTAACAAAAGATAGGTGGTTTACTTATCGAACCGAAAAAGCTATCGAGTGATTATGAATGAGAGTTCGAAACAAACCCTAGAATAAAAGATAGGTATTCAATATTTTCCACGTAGAGTGCGTGCATCGTTTCAAGCTCATCGAGAGTGCTTCGGATGGCCTAGCTGCTAGCTACCTCACGCTAGGCTTACACATTTTATGACACTTTGTAATGAATCGTGTTACGTGGTAAAGGGCACGGACAGATAAACCGTTAATCACAGAACAAGATTTCGTTAAAGCAAGTATCTATCAAACCGGAAGGAAGATATTATATGAAACTAAACGGGAGTGGTCGCGTCGCTTGTAACACCATTCTATAGGATCCGTTCATACCACGATCCAATCCGACGCGTTTGCGAGGTAGGTATACCGGACCTGTTCAATAAATCAACAGTCAGGGAGATCTTGAGCGACATTTTGATTTATCTCCAGCTCGTTCTCGTAAACGTGATGGGTAAGTGAATATTTGACTTTGCCACTTTTCTAAATAAATGTTTCCATGTTTTGATTATACGATTAGCTAAACCTGTCAAAATGAGTCGTGTCCCATTTCCATTATTTAAGTGTTTTATAAGGTGTCGGTGCAAATCAAATCTATATACAAACATGCTGAATGATCATTTGACAAGACTCAGGCGGTTCACAGTATAACTAATGTAGTCTAGATTACCAAAACGCGAGATCTCAAGCGAAGCGTATCCGTACAAAATCACCATTATTTATTATACATTATTCAGTAAGTATGTTACTCTCTATTATCACATTCACAAAAAAGTTTTGTAAAAAATTAACGAGTAGGTACAATATTCATAATATTTTCGAATCAAAGTTGCCTGTCTATGGATAGAGTCGCTATCTATCAGGTTATGCTCTTAAAAGTGCGGATGACATATTTTCATTTACATGTTTATGTTCATTTCTAATATTAGCTTCGTACCTTAGCGAGCGACATCCAAACGATACCTACCAAATACACGTCACTTTCCAAATTCATACAGAAACATGATAAATGATTGACAGTTTTTGACAGTTCATTTATACAATCAGCCGAATGACGAAGCATATTATAAAATTTGATTAAAATTAAAAAAACAGCAATGGCCACGCTCCTCACCTGGGCTGGGGCTCCATCCTCACGCGACCGATCCCTCATGCGATGTTCTCCAACTCGTGAGGATAGACAATAGAGCACCTGCCTGCAAACTGCACATTGTACATTGCAAACTGCACATTGTACATTGCAAACTGCACATTGTACATTGCATACTGCACATTGTACATTGCATACTGCACATTGTACATTGCAACCTGCACATTGTACATTGCAAACTGCACATTGTACATTGCATAGTGCACATTGTACATGGCAACCTGCACATTGTACATTGCAAACTGCACATTGTACATTGCATAGTGCACATTGTACATTATAACCTGCACATTGTACATTGCAAACTGCACATTGTACATTGCATAGTGCACACACTCGTAATATGTAAAGATGATAAGCTCCCTTCGACTAGTCCTAACTACATACATGCATTCCTTAGAAATAACGTTGAGATGAAACACCACCGGCTATTGGAATTGACTCGGTGACATCGATGCTCGTGTTGTACAGCTGGCTATTATAAGAGAAACCCTGTGTATATAATACGCGTATACAAACCTACTAAGTTATTAAGACAGATCAAGAAAGCAGACAATTTAAAACTTGGGTTACTTCTTTCCAATTGAAACACTAAACACATGTTAGCTACGTTTTTAAGAAATTCAGGTACGTTCTGCTTGTGCGCTGATCATTGTGGGCTCAGCTGCATAGCTGCCGCTAGAAGGTGCCCCACGGTTATCTCGCGTTTCTCGAGTTCGCGGTTCTAATACGAAAATATCTGTACAATCTGGGCATCCTGTATCACTAGACCTCCAGATTTGTGATCTGTCACGTAGGGAGATTGGACAGGGTTACGTTTGGACATCTAGTGGCGGACGCTTCATCCGTCAATAGTTGACCAATAATGTAAGTTTCGCTTTTGACATCAAAGATAATGCACCAATACGAGCCACGATAAGGGGCCTTCCCCACCCATCATCAATCTACCACAAATAAGCGTGAAGTTCGTTTAATAAAGTCGGATTGTGCGAGTTCATTGATCATTTAATGTATGTATGAATTATTGTTTTATTTCGTGTATTCACTCAGGCGCAACTTTACAAAATATTTCATAACATCCTAGTATGTAGTGGTCTTTGTAAAGGTATATTAGGATAAAGTAAAGTGTTAGAAATTCCTTTAGAGTTCCGTTAGATTGTATATCACTATATTCCGCTCCACTGTCCACTATCGCGTGTCACATCGAGACAGACTGAGGGTAGTTTCCACCGGCGCGTCGGCGCGCGGCGAATCGGGCCCATTGCCTACTATCGACATACAAGTTCGGAACACCTCTCTGATGCGGCGGACGAGAGAGAAACATTCAAACAACGTACGAAACTAACTATCATAGAGTTCTTTAGAATATCGGTATCATAAGCGGTAGGATGAGCGGTGCGTACGCATCGAGTCGAGTGCGGGTCCAAGCTTCCGTCACTCCTCCGGCCGGCGTCCGTCCGGCGTGCGTCCGGCTCGCCTGCGACGGGACGGGGGTGCGGTACTTTACAATTTACAAGAGGTCTGCCGCGACCGCATCCGGCGACTGCAGGGGACTCGCTCGCGCTGCGAACAATCGAACCGAGCGTTACACCATCGCGCGCGGCGGGAAGGGGTGGGGGGTGGGGGGGAGGGGCGAGGGGAGGTAGGTACCTGGTCACTAGGTGTAGTCGTTGAAGTCGTCGATGGCGACGCTCTGCTGCAGGGAGTGTCTCGGGGCGTAAGGCGCGGGGGCGCGGGCCGCGGCCGTCGCGCGCTCCGCCTCCACGCGCCGCCGCAGACGCTTGATGGCGCGGAGCCGCTCCAGCGAGTTGCTGGCGTACGGCTGCAGCCCTCCCGACAGCGACTGCAACACACACAACCACGCCCAGCATCAGACAGCGCCAGTTGTCAGCAGCAGCAGCAGCAGCAGCAGCAGCAGTGACGCGACACTCACCTGAGCTATGTGCGAGGCGAGCGCGGCATGCAGCGCCAGTTGCCTTGCCAGCAGCGCCGCGTTGTGGTCCGACACGACGGCGGGTCCGACATGCGGCAGGAACTCCCGCAGGATCCGCTGGTCCTTGGACTTCATGCTGACGGTGTTCATGCCGTGCGACATCGGCTCCACGATCACGATGCAGAAGTTGAACTGCCCCTGCGCGGACAACCACCCACACGCTGTCACATCGCTACAATGCATCCTATAGAGCGGGTGCTCCGTGTAGGGGGGCCTAACTTATTTGTGGGCCTGACTTGATGACGTCTCCATTCAGCGATGTTTGTTTTGAGAGCTAATGGTGACAGGTCACAAGGGACGCTGCATTTGCTGATGGAATATAAAACGGCGTAACCAATTGTCAATGACTTCAAGAAGGTCACACGTTGAGTTTCAATTACAGACGTATACCGAAGACGTCTCGTTTACTTGCATGGTAATTTATGTCAGTTTTAGTGGTCCTCAGAGTTGAGCATGTCGTTATTAAATATGATTTTATTTCAAATTATAATGGATTAAAACAGCTGTTTTGACTAATATGACCTTCGTGGTTATATCGAAACAGTCAACGACTCAGGCGGCGTGCGGAGTGGGGCGATCGGAAGGTGACGCGCGACCCGCTTATAAGCAGCACGAAGCGCGGACGGACGGCACTTCGGTTCGGACAACCAACCCGTCCACACGTCTAAATTGTGATATGGATCACGCCTGAATCAAACTTTGGACAAATAAATTAATTAATTAATTTGTCCTTGTTTCATATTATGTTTGTTTCTCTAATAACAGTATTGTGATTTCCAGGTAATAGTTTTCTTAAAAACATGGAAGGCAATTCCCAGGATGATGATAATCATATTGAGGAACGAGTAGCTTCACACATATTGCAATCATCGTCAATCCGAAAAGAATCCGAATTACGGCTAGCTGCTAGATTTTCGAGCCGATGGAACTGAAGAAAGGGAAATACTAATTTTATTTACAAAATTTAATTGATTAGTTTCAATTTTGGCTTTAGGGAATGTTGAATAGGGAAATAAAAAATGGCGGACACCTTACATTTTGCAAGATGTTTTTAATTAATTTGGTGATGCTGATTACGGAAATAAGGTCCTTAATGAAATTAAGTTCTACAAAAAATAATTGATTCCAATTATTCATAATCAGCATCTTAGAAATTAGTGTTCACCATAATTGAGGGGGTAGACAGCTCACCTTGATGGTGTGTATGTGGAAGTCGCTCCCGGAGTCGTTGTACACGATGGACACGAAGTCGTTACCGATGTACTTGCGCTTCTCGTTGCAATTCGGATCCGAATCTGAGTTGGGCATCGCCGTCGCCACGTGGAACTGAACCTAAACGTCACATAATACGGTACATTTTATTAGTCAACAGTACATATACAGCTTGGCTGTGATCCCGTACAAAACTAGCTGCTGATTAACTAGTCTCTGTGTGTGTGTGTGTGTGTGCGTACCTGCATGACGTCATCGTGCCACACGTACGTGTACTGTCCGTCCTTGCCACCGGTCTCGAGGTTCAGGAAGAGCGGCTCCCCCCCGAGCGCCCCGCCCCCCGAGCCCGCGCCCGCGCCCGCGCCCAGCGGCACCAGCGACCCCAGCTGCCGGAGGAACTCCGCGTATCTGCAATACATAGCGGGACGCTGTTAGCTGACTCGACGCCGCCACGACCGCGTGTGTGTCGACATCTATCTACCTACCCCTTCTAGTTAGTATCTACTAACAAAAGGGATTGTATTACTGATCGAAATAATCATTCATTCAAAATCAGGTGAACCTCGACCTACTCACTCAACATAGTTAGCCATGAAAGTATTTGATGTTCTCAATGCACATCGAATCTGTCGGTTAACTAGATGGCGCTGTACGTTCGGGACACGATACGCAACCATATTTTGTACCATAATACCGTTAAGTGCAGCGCCATCTGGAGAACTTTAAAGAGTTATTAAAATGTTTCATTTGCCACGCATTTCGTCGATGGTGACATGTGGTTTCAACAAGACGGCGCTACGTGCCACACAGCTCATGCCACATTGAATATTCTGCATGAGAGATTTGAGGGCATGGTCATCTCACGTTTCGGATGTTTCCTATAAAGTTTAATTGAGAGAATGTATGGGCCGTCGCGATGCGTCTTTGGTTGTGATAGCAGACATATTATTTTATTCCTCCCTTGTCACAATACATTCGAGGAAGTTCATCTAGTTATGTATACAAATGGTAGTATTGATTGGTTTCAGTGGATTTCTAAATGTCGGGTATTCTCTCGCAGATTGAAGAGGAACGCACCTTTCATTAAAACACGCTCCTTTTATGTAATTGTATATTGTAACACCGCATTGGGAGTCCAGGCCCAATGCGGTGTTACAATACACTCCAATGCGGGACGTCAGTGCAGACCTTATTTCCCCCACTTAGAGTGGGTATTTTTTTTCTTGTTATCTTCGGATTCACATTTAAAATGGTATCGATGGATCGATTGAATGATCGATGGATGGATCGATTGACGGTGAATGATCGATGGATGGATCGATTGATCGATCGAAGGATGGATCGATTAGATTATAATTAGAGGAGGCTAGTGTTGGAATCAATTCCAGGATGTAGAATAGTTCAGTACATCGGTGGTGGTATTAGCGCACACTAAGATAGTGATGTCTGTGTGGGTGAGCGTGGCTTGATCTAGTCGGAGCATGAGAGACCTCATAATGACCAACTAAAAATAACTCATTATTATGGTACTAACATTACAGAAATATACATTAATCGTTCCATCGATTTATCTAGATATAATAGTATCGATCAATCGATACTATTATAAATGTGAATCGGGGGACAACAGGAAAAATAGATTCCCGACGGTAAATCGGGGAATACGGGAGTAATCCGTTATTATAGACATAATTTTTAAATTAATTTAGTAATATAGAAAGTGATAGAGAAGTGTCCACGTCATTCGAACCCTCATATATAAAAGTGATTGTAGATTGTAGTATAGTATGGACAGATACCTGACGCTTCCGTACTCGTTCCTGAGGATGGCGCTCTCGTCGTCCTGCTGCCCCGGACCCGCGTACAGCACCCCCACCTGCAACACAACACACATACACTCACACACACACACACACATACAACATGATACTGCATTCTATTCTGTACCTCACCTACATTTAACACTTAGGCAAAAGCTCAGTCCCGAAAATTTACGATCATTTTGAAAAGTTGAAAAGTGTACTCCTTACTTGTCTGGCCATTGTGCCCCTCCCAGAAATAAATCCTGCATCAGCCCTCGTATTTTACTGTCACGTTTTCTTAGTTGTCTCTAGCGCCCGTCTTTACTTAGCATAGTCTCGCAGTAGCACTTGTGTTGTTTGTTGACATATTGTCAGATATCTTTGGCTGGGATACGTCCAAGGCTAAGGCGTGTCTAAACACAGGGATGGATGGAAGAGACCCAGGAACCACTTCACCCCACGACCAAGCAAAATATAATAGATACTAAATATATAGATGGAAATACAATAGATAGGCATAGTATGTGTGTGTTGGATGTTACCTTGTATGTCTCGACGGGCGGCAGCAGGTCCAGGTTCTTGATGGTCCGCTCGTGCTGTGCGCCCGACACGCGCAGCGGACGCTCCGACAGCGGGTTCAGTATGCTCTGCGCCTCACCTGCACGCAACAACAACAACCACTGCTCAGCAACACATAACACAACAACAACACAACACCACAACCCAATCCACTCGTGGTCGCTGTGACCAAACGTCGGAGGCATTCGGCACACAACTCCACTGCTTATAAACTATTGTGTGTGTTTGTGTGTGTGTGTATGTACCGGGCACGTGAGGGGTGATGGGGTAGGTGCTCATGTTGTGGTAGAGCTGCAGGAACACGAAGGAGGGTGTGACGCCGCCCCCGCCTCCCCCCACCGCGCCGCCCCCCGCGCCCGCGCCGCCGCCTGACGCCGCACCCGCGCCGCCCCCCGAGCCCTGCCCCGCGCCGCCCCCGACAACCCTGCCGAATAAGAACAGATGTTAGATGCGAGATCGCTACATCCTCCTCGAACCAACTTGGGGAGTTTACATGTTACGGTGATATTAACCTCTGTGGCGCAGTGGGTGAAGGCCCGACTGAAACACAGAATGTTGCGAGTTCGATTCCCGCCGCGGGACAAATGTTTGTATGACCTGCAAATATTTGTCTCGGGTCTGGGTGTCTTCCATGTATAATATGTATGAATTTACAAAAAAATAATATAATGTAGTATAATATCAATCATGTAGTTCCCATAATACAAGTTCTGCTTAGTTTGGTTCTAGATGATGCTGTGTGAATTGAATGTCCAGCATTATTTATTATTATATAATCGAAAGGGAATAGTATTATCTATGGAAAGCAAAGATGATAGGAAAACATGTAAGTATAGAATAGTAATTATGAAATACATGGAAGATGGAAGATAGGTTGAAAGTAATAGCTAACAGTATTTTTTATGTCATCAAATTCACAAGAATCATTTACAATGTAGAATATTATCTGGAATCCTCGACCAAGTCTAGTAGAATGAGGTATACGCACACGCAAGAGCGCTGTCGAATTTAACAAAAAACCGACTACAAATATCGGGTAATTGATATTGGATTTTGTTATTTCCATCGCTAGTTGTGACGGCTCGTCTGCTCTGTGCAATGTGTACCTGTGCCGCCTGGTGGGGCTCATCACGGAGATGGTGTTGGAGCGCTTGGAGCGCGCGAGCGGCGGCAGCTCGTCGTGGCAAACCGCGCCGCCCCCGCCCCCTCGCCCCTCCGGCACCGTGCCGTCGCTCGCAGTCTGACAACACACAACCACAGCTGAGCCACAACACACCGACACTCCAACTAACATATCAACATTCATTAAAACATCACTAAAATTTAACCTCGGTGGGATTCGAACCCGCGCCCTTCCGCTTGGTACGCGAGGGCAATAACAACTGAGCCACGATACTTGTGTGACCCTAGTAAATGGACATGCTCGGTTGGATGACTGCGAAGTCTCCACCACCAGCCTTCTGGTCCCTCTCTGATGGTAAACGGTAATACCTTCTGCAGCTGATGGTGGTTGGTGTGCGAGGCCGTCAGCGAGGTCGCGGAGCCCGAGGCGGGCCCGGCAGCGGAGCCCCGCGGCTCCGGTCCCGCCGACGCCGGCGCCGCGCCTGGAACCCGCAACCCAGTTATTGCTGCTGTGCACCATTACAATTAAAATATTAAATTATTAAAAGTGAAAGAAGTTAAGACAATGATATTCTTTCTCTGGACGTACTTATGCCTCCTCCATTTATAGTACATGTATTCATACCTGTACCCCGGAGGGGTAGGCAGATACCACGGACTTCCACTTGCTACGATCCTAGCACACCTCTGGCATCATTCATCTCCATCACATTCTTGGTGTACTCTTGACTTACTTCAAGGGCTTCCTCTTACAACCGTTCCATTCAGGCTCGCCCTATAAACTTGTTCTGTTAAAGTTCTTTCATCCATCGTTTCTGCATGTCCGGACCATCTCAGCCTACCTCCCCCTCAACTGTCGTTCCTACATCTCAGCCTACCTCCCCCTCAACTGTCGTTCCTACATCTCAGCCTACCTCCCCCTCAACTGTCGTTCCTACATCTCAGCCTACCTCCCCCTCAACTGTCGTTCCTACATCTCAGCCTACCTCCCTCAACTGTCGTTCCTACATCTCAGCCTACCTCCCCCTCAACTGTCGTTCCTACATCTCAGCCTACCTCCCCCTCAACTGTCGTTCCTACATCTCAGCCTACCTCCCCCTCAACTGTCGTTCCTACATCTCAGCCTACCTCCCCCTCAACTGTCGTTCCTACATCTCAGCCTACCTCCCCCTCAACTGTCGTTCCTACATCTCAGCCTACCTCCCTCAACTGTCGTTCCTACATCTCAGCCTACCTCCCCCTCAACTGTCGTTCCTACATCTCAGCCTACCTCCCCCTCAACTGTCGTTCCTACATCTCAGCCTACCTCCCCCTCAACTGTCGTTCCTACATCTCAGCCTACCTCCCCCTCAACTGTCGTTCCTACATCTCAGCCTACCTCCCTCAACTGTCGTTCCTACATCTCAGCCTACCTCCCCCTCAACTGTCGTTCCTACATCTCAGCCTACCTCCCCCTCAACTGTCGTTCCTACATCTCAGCCTACCTCCCCCTCAACTGTCGTTCCTACATCTCAGCCTACCTCCCCCTCAACTGTCGTTCCTACATCTCAGCCTACCTCCCTCAACTGTCGTTCCTACATCTCAGCCTACCTCCCCCTCAACTGTCGTTCCTACATCTCAGCCTACCTCCCCCTCAACTGTCGTTCCTACATCTCAGCCTACCTCCCCCTCAACTGTCGTTCCTACATCTCAGCCTACCTCCCCCTCGACTGTCGTTCCTACATCTCAGCCTACCTCCCTCAACTGTCGTTCCTACATCTCAGCCTACCTCCCCCTCAACTGTCGTTCCTACATCTCAGCCTACCTCCCCCTCAACTGTCGTTCCTACATCTCAGCCTACCTCCCCCTCAACTGTCGTTCCTACATCTCAGCCTACCTCCCTCAACTGTCGTTCCTACATCTCAGCCTACCTCCCTCAACTGTCGTTCCTACATCTCAGCCTACCTCCCTCAACTGTCGTTCCTACATCTCAGCCTACCTCCCTCAACTGTCGTTCCTACATCTCAGCCTACCTCCCTCAACTGTCGTTCCTACATCTCAGCCTACCTCCCTCAACTGTCGTTCCTACATCTCAGCCTACCTCCCTCAACTGTCGTTCCTACATCTCAGCCTACCTCCCTCAACTGTCGTTCCTACATCTCAGCCTACCTCCCTCAACTGTCGTTCCTACATCTCAGCCTACCTCCCTCAACTGTCGTTCCTACATCTCAGCCTACCTCCCTCAACTGTCGTTCCTACATCTCAGCCTACCTCCCTCAACTGTCGTTCCTACATCTCAGCCTACCTCCCTCAACTGTCGTTCCTACATCTCAGCCTACCTCCCTCAACTGTCGTTCCTACATCTCAGCCTACCTCCCTCAACTGTCGTTCCTACATCTCAGCCTACCTCCCCCTCAACTGTCGTTCCTACATCTCAGCCTACCTCCCCCTCAACTGTCGTTCCTACATCTCAGCCTACCTCCCCTCAACTGTCGTTCCTACATCTCAGCCTACCTCCCTCAACTGTCGTTCCTACATCTCAGCCTACCTCCCCTCAACTGTCGTTCCTACATCTCAGCCTACCTCCCCCTCAACTGTCGTTCCTACATCTCAGCCTACCTCCCCTCAACTGTCGTTCCTACATCTCAGCCTACCTCCCTCAACTGTCGTTCCTACATCTCAGCCTACCTCCCTCAACTGTCGTTCCTACATCTCAGCCTACCTCCCTCAACTGTCGTTCCTACATCTCAGCCTACCTCCCTCAACTGTCGTTCCTACATCTCAGCCTACCTCCCTCAACTGTCGTTCCTACATCTCAGCCTACCTCCCTCAACTGTCGTTCCTACATCTCAGCCTACCTCCCTCAACTGTCGTTCCTACATCTCAGCCTACCTCCCTCAACTGTCGTTCCTACATCTCAGCCTACCTCCCTCAACTGTCGTTCCTACATCTCAGCCTACCTCCCTCAACTGTCGTTCCTACATCTCAGCCTACCTCCCTCAACTGTCGTTCCTACATCTCAGCCTACCTCCCTCAACTGTCGTTCCTACATCTCAGCCTACCTCCCCTCAACTGTCGTTCCTACATCTCAGCCTACCTCCCTCAACTGTCGTTCCTACATCTCAGCCTACCTCCCTCAACTGTCGTTCCTACATCTCAGCCTACCTCCCTCAACTGTCGTTCCTACATCTCAGCCTACCTCCCTCAACTGTCGTTCCTACATCTCAGCCTACCTCCCCCTCAACTGTCGTTCCTACATCTCAGCCTACCTCCCCTCAACTGTCGTTCCTACATCTCAGCCTACCTCCCTCAACTGTCGTTCCTACATCTCAGCCTACCTCCCCTCAACTGTCGTTCCTACATCTCAGCCTACCTCCCCTCAACTGTCGTTCCTACATCTCAGCCTACCTCCCTCAACTGTCGTTCCTACATCTCAGCCTACCTCCCTCAACTGTCGTTCCTACATCTCAGCCTACCTCCCTCAACTGTCGTTCCTACATCTCAGCCTACCTCCCTCAACTGTCGTTCCTACATCTCAGCCTACCTCCCTCAACTGTCGTTCCTACATCTCAGCCTACCTCCCTCAACTGTCGTTCCTACATCTCAGCCTACCTCCCTCAACTGTCGTTCCTACATCTCAGCCTACCTCCCCTCAACTGTCGTTCCTACATCTCAGCCTACCTCCCTCAACTGTCGTTCCTACATCTCAGCCTACCTCCCTCAACTGTCGTTCCTACATCTCAGCCTACCTCCCTCAACTGTCGTTCCTACATCTCAGCCTACCTCCCTCAACTGTCGTTCCTACATCTCAGCCTACCTCCCTCAACTGTCGTTCCTACATCTCAGCCTACCTCCCTCAACTGTCGTTCCTACATCTCAGCCTACCTCCCTCAACTGTCGTTCCTACATCTCAGCCTACCTCCCTCAACTGTCGTTCCTACATCTCAGCCTACCTCCCTCAACTGTCGTTCCTACATCTCAGCCTACCTCCCTCAACTGTCGTTCCTACATCTCAGCCTACCTCCCTCAACTGTCGTTCCTACATCTCAGCCTACCTCCCTCAACTGTCGTTCCTACATCTCAGCCTACCTCCCTCAACTGTCGTTCCTACATCTCAGCCTACCTCCCTCAACTGTCGTTCCTACATCTCAGCCTACCTCCCTCAACTGTCGTTCCTACATCTCAGCCTACCTCCCTCAACTGTCGTTCCTACATCTCAGCCTACCTCCCTCAACTGTCGTTCCTACATCTCAGCCTACCTCCCTCAACTGTCGTTCCTACATCTCAGCCTACCTCCCTCAACTGTCGTTCCTACATCTCAGCCTACCTCCCTCAACTGTCGTTCCTACATCTCAGCCTACCTCCCTCAACTGTCGTTCCTACATCTCAGCCTACCTCCCTCAACTGTCGTTCCTACATCTCAGCCTACCTCCCTCAACTGTCGTTCCTACATCTCAGCCTACCTCCCTCAACTGTCGTTCCTACATCTCAGCCTACCTCCCTCAACTGTCGTTCCTACATCTCAGCCTACCTCCCTCAACTGTCGTTCCTACATCTCAGCCTACCTCCCTCAACTGTCGTTCCTACATCTCAGCCTACCTCCCTCAACTGTCGTTCCTACATCTCAGCCTACCTCCCTCAACTGTCGTTCCTACATCTCAGCCTACCTCCCTCAACTGTCGTTCCTACATCTCAGCCTACCTCCCTCAACTGTCGTTCCTACATCTCAGCCTACCTCCCTCAACTGTCGTTCCTACATCTCAGCCTACCTCCCTCAACTGTCGTTCCTACATCTCAGCCTACCTCCCTCAACTGTCGTTCCTACATCTCAGCCTACCTCCCTCAACTGTCGTTCCTACATCTCAGCCTACCTCCCTCAACTGTCGTTCCTACATCTCAGCCTACCTCCCTCAACTGTCGTTCCTACATCTCAGCCTACCTCCCTCAACTGTCGTTCCTACATCTCAGCCTACCTCCCTCAACTGTCGTTCCTACATCTCAGCCTACCTCCCTCAACTGTCGTTCCTACATCTCAGCCTACCTCCCTCAACTGTCGTTCCTACATCTCAGCCTACCTCCCTCAACTGTCGTTCCTACATCTCAGCCTACCTCCCTCAACTGTCGTTCCTACATCTCAGCCTACCTCCCCTCAACTGTCGTTCCTACATCTCCAGCCTACCTCCCTCAACTGTCGTTCCTACATCTCAGCCTACCTCCCTCAACTGTCGTTCCTACATCTCAGCCTACCTCCCTCAACTGTCGTTCCTACATCTCAGCCTACCTCCCTCAACTGTCGTTCCTACATCTCAGCCTACCTCCCTCAACTGTCGTTCCTACATCTCAGCCTACCTCCCTCAACTGTCGTTCCTACATCTCAGCCTACCTCCCTCAACTGTCGTTCCTACATCTCAGCCTACCTCCCTCAACTGTCGTTCCTACATCTCAGCCTACCTCCCTCGACTGTCGTTCCTACATCTCAGCCTACCTCCCTCAACTGTCGTTCCTACATCTCAGCCTACCTCCCTCAACTGTCGTTCCTACATCTCAGCCTACCTCCCTCAACTGTCGTTCCTACATCTCAGCCTACCTCCCTCAACTGTCGTTCCTACATCTCAGCCTACCTCCCTCAACTGTCGTTCCTACATCTCAGCCTACCTCCCTCAACTGTCGTTCCTACATCTCAGCCTACCTCCCTCAACTGTCGTTCCTACATCTCAGCCTACCTCCCTCAACTGTCGTTCCTACATCTCAGCCTACCTCCCTCAACTGTCGTTCCTACATCTCAGCCTACCTCCCTCAACTGTCGTTCCTACATCTCAGCCTACCTCCCTCAACTGTCGTTCCTACATCTCAGCCTACCTCCCTCAACTGTCGTTCCTACATCTCAGCCTACCTCCCTCAACTGTCGTTCCTACATCTCAGCCTACCTCCCTCAACTGTCGTTCCTACATCTCAGCCTACTCCCTCAACTGTCGTTCCTACATCTCAGCCTACCTCCCTCAACTGTCGTTCTACCGTCTCTCAGCCTACCCCCTCACTGTCGTTCCTACATCTCAGCCTACCTCCCTCAACTGTCGTTCCTACATCTCAGCCTACCTCCCTCAACTGTCGTTCCTACATCTCAGCCTACCTCCCCTCAACTGTCGTTCTACATCTCAGCCTACCTCCCTCAACTGTCGTTCCTACACTCTCAGCCTACCTCCCTCAACTGTCGTTCCTACATCTCAGCCTACCTCCCCTCAACTGTCGTTCCTACATCTCAGCCTACCTCCCTCAACTGTCGTCCTACATCTCAGCCTACCTCCCCCTCAACTGTCGTTCCTACATCTCAGCCTACCTCCCCTCAACTGTCGTTCCTACATCTCAGCCTACCTCCCTCAACTGTCGTTCCTACATCTCAGCCTACCTCCCCCTCAACTGTCGTTCCTACATCTCAGCCTACCTCTCCCCCTCAACTGTCGTTCCTACATCTCAGCCTACCTCCCTCAACTGTCGTTCCTACATCTCAGCCTACCTCCTCAACTGTCGTTCCTACATCTCAGCCTACCTCCCTCAACTGTCGTTCCTACATCTCAGCCTACCTCCCTCAACTGTCGTTCCTACATCTCAGCCTACCTCCCTCAACTGTCGTTCCTACATCTCAGCCTACCTCCCTCAACTGTCGTTCCTACATCTCAGCCTACCTCCCTCAACTGTCGTTCCTACATCTCAGCCTACCTCCCTCAACTGTCGTTCCTACATCTCAGCCTACCTCCCTCAACTGTCGTTCCTACATCTCAGCCTACCTCCCTCAACTGTCGTTCCTACATCTCAGCCTACCCCCTCAACTGTCGTTCCTACATCTCAGCCTACTCTCCCTCAACTGTCGTTCCTACATCTCAGCCTACCTCCCTCAACTGTCGTTCCTACATCTCAGCCTACCTCCCTCAACTGTCGTTCCTACATCTCAGCCTACCTCCCTCAACTGTCGTTCCTACATCTCAGCCTACCTCCTCAACTGTCGTCCTACATCTCAGCCTACCTCCCTCAACTGTCGTTCCTACATCTCAGCCTACCTCCCTCAACTGTCGTTCCTACATCTCAGCCTACCTCCCTCAACTGTCGTTCCTACATCTCAGCCTACCTCCCTCAACTGTCGTTCCTACATCTCAGCCTACCTCCCTCAACTGTCGTTCCTACATCTCAGCCTACCTCCCTCAACTGTCGTTCCTACATCTCAGCTACCTCCCTCAACTGTCGTTCCTACATCTCAGCCTACCTCCCTCAACTGTCGTTCCTACATCTCAGCCTACCTCCCTCAACTGTCGTTCCTACATCTCAGCCTACCTCCCTCAACTGTCGTTCCTACATCTCAGCCTACCTCCCTCAACTGTCGTTCCTACATCTCAGCCTACCTCCCTCAACTGTCGTTCCTACATCTCAGCCTACCTCCCTCAACTGTCGTTCCTACATCTCAGCCTACCTCCCTCAACTGTCGTTCCTACATCTCAGCCTACCTCCCTCAACTGTCGTTCCTACATCTCAGCCTACCTCCCTCAACTGTCGTTCCTACATCTCAGCCTACCTCCCTCAACTGTCGTTCCTACATCTCAGCCTACCTCCCTCAACTGTCGTTCCTACATCTCAGCCTACCTCCCTCAACTGTCGTTCCTACATCTCAGCCTACCTCCCTCAACTGTCGTTCCTACATCTCAGCCTACCTCCCTCAACTGTCGTTCCTACATCTCAGCCTACCTCCCCCTCAACTGTCGTTCCTACATCTCAGCCTACCTCCCTCAACTGTCGTTCCTACATCTCAGCCTACCTCCCTCAACTGTCGTTCCTACATCTCAGCCTACCTCCCCCTCAACTGTCGTTCCTACATCTCAGCCTACCTCCCTCAACTGTCGTTCCTACATCTCAGCCTACCCCCCTCAACTGTCGTTCCTACATCTCAGCCTACCTCCCTCAACTGTCGTTCCTACATCTCAGCCTACCTCCCTCAACTGTCGTTCCTACATCTCAGCCTACCTCCCTCAACTGTCGTTCCTACATCTCAGCCTACCTCCCTCAACTGTCGTTCCTACATCTCAGCCTACCTCCCTCAACTGTCGTTCCTACATCTCAGCCTACCTCCCTCAACTGTCGTTCCTACATCTCAGCCTACCTCCCTCAACTGTCGTTCCTACATCTTGATTCACACCACTCTGTTCGTCACTCGATCTGTCACAGTTTCAGCACACATTCACTAAGTTCTCGTCTCCACTGCATTGAATCGACTTTGATGTTTCTTCTGTAATACCCATCTTTCACCAGCATAGATAGCATAGACAGCATAAATAGATAGAAAATACTTAATTGCACACCCAAAAAAAAGGATTAAGTACTACAAATTTTTACAATGCTGTACAATGGGCGGTCTTATCGCTAAATAGTAATCTCTCCCGGTCTCCAGCATCTCGACCGATACCCCGTCATAACTCCCTGCAGCATTCTCTGATCTCATACTTCTGAAAGCTTTCACAATTTCATCCATACCATACATTAATCTTCGTTTTCATTAATTACTAAAGAAGACACTTGCCTTCTCTCTTTCAATCAAATTTTTCCAACTCCTTAATATACTTTCTAGATTTGTGTGCGTTTTAAATAAATGAACTGTACTAACCGGGGTCGGAGTTGAAGGTGCAGAGATGCGGGTGCGGATGCGGATGCGGGTGCGTGTGCGTGAGGGGCAGGGGCAGGGGCAGCGGGAGGGGCAGCGGGAGCGGCAGGGGCAGGGGGGAGGTGCCGGAGATCTCCTCGGGGATGGCCTCGCAGGAGACGCGCATGTCGCTCTTCTTGGCGGGCTTCTTGGCGGCGTGACTCCCCCCCGCGACCCCCGCGCCGCCCGGTACCCTGCAACCAACACGACATCAGCATCAGCTGAGGGAGAGCGTCGCGATCACCTACCCTGATGAAGACTCTCGGAATGAGTCGAAACTTAGACGGTGACTTCACCGATAGTGCGGTACGTCAAAAATCCTAACTCCGTACAGAAGCACAGAATCAAATACTTTAAAAAATACAAAGTAGCATGTATGCCATCATCCCTGTTGGTGATATACCACCGGTGCTGAGGTGTGATCGCTCTGGTAATGTGATGTGAACGTACGTGGGCTCGCAGCTGGGCAGCAGGATCATGTGGTCGGGGTCGAGGGTCAGGTGGTGGTGGTGAGGCAGATCCGGAGGCAGCTCGTGCTGCCCGCGACCCACCACCTTCCACGAGCTGGACATCTCCGGCGAGGAGTTGGAGCGACGCACGCCGTGCCGGGACTTGCCCTGAACAACGATATAACATCACTCCACTGTCACACACACACACACACACACACGCACACACACACACACGCACACACACACACACACACCACACCGCTCTTGCAGTGTGCTCTCCCGCTCATTTCAATAAATCATGTATTGTAGATATTTAAGAATATGGACGCACTAACTTTGTCTTTATTTAAGATCGATGTTAGATATATTTTGTATAGTAGTAAACTGGTGAACAAGCCACATGTAAGACTTGGCCCAGCTGTTGGTAAGCTGTTGGTAAGCGGTTCACTGTTCCCTATGGACGCTTGCAATACCAGAGGTATGACTCGCGTTGCCGACCCTGACACGTAAAGCTGTTGTTGAGGAGTTGTCTCCATGCAGCTCTATCTACTGCTTCTCTACTGCAAGAGGTGGTGTGAACAGGTGGGAGTGCTCACCTCCGGCACGACGAGCAGCATGTCCTCCGCGGCGCCGCTCTGCCGCTGCGGAGAGCCGGGGATGTTGATCGGCTGCGTGCTCATCCTGCACGCATACAAACAAACAAACATATAAACACAACAATAACCACTATTCACTATATACGTCAAACACCTATTTTTCTTTTAGTGCCATTGGACGTTTGTCTGTCTATCATCCGAAACAGAATATCCTAGAGATACCTACCTGTGTAGGTATCTCTTTCTCATCTGATCTTGGCACAAGAACACACACCACGTACCTCACACCCGACACCCTTTCTGTATTTAATAATACCTTTTTTATATAAAAAAAATAGTTTAATTTTTCTTCATGTATATAAAGATAAATATGGATATTAGTTTCACTGCGTGTCACAATGTCTTCTATGAGATTGCAA
This sequence comes from Perizoma affinitatum, assembly GCA_961405105.1. Taxonomy (NCBI): domain Eukaryota; kingdom Metazoa; phylum Arthropoda; class Insecta; order Lepidoptera; family Geometridae; genus Perizoma; species Perizoma affinitatum. Next base: position 12,962,007 of record OY560199.1, read on the forward strand.
ACAATAAAGCCAATTTCTGTTTGAACTAATGTTTATTATTTTCTGTTAATATATTAATAATAATAAAAAAATATTTATTTATTCAGATAACTTGATCCATAATTTGTTAGTAAGTTACATAATGCCATAGTGTTAGTACAATTCCTTATTTAAAATACATACATTCATTCAATACAATTCAATAATTGTGTATTTTATAAGAGTATGTGATGTACCTGAGTTGTTGCGCGGAGGGCCCGCGTCTATCCCCCCTCTCCCCCCTCTCAGCCGACACCACCGACTCCGAACTGCAATATAACAACCAGATATATATAATACTAACCTCTGCCCACGGCTTCGCCCGCGTGGTACTCGGATAAGAAGTAGCTTATGTGCTATTCTAATGTATAAGCTATATTTCTGTAAAGTATCATTCAAAATACGTGAAAAATATATTTTTGCGTGAAAGAATAACAAATATTCATCCTTACAAACTTTCGCTTTCATAATAGCATAATAGTAGAATAGGATATTATTACTATTTTGAGTGCTAAATATGATGGGTTTGTATAATGTCCATAATTAATTAGTGTTATAGCGTTGTTCCGTTCTAATTAAATAAATAAACAAATGCTTCAAGGGCGTACCGGCCGCCATCGGACTTACCTGGACTTGTGCAGGTCCTGTGCGGAGACTGCGGCGGAGGGGGCGGTAGAGGGCGCGGCGGAGGGGGCGGCGGAGGAGGCGGGGCGCGGGCGCGGCTCCACCGCCGACCCGCTGCGCTCGCGCACTGACACCGACACCTACACACACACACACACACACAGTGACACTACATACACACACACATACAACCACACAACTATAATGACACAGTCATGTCATTACATGTGGCATAATTGTCATTTCTTTAAATTACATCAGATCTACAATAAAATCTTGGTACATACACAAATTCCAATCTCCGAAACGATTAACCGATTTGATTTGATGTCTACCACATGTATTCAGACTTCATGAACCGTCCGGTTATAATTTCTGATGGATATGGCAACATTACGAGTGGTTATATAATTGTACGCTTGTGCTCTCTCTGTTATTCCATCTCGTGATCTATGTAGATGTCCACAAGAAAACACATGATTCAATGGTCACCACCAGGCCGAGTAAACAATACATGATGGAGCCAGCTAACACCTATGCAGAGGTTCCTGAGACATAACCCTGGATCCGTGCTATAAAGTGTTACGTTGCAGAGTGTAGTGTGGTGTAGTGTTTGTATACTGACATCTTGCCGCGAGTCCCCCAGCCCGCTGGAGGCGGAGGAGGATCGCGGTGAGGGGGAGGGACAGGGCGGCACCGGCACCGGGTTCAGCAGCGCCGCCACGTCCTGCAGCGGAGACTCCAGCAGGTAGTCCCAGTTCATCTGCACACATACATACAGACTATCACATCCGTGACCAACACCGAGCGATGGATGTGAACGTTAGAACACAAACACGTGCACGCACGTACGAACTGATCGGAAGATTATTTTACGTATGTACATCTTCTGCTAATAAAATTGAGCAGTTCTGAATTTATTAATTTCGCCGAACAAGTTTTTTTAAGAAAGAAACTGAGGGTTACTTTTAAGAGGTTCTTCGTTCAGGCTCCACCCCTTCCCGCATCACTACACTGTAGGTACCTGGTTCTGCAGACGCAGCAGCCAGCAGGTGTCCCCGGTGGGTGCCCGCACATGCAGCTCTGCCCACTGTGCGCACCAGCAGGCGCAGGCTCCCCCCGCTGCCGCGGCGCTGCCTCTCCACCAGGCACCCTCCTCGCTGTCCTGCATCCCGCATTTAAGTAGACATTTACAAATAATCTTTCGTAGCACATGCTTACATTATAAAACAACCCTATGCTCAAAGTTTCAGCTTTCTAGACTTAGTAGTTTTGGCTGTGCGTTGATAGATCAGTCAGACAGGACAAACGATTTTATAAAATTGGATGGACAATATTATCCCACCATAAACATTTCATGTAAATAAGTTGTCGAGACTCTCAAGCTCATAACGCTTCACTGTTAAGTTGTCAGATCTCATAAAGAGCCAAGCCCCTGAGAGCCCTTACAAAACCTACATCTCGGCCAAAAAGTTATTAAAAACTAAACATAATAACACAACATTAAAAACCAATTACTTTTTTTTTTGACTTTTCACAATTTTGTAAAATTTTTTTTTGAGATGTTTAAATGTTTGCATCTTACCACTTCTTTGGATATCCTCTCGAACCTCTGCGTGAAGTGATTCAGAATTTCCACGAGCGGGTCCGTCGCTTTGCTGTTCTCTGATGAGTTTTGTCTGCAATACAAATAACACTTTTACAAACTAATGTTGCGTTCCAAAAGCCCGTGTAAACTACTGAATGAGACAAAAATACACGAATTTACTAACTACAAATAAATACAAATTGTTTGTAAAATAAAATCAGTGACTTCTTACAAAGAAAAGTTTAAACTGTGCTTTTTCTATGCAAAAAAATCAAACAGGGTTCATTGCCATAAGTTACTAGAAAGCACTGCCATCTATGATGGAAATACGCGTATTTCCATCAGGAGGAATGTTCCTTTCAGGAGTTTTCATAATAGTACGTGACATGCGAGCTACTGTCAGCATCGATGAAGCGCACGAGCGGTGTTAGCAGATGTAATAATGGCCGCAAGCTCACAGCGCGGGCTGGCGCGGCTTCTAGCTGAGCTGCGTGTGAACCGGGCATAACGCGGAGAAGGCTAAGAAGGCTATCTACAGAGAAAGAAAGGTTAGAGAAATGGGGATGAAAGATGGCAAAGGTCTCTGTGTGATTGGGAACAAATGGAAGGCCATATTGTGTACGATCCAGTGCATTCTATTTTCGTAACTCTGTGCACGACTGAGGCAGGAATTGAGGATGCAACTCTGAGTGCGAGGTCGGAGGATCACCGAGCGGCTTGGTGAAGACCTAGGGTCCAGGACTGACTGGGGAGGTAGGCAGAATGGTAACGAGAGCTTGCAGCCAACAGGGGAGGGCAGGGTAAGGGGGATGGGGGTGGTGTAGCACCTGGTGGTGTGTCCGCTCCCGGGGTGCAGGTCGGAGATGGAGAGCGAGCTGGAGGTGTCGGTGCTGCGCGAGTGCTGCAGCGACCACTTGCTGTAGCTGTGCCCACACACACAATACAACACCGGTTACCACCACATCACAACCAGAACTACCATCATTCCTCTTCAGTACGGAGCTCAAGATACTCTACGCCATACTACACTGCGAAGTTTAAATCACTGTTTTTTTGAACAAATGTTGTTCAGACCATGGTCTACTACTGTTTTTTAGCATCGACTAGACAAAGTCTGAATTATCGTTGCTCTCTCTACATAAAAGGACACCGCGCTCGCGCTTTTATTCAACTGGCTGCCGCCGCGCCTTCTACAGCTAGAGTTTCTGACAGTGTATGTCCGATAAATATGAAGGTAAAATTGGAACCAACGCTGACTTGGTGCACACGGATCTACGTAGATACCTCGTGCCTACTTACTACACAATGCTTGTGATGCGCGTACGATTCCTGCTAAACCACCAAAGTTTGACCAAGTAGACACGGATGCGCGATATCTAAAGAAACGGGCAGAGGTACTCCATGATTTATTAGCAGTTTGCCCGCATTGAGCCGACGCGACGTCCTGTCAGTCCACGTGGACTCTCCATCGCTATCGCGGTGAATGAACTTATCCACTTGTTGGTAACCTCCGCAGGTTACGGTAACCGCTTGCAGCACCAGAGGTATCAAACGCGCGTTAAAGACCCTTTAAAAATTTCAAAACGCCTTTTTGAGGAATCTCATATTGTAGTCACTTGGTTTATGTTTGCTTAACAAACGACTTGTTTGAGTACGCCTATTTCCTTATTTTATGTAATTTGATGTTTCAGATCAGTGATAGACCATGGTCTATTACTGATAGACGTTTGTTATATTAAAACAGTGATTTAAATTTCACAGTTTATTTTGTCGCATGCCTTGATTCAAGTTCTTCACTGGCAACTCACTGGTTATTTCTTAGTCACAGAGTTCAGGGCATTGACCAGGTTTAGGTATGGTGGATTGGTAGACCTGATAAGAGCCTTGCGACCAATGTTGGTGAAGGTATTCAATGCTCAGTCTCAATGTCTTCCGAGACGTTAATAAAGCAAAAAATGGCAAATAGTTCATTTTATTTTATCGCGTTTTTTAGCAGTTTCAGTACAGATTATTAATAATTCTGTGATTTAACCATTTAAGAAAATCGTAGTGCCTATGTATTTTAATATTTAAAAAAACAGCCCAAGGAAAAACATGCGTTTCCCAGTTAATATAAACTGTAACCGATACGTTTTTGAGAAAAAGGCCCCTAGTATAGCCGATATCAAGATTACCTCAAAACTTGAACTAAGCCGTCATTCGTTTCATGTGTTTGACTCAACACCCTATAGAAAGACTATTTAGTATTGTTAAGGTAAAATTAAGTGGAATCGAACGGGCTAACTTTGACAATCGATACAATCTCAATTCGATTCTAATCCAATTCAGTTTTTTTTATTTGTTTCTAGTTTACATTTCAATCGCAAACTCTACTCTACGTGAAAAAGTAGTTTGCTTCCATTTGGCACAGAGGCTATGGATTGTCAGTAAATAAAGGCATGCATAGTCTCAGCAACCCACCGGATAAAACCCCCTGAAGGCCCGGTCGAACTGCCTCCGCCACCGCTACGTCAGATACGTTTGACCGGAACCTTACCGACCACAACACCCGACAACACCCGACAACACGCCGCGAGACTTTCGCGATTAGATAGCATTATAAGTTTACGTGTCTCTATCGCGTTTACCTTTTTTATTATTTTTATTATACAGTTGAACCGTCGCGTCGGTTTAAGTGAACGCGATAAACACCCCTACAAGTTATAATTACGACTCACCGTTTGACTTCTGGCTGGCTCGGCTCCTGGCTCGGCTCGCTCTCGCCATCGTTCACTTGCACCTGCACCTGGGATTGCAGGGGGGGCGGTTCCGTCCTCTGAACAACAACAAAACAAACTCTTGTGACATACCTACTACTATGATGTCATATACAAAATAACATCATAGTAGTATGATGAAAAAACCGTGAAGACTTCTGAGACTTCTCATCCGGAGGTTCGATCGAACCTGATCTTGCACCAATGGATTTATTCACTCGAAATAATTATGTGCGCATTAACACGTGCTCAAAATGCTGAAGGAAAACATAGTACCAAAAATTTGAAGGCATGTGCCAACAATTAGTGTTCCAATAAGCGGAGATTGGCTTGCAATTTGTCACGTGGAATGCTAATAAACGCGGGCATGTACCGATTTTAATTTTTAAACGTGTTTCTGACTACCCCTACTTGGTATTCAAAGATCTACTCACTGAGTATGTATCTGAGGATGTCCACCATGGGGAAGACAGACGTGAGCGCATTTATTTTTGTTATATACAATTCTAATTAAAAGGGAAAGGGATAACAAATAGTCAAACTTTCTGATGCTTTGTAGTAGCCTATTTAATTTTAGATTGAAAGTAAATGAGACTAGAGCTCACTTCTCATTGCAGGCATGCTTGAAGTGATATAGACTGTGAATATTCGTATATTCATTAAAATGACGGATCAGTTTGGAAAGTCCGCTTTACTGACTGTTCCACCGCGACCGAGCCACCAAAGAAAGAGAAGAAACAAGGACGAATATTCATTTAACGATCCTTCGGAAGCGTACCTTATACAGAATGCTTCGAGAAGAATGTAAATCTCGATAAGTAAACCTGGGTTATGACTATAGCTGATGCTGTAATTGATAATTCTGTAATTCCGTTTCCATTGACTGACAGACTGACAACACAACATGTAGTGGTACCTGCGGCTGTGCGTCGCCTTGCTCGGGGGCGGAGGCTGGGGCGGAAGCGGGGGCGGAGGGCGGCGCGGGGGGCTGCAGCGGCGGCAGGGGGCTCGAGATGCTCTCCGCGTGCTGCTTGCAGAGCACGGCGCATCTGTGACACATTACAACACAATAAATAACACAGAACCAAATTAACTACGCACATAAAAATCACTCCCTTAGCAACCCTTAGCAAACACCTACTATGTATAACATAACTAATATACCTTTACTAAATCGGTATACCTTTACTAGCGATGAACAGCTGAGCGCAGCCTAGTGAGGCAGCCGACAATGTCTCCGATGTCTGTCCTAAGCATAATTATGTGTAAAGCTGGCAGTCTCTGCGGCAAATAAACTTCACAGTGTGATGTGTCAGGCTACCCAGAGCTCTCCGACATATTCAAACACAGATAGTCCGGCATCGAATGTGCCCTCCACAAAACGATCAGTTCTCTACCGCTACCGGTCATAGACCACCCATCTAAACAGTGACCTGTCGGATAGTCGGAAAATAGCTGAACGCAGGTGATCTATCGCAAGTTACCGGTCGCAGAGTCCCTGCTTGAGCGAGTTCTGGTGGCAGCCGGAGGTGGTGATGGTGACCAGCTTGTGACCGACGAGCCAGGTGACGGCGTGTCCGTTGTCGAAGAGGAACCGCGCGGTGTCGGAGCGCGGTGGCTTGGAGCTGCACGGCGTGGCGGTGTACCGCGCCAGCAGATCCACGCATGTCTCCGACAGTTCCATGTGGAACCCTCGCACCGCGCCCCCCGCAGCCTCGCCCGTCCCGCCCGCGGATCCGCGCGGCGCCGCACGGGAACCCTGCGATCAAACATTACAGATCAACTTGAATGCTGTTGTGGAATACGGTCAGACAGACAGGTCAGGAGTGACTCACGAGGCTGGAGCTGCGCTGCCGGTTGGAGGAGTCCTCGTTGGCGGCGCCTTGCTGGAAGTGGTTGGTGCGCGAGTGCAGCTGCTCTTCGAAAGGCATTATTATGTAGTTGTGGAGTCCCTGCAACAGCCGCATTGCGTTTTTAGCTTAGAAACAACAAAAAAGTGTCAACATTACACTTGATGTAATGTTGGCTCTGTGTGACGTCAGAGACTGTTGTCATAACTGAAAGATCCAACGTAAGTAAGCATGTTTTTTATTAAAATCGAACAGATGCTTTTAACCCCAAAACGGAATACCAAAACAAACCTCTAAAGGATAAACGGAATTTGAATAGATATCTATGTAGTCAGTACGATCGGAGCGAGTGGAGCCGACCTCAGAAAAGGCTATGAGTAAGAGCGAGAGAGCGAGTGACTCACGTGAATGATGAACTTCACGAAGTTCTTCCGGTAGGAGAGGCGGCACTTGAGGAACCAGGCGGCGATCACGTGGTGCGCGAGCGAGACCACGTAGTGGTTGTACCGCGAGGGGTTCGTGTACGGCAGCAGGATGGCGAACACAGACATGTACTGATCCTCCACGAAGGACGCGAACACCTTCGGCAGCCGCGTCAGAGCTGCACATCAACGAGACAGTACAGATGTATTCCTTTTAAAATTATGCTTGAACAAAAACAGGTCTCCAGTAAAACCCTGTGGTACACCAAAAGCTGTATCGAGTAATGACGTATTTTCTCACATAATTAAATTTATACAAGGAGACAATTTAAGAAATAACTACGTAATTTTTTAGTATTTAGTAATTTTTCTAACTTGTTCATAATGAGTTCATATGTGCTGGGTCTACACTGTCGAACGCTTTTAATTAGTCACAATAAAATAAACTTAAAAAAAACTTACTAGATAGAAATTCGAGCATTGGACTGGCGATTGCTTGCGTATCGGATATCTTGGAAAGATCAAGTAGTACTTCCGGCAGCATTTTGACCATGGTGTCTCTCGTTTCAAGGGTGAATATCGTCAGCGCATTAATGTACGGCTGCGGCGTTCGAAGAACTGAAACGAAAAAATTCAATTATAATCAGAGCATTTTAAGCTTTAGCTTTGGGGTTTGACTTTTCATTGTTTTTGTTGACTCACCCATGCCGTATTTGAGCAGGCAGCGCACTATTCTCTGCTGCGTCTGCGGCTCCAGGTAGCTGTGGTAGGGCGCCATGGCGGCCAGCCCCGGCAGCGCCGCGCTGTGGAACTCCGACATCAGCAGCTTCTGCCCACCCGACACGCGCAGGCACTCGGGGAAGTACAAACTGCGGTCCGAAATCTACGGAGATAGCGCAAAACGAGATGGTTATTCAGAAACTAAGGATATCACAGCAGCGCGCCAGGTCCAGGTCCTGCGCGTGGCGCCCGACGGCGACCAGCACCGCCTACTCCACCTCGCGACACCAGCAGCCGTCCCACCGGTACCACTCACCATGGAGCAGAGCGTGGAGGCGAGCAGGTCCAGGTCCTGCGCGCGGCGCCCGACGGCCAACGCTCGCGCCTGCAGCAGCGGCGGCAGCGCGCGCAGCACCGCGCCCAGCACCGCCCACTCCGCCTCCCGCGTCAGCGCCGACACCAGCAGCCGCGCCGCGCGACCCACCGGAACCGCGCACCAGCCCTGCACACAAACACACGCACGCAGCGTCAGCACTCGAGTCCCCCGGCCCTTCACGACCCGACCCACCGCCCCCGCTTCCGCTCCGCCTCACCGTCGGCAGCTCCTTCGGCGGCGGCGGCTGCTGCCCGCGCACCAGCGGCGGCTCGGCGACCAGGAACGGCGAGCAGATCGGCTTCATGCGCAGAGAGGCGGCGCCGCTGACCACCGCACCCGACGCGTCGTAGCAGAAGCCCACGCAGTTGAACGAGTTCGCCCGCAGACCGAACAGCATTTCGAATATCTGCAACCGAACGAGGTTCCCTAAAATTATTCATGCGAATAGATTACATGAATGCAACGGAATTGTAGAAATTTTGAGCAGATTTTAATAAGTATTTTGATATTTTACCTTCAGCCTCAGATCAGGGTGGTGTTGGAAGAGGGCCGGCCGCTTGTAATGGTGGTCGAGATGGTCGAGCAGCACGAGGAAGCAGCGCAGAGGCAGCGCAGCGGGAGAAGCCAACAACTGAAGCACAAGTGTTCATATTATCAGAACCGTTAGTAAAGAGATTCACAGGTAGAGTTAGTGGATAGTGGATAGGAGTTACCTTGTCGTGCAGCAGCTGCAGCAGTCCTTGGAGCGCGAGCCGCAGGTCGCCCGTGTCCGCGTCCGGCGGGATCGGCACGTCCGTCACGTACATCTCGAACGGACGATTCAGGATCTATCACATAACACATCATTACATACTCCTATTACTGTGTGTTTTGTTTTTATCATAGTTTAAGACGCTGCCACAGACCCTAACATATGGTATGCCTATGCATACCATCTGTTCTTACTATTAAGAGGATACATTTTAATTTGCAGCTGTAAATAAGCAGTACGAAAGAATACAATATTTTAGCAAGCCATAACAAGAATTTAAATAAAAACTACGGGGACATGGCGTGGAAGGGGTGGACTCTCTGATTCCAACGGTACCACTCCCACTTTTCAATTCCCAACTTATGGAGTAGCAGCGTAGTAATGGCGAAGTCCGCATCTTCCATCATCTACATTCGTGCTACGTCTTTCTAAATCCCACCCTTTTTTTATTATATTTTATACATATTTAAAAAACAAACAGCTTTAATAACACAAGTATTCAGTAATAGTTGTAAGTTTAATTATCAATATCTGATTAGAATAATGAGGAGATCCCTTATTTAGTTAACCTTTTCAAGTAGATCGATGAGGTCCGTGCAGGCGTCGACGGTGGGCCCCAAGGCCAGCGCGGTGAGCGCCTGAGCCGCCGCCGCCCTCAGGCCGACGTCGGCGTCCAGCGCGCACTGCCCCAGCACCGGCACCCCCACCAGCTCCACCAGCTCCGACCCGTACACGTATCTGCAACGAGCTCACGTTGCAGCGTGCGACCGGGGGTCTAGACGAACACCTCACGCGACGGACAACGGTACCTGTGCCTGCGTATGAAGGCCATCAGCTGGGTGAGCGTGTGTTTGCGCACGGCGCGGCGCGGCTCGTGTCGCAGGTACTTGTCCGAGAGCGCCAGCGCCGCGCCCACCCACGCGCTGCTGGTCGCCGACAGCGCCTCCGCGCGCAGACTCACCAGCCGCATCGTAGACGACTCCTGCAACACTTACCACCTCTGACACATGTCGATAACATATACAAAGGTGATCTGATGATGGAGCCAGGAGGTGGATAGTGGGGCTCCTTAGTGGCTACTAGTAAAACATTCGAGTTTGGGCTCATATGATTCGTTTTGACGAGTCCAATAATTGATTGTTAATTGTCCTTTATAATTTTTATTGCGTGATAAATGCATGTTGCCACACTATTTCTATAACAAAACCAGATTAATAATAATATTGGCTAAAATTGAATCGAGGTATCTGTAATAGCATTTACTATTAATTACTATTAACTGTAAGAAACAGTCAATATACAAAATTCGTGAAAAGATGCATTTTTCACAAGGATACATTTTTGTTCTTCTCTTATTCCATACTCCATATAAATTGATTGTAAGAAACTAAATATAAGAATGATAATACGTTAATTGGAGTAACCCAAGTTGGTAGATTATTGCAAACGGAGGGCGGGTGGTGAGTGTGTTTTACCGGGCGGTCGTGACCGGCGCAGTCGACGAGGTCAAGCAGCGCGTCGGGCTCGCCGTTGAACTGTCCGCTGTCCGCGAGCTGCTCGATCGTGCTGATGAGCGCGTGAAGCTTCGTGTGGATCATCTCGTTCGGAGGGTCGTAGCTCTCTGCAACACCAGTACCTACTTAATTATCTTTAGCATTAAAAACAAGTCATGCTCTACCTTGCGGTTGAATCAATAAATAATATAAAGTTGGTTGAATGCATACTGTCTTGTTCCAATGCCCTGTGCAGTATCCTTAGCAGGATGTCCCAGGCGGGCTCGCAGAGGTCCGTGGGCGCGCGTGTCACGGCACTCTGCACGCCAGCTACCACCTCGTACGTCACCACCGGCTGCTCCCCGTCCAGCGCCTGCAGCGAAACCAACACAACTAATACTGCACTATGCGACTAAAGAAGACCACTCAAAGCTGGTCACTAGTATTCATTTACAAAGCCAATTTCTGGAGATGTACTCACTTTCAAGAATGCGGGTAGGACAGCCAAAAAGGAGACTTTGAGCGAGGGGACCCGGCGCGGGCCCCACAGCGCCATGTTGATGTAGAAGACGGCCCCCCGCACGAGGCCCGCATCGCCCTCATCGGCGGGTTCCTTGCCCGCCCCCCGGAGGATCTCCACCATCTCCTGCAAGGCCGCGTATCCGATGTCGCCGCCCACCACGTACCGCATTAGCTGTGGACAACGTCACGTGAAGTAGTTAGATTGTTGGGTCGACACCACGAGCCGTCAGACATACCTTCCAGCTGGACTGGCAGTAGTTCTCCATGTTGACGGTGCGGCACAGCGCTGCCACGAAGGTCGGCAGCGCGGCGCGCGGCAGCAGCGAGTACGAGACCACGGCCTCCAGCAGCGTCAGGCAGCTCGACACCACGAGCCCGTCAGCGCAGTATACGCACAGGTGGCACGCTGACCTGTACACAACGTAGCATACACTTATTAATAAGATTTGGTCGACATCAGATTCTCGTCAATTCGACAGCAAGAACAAGCAGTTGAATTCTACATAAACAGTTTGTTAATATTTATAAAAGGCTGAATTATTCAGATCTATCTGTTTCGTCTGGTGAATGTAGGGCGATGCCGCATGCGTGTGAAATGTGACGGAACACGTACTCGACAATGCCTTGCACGATGTGTTCGTCGAGGTAGGTCGCGTTGTACTTGACCACGTTGATGATGAGCTGCAGGAACTCCACCAGCTGCAGCGGCGCCTGGATCTGCGGCAGCCATTCCAGCAGGAACTCCCCTATCTGTAGTTCAGACAGACAGGTTCATGATTAATCCAGCTTGCTTTTATCCATTACTGACTGTTCATAGCTCGGCGACCCGTGGTTTGTGTAGACCAGCCCCAGTGGGGGGAGAACGGACGGAACTTTAGACTAGGACAGCATATTTGAAGAGGGATGCGTATGCAGATCTCTCGGAGTCTCGGTCCGTGTATCCGGTTGGTTGGACCATGGAAGGTTGGAGGGTGTCTTTTTTAACCATCACTGGCTAAATACATCTGAATCAATGTGCACTATGAATTTCAACAAGAACAGAATTGGTTTAAATAAATAAATAAACACCCAACAGATACCTACATAGTTCTGACCCCACACTAGGATTCCCTGTGTCGTGGGTATCAGAAATTACGCGCAACCGATGTCGTCCACTAATTATTTGTCGGTTTAGCTTCTCATGTATCTGTCAGGGTCGCAGGGCTATAGCAGGTGAGGCACAGACCTGCTCCTCGAAGCAGTTGATGTTCTTGCCGGTGTTGGTGAGCGTGTGCAGCAGCCGGAAGCGCAGCGGCGCGTCGGCTGGGGCGTGCGCGGCGTGCGAGTCCCGCAGGTAGCGGAACAGCACCGTGCGCATCAGCTGCAGCCGGTCGGCCTGACCCTCCGCGATGTTGCGCAGCGCCGCCAGCGCCGCGTGCCGCGCCTCCGCGCTCTCCGCCTCCAGCAGGTCGCGCGTGCAGCGCCACACCTTCTCCACGCCGCCCTGCGCAACACGCGAGATATTCACAAATACCAACTATTTATAACTATAGTTTTAGAACAGTCAGTCAAACTTTTATCATTTTGTTTGATTTAATAAATAACTAAAATTTTGGTAACATTTCATATATAATTGGCATGAGACACAAAGCAACCCTCTACATAAAGCTGTTTTTGTCGAGAATAGGTTATTTTGGTGGTATTCAAAATTAATATCATGCTTCAATATTAATTATTTAGTTTTCATTAATCTTCCAATGAACTTGCAAGTGAATTTAAAGTTCAGAAGTCTTTAATAGACATATAGAGAATGTTAGGAATGTTTGGGAACCTTTTGGCATAAACCTTAAAACGCAGTAACTTTTATATTGCATTATTAAATATACAATTTCTAATTATTACATTTATCAAAGTCAAAATCACAATTAATTTATTAATTAAAATCACAAGGATCACTTATCAGTCCATCAATCAATACCATAATAAATGTGAATCGAGGGACAACGGAAATAAAAACCCATTATCCCCCGATGGGGCTGAAGATTGGGAGACAACGGGAATCTCATTATTAGTATCAGTTGCATGCATATGCATGCATGGAGGATACACCGAAGTTAATCACAATGAATAACAAATAAATAAATCTATATTTAAACTAGTAATAAAGCTGAAGGGTTTGTTTTTTCGTTTGAAAACTACTCTGGAACTATCAGTCGGATTTGATTTTTCATAGCCCAATTCATTAGGAAGGTTAAATGCTATTTAACTTCAAAGAGCCGAGCAGGAATCGAACCAGCACCTCTTTTGAGTTGTAGCTGGCTACTTGCCCACCGCCACCAAGATAAATAATAATTAACATAGAAGGTTTGGGTGAAAAAGGCTTAAGGCTACTTTCATCCACTATTCTTGATGTTACGACAAGATATTCATTTATTTTTTTGGTATGTCCGTACAAAAATCTAGATAACAATATAAATAATTTTGATAAAACAGTATCGGAAACAGATAAACTTGATTTAGTTTAATCCCATAACTGGAAAAAGCCCTGCAACCTGGGAAAACAGGAGTCATACCGTAGTTACTGGGTATGACTCCTTAATGTATTTACCCGGGAGATGCAAGAATTACACATACCCAGTGGGGTATGTGTAATACATCACCAGTTTTGCATTTTAGAGAGCTGCATAAGTGGTAATGGTATTATGATACAATGCATCTACAAAGTCAAAATCATCAAAGCCACGCCCCAGGATCGCGGAAATTCCTCAACACCTCGACAAATTCATACACCGCAATAATATAACAGAGACAGTGATGACTTCTCTGTCAGTGAACTCTTTTAAAGATAGACTGGACAGACAGTTTAAGTGCACTGACAAATAACATGATTAATATGCATAATCAATTCTAAGGGGCCTGAGTATTAACAAAATTATTATAAATTAATAATGTTGGATATTTTTACAAGCATAACCTAGCCCCAAACTAAGCAGAGCTTGTATTATGGGAACTATGTGAAATACATACATATTATATACAGAAAACACCCAGATATTTTCAGATCATACAATTTTGTGTCCTGCAGCAGCAATCAAACCTTGCAACCTTCTGCATATCAGGCAGGCATTTGGGCAAATGCCCGCCTGATATGCAGAACTGAGCCACAGGGGTGAATAAAGTTTCTGCTAACTTAACATGACATAACATTATTGATTGTCTCAGTGGCTTGAAAATATCTTATAATACAGTGGTGAATCACTCACTTATTCAATCAGATAGAATTCATGCTCGGGTCCTGCAGAAAAACAGACATAATAGCCTCACTACACAGGCACTTTCGACAAAATATTAGTCACTGAAATGACCCTAGCACTGCCTGAAACTCAAACTAACCGAAAGACTTTTTGATAGTAAACAAAGACAGGACACAACAGCTGATGCTGGGGCAGAGCTGCCTACGGTGCGGTAGTATGGCTAGGTGTTGGCGAGGGGAGGTACCTCTTGAACGCGCAGATGCAGCGCGCGCTCGGCGAGGTCATGCAGCGCGCGCAGCCGACGCGGGAAGGGAGACTCCGCGCTCAGCTCGCGCTCCAGCTCGCTCGACACCACCAACTCGTTGCTCGCCGGCAGCCCCGCTGTGCACCACAAAAACACATCCGCTATCAACGTGACCGTACTCCCCGGCTCCCGTCTCTCGACGCGAAACTCACCCGAGGCACCCTTCTTGAAGAATACTTTCAACTTGTCCTGAAACGACTTTGTGTCCTTATCTCTCGAACTCATTCTGTCGACGCGCCGGCGTCGACCGCCGTACCAGTCTTCGCTACGGCTTAGAGCTCCGCTCGGAGATTACCTATAACTCTGATATTGCAAATAGAAAGACATATTCGATAGAAATATCTCACTACCGCTCCTGCTTTGCTTCACCATTTGACAGCTTCCCGAATCACAAATCCCACCCAGGGTTGTAAGTATTCAAAAAATTTTAGCTGCCGTATCTGAAATAATCAATTGCCGTATTTCACAAACAGATACACGTAAATGCCGTATTTTGAAACACAACTCTCCAGTACGAAAGTATGGATTGATGTTACATTTCTAAAATCTATTTGAATTTTTTTTTCCACATTTACTTTGGTGTTGAATAGTTATTAGCCACCAAGACATTTTTACTTTGGTATTGGTACTTACTGAAGAACGTTGGCGGCGACGAGTGAACCTAAAGTGCTTGCATCACTGGAAAGCGTGTTATGTTCAGCGAGGGAAAGGACACTTGGAGGTATTACTAAAAAAACGTGAGAACAAAACTTAAAGTTTGTAAATGGTTAATATCTAAATTGTAAATATGCACACTCATTTCATGTATGGTAGTTTTATAGTTACATATTGAACTTAATAAACAGGTTAGACTCTCGTTTTTTGTTTTAAATTAGAACTTTACTTATTTCTTGACAGTTTTACCCGGCGCGATGCGCGCGCCACTGATATGATTCATAGAGTTATAAAGCGATCAGAACATTTCAGGACAACATAAATAATATGGATATCTTTTAT
This sequence comes from Perizoma affinitatum, assembly GCA_961405105.1. NCBI lineage: Eukaryota > Metazoa > Arthropoda > Insecta > Lepidoptera > Geometridae > Perizoma > Perizoma affinitatum. The sequence continues at coordinate 12,977,660 of OY560199.1, forward strand.
TGACATCTTTAATACTTTACAAGAGAAAATGTACAGTTGGGATTAAGAAAGCCGTCGCACGAAGTTAGACAAAAAAAGTATAGGTAGTGGAAGGAGTATACTCTCCCACTCTAACGGTCCCTCAAAGCTAGGAATAGAATCCGAGAAATTTCATTTTTAAATTTTGTTAGTTAAGTACTGAAAAATTCAAATACGAACAAACTTTGAATACCTCTAATTTAAACAAAAAAGAAGAAATAGGGCTTAATAAGACTGTGACTCTTCAACAAGAGCATCAATACCCTGCGTTTGGCTCGTGCTTGTGTTTTTATCTTCTCTAGTGGACTGAACAGTGTCAGACTAAAATTAAGATTTAAATAGGATCTATTTCGGACTAGTCGAATGTTGGCCCATTGTAAATATGTATATCATATCGCAATCCAGAGACGAACTAGCAAGTAAAAAAAGTTCAAAATTAATTAATTCAAAACACAGACAGTATTGCCGCGCTTTATTTACATCACTAATTATTTACGCACAACATATATTGCGAAATCAGAGAGGCAGCTGTATTGTTATGGTAGCCGTTAACCTTACTAAAATGTATACAAAAGTTTGCCATAGATTACGGCAATTAAGGTATAATAGGTACAACACTGCTTCCGAACCAACCAATGTAATACTTTTTGTAATACAGCTGAAAGGCGACCACAGATTCACTAGGACCATTCGTTAACAGAACTTTCAAAACAACTATTTCTGAACGAAATTATAAAAGTATTTATTTCGGTTCCAAAGATTTGAAAAATGATTCATTTGCATTAACAATAAAATTACTAAATGAAAATAAACATAAATTTTAAGCCTAAGGCAATAAAAGAGCCAAAACATAAACTTTTGATTTTGTTGTACACAGTGCACAAGCGCAAAGCGTTCACAATGTACAACATTATTTTCAATTTCAATTTTATTTATGCATGCATAATGTCCTACACACAATGGTTAAGGTTAGATCTAGTGTAGCTCCAAGTAGGTTGGTAGGTACATCAGCCTTCTCAGGGCGTTGCAGAGGTATTATTTTTTCAATTAATTATGAAATTTAAATGGTGAATTAGGTTGGTATACAAAATAAAAAAAAAATGTTAATAATCATACAAAATGTCAAAATTATAATAATTGTCAATATTAGAATACTTAGGATTATCACGAAGTAGGTAGGTAGTCCAAAAATCAATGTCACAGTAGGTTAAGTTTTGGGATATTCTATAGATCAGTAGGTACGTCATATTTTATTAAATAAAATGTCGGAGTCAAAAAGTGAAATGGTCGAGAGTAGGTAGTTAGTTTGTAAGCAGATAATTTGCAAGTTTGTCAGATAAGTATTGGTCAACAGTGTAGTAGGCTTTTTTCGTCAGGATTGTTTTAATGTGTTTTTGGAATAATGAGTCCTTTTCTTCATTTTTTATTTATTCGGGCAATTTGTTATATATTTTTACAAAGCTCAAAGTAATCTCTTTAAACAAAAGTAAAACTGATTGTGGCTGATTTCCGAACAAAATTATTTACCTAAACAAAAGTGGCAATCACAGATTAAAAACTTTTGCTCTTACAGAGAGACAATACCACAGATTAAACATTTTTGGACAGGTCATGCCCAGATTGTTGTTGTTTCCAAAGATTTGATTTTATATTTCTTCATTCGAAATTATTGGATTCTAGCGCAGCAAGCAGCCTAGTTTACATGATAGAGAAAAAAAGTATTCATAATGTTATAGATGCGAGTGCAGCGATTTTTAATGTTTTCCTTGTGTTTTGCCTTCCCCAACTGGTCCGCTAGGGGCGCCTAATATTAGATATCCATACAAAACTAAACGTACTGGCTATTTCCTCTATGTCCAAAACATGCTCAACATACGAACCTATACCTCGTATGAAAAATTAGAACCGTTCGTCCATAGGTATATAGGACACTAGGTTTTTATTATCGTTCTTTGTCTAAAACCCATGATATCTTTTAATGTTAGAAATTTTATGGAATTCGTATACGTAGTTACCTAGCTTATGGTATAGTACTTACATAAGAAATTCTAAGGTTACTCAGCTACAAAGAGGCTAGATCATCAAAGAGGCTGCAATCTTAGGTACATACATACCTATTGATGAATGATCGTCCGATCCACGAAGCAAGTAGGTACTATACCGCACCCTGTTTATAAAATTATAGTATCGTAAATAAAATCCGATGGCGTAAAATAAGGTTAACATTTTTATGAACCCGTGTACGGGCCCGTTGGTTGTTTTGGTGAATTAAACAAACTAATAACGGATATTCACAAAAGATGGCGCTACTTGTTACCAAACACAAGACCAGCGCTTCTATGCCGAGAAAACAAATTGAGTTGAAAACTTTTGAATAATGTAATTTCATGTGAATTTTGATTCAAACTCAAATCGACAGTAGTTAACAACCTGAGATGAGCCGTGGAATTAATGGGTTTTAATCCGGGATCGAACTTGCAACATATTTATAGCCGGCTTAGACGCAAAGCCGCAAGATGGGTTCCACAGAGTTGACGGGTTCGATTCCCGCTGTGGTATAAATTTTAAAAAACATGAAGTAATAAAAACCGAGGAAAAGTTTCGTAGTTTTAATGAACTAGCCTTCGGTAAACTTAGCGTCCTATTTGCGGACGATATATCTATCCTTTTTAAAAGTACTTTGAACATTGACAATGCTTACATAACTAATACCTTCCATAGCTGCATAAAATGGCTCCAAGATCACAACTTACAAATAAACCTACAAAAAACAAAAGTCGTCCAATTCCGAACATACCAGAGGACTGCATTAGATATTGACTTACTTACAGAAACCCTTGAAGTAGAACAAACCGATGAATTTAATCTCCTAGGTACAACATTAGACACTAACTTGACATGGAAACCACATATTCAAAAAATAAAAACCAAGCTATCACGATTTATCTACGCACTTAGTATTTTAAAATCAAATACAAATTATGAAACCGCACTCTCAGCATGCTACGCATATGCCTACTCTTGGCTCAATTATGCCATTATTATGTGGGGCGAGAGCGCTGACTATATCAAACTATTTATATTACAGAAAAAATGCATACGAATCTTGGTAAACATCAAACGCCAGGAAAGCTGTAGACCATATTTTATTAAAAAAGAAATTTTAACCTTACCTTCTATCTACATCCTACAGGCTTGCGTATTTGTAAGGAATAATAAAAATATGTTTAGGTCAAATTCCGAAACACTCGAAAATTACAATAGACGAAACAGAAACAAACTGAAGCTACCCGCGACAACCTTGCAAACAGTACATAACAGTCCTGCCTACAGACTTGTAAAAATATATAACAAACTGCCCAAAAAAATAAAAAGTGAAGAAAAGGACTCATTATTCAAAAATCACATCAAAGCAATCCTGACGAAAAAAGCCTACTACACTGTTGACCAATACTTATCTGACAAACTTTCATAATCTACTTACAAACAACCTACCTACTCATGACCATTCCATTCTTTGACTCCGACATTTTTATTTAATAAAATATGACGTACCTACTGATCTACAGAATATCCCAAAACTTAACCTACCTTGACATTGATTTTAACTACCTACCTACTACGTGATAATTATAAATATTCTAATATTGCAAATTATTATAATTTTGACATTCTGTATTATAGACAATAAGTATAATTTTGACATTTTGTATGATTATTGACATTTTTATTTTTATTTTGTATTTCATTGTAATAATTTAAATTTAATAATTAATTATAAACCTCTGCAACGCCCTGTCAGGGCCGATGTACCTACCAACCTACTTGGAGCTGCATTAGACCTAAGCTTAACCATTGTATGTAGGACATTAAGCATGAATAAATGAAATTGAAATTGAAAAATAGCCTTTACTTGAGTGCGCGATAACAACGTTATGCAGGTCATACGGCCAACTCAAAATGGCAGAAGACTTGCTTCTCAACTTTCGTGGTATTGAGATTACCCACCTACACACGCTTGTAAAGTATTTGCCTCACTATAGGAAAAAAAACCATGTACCTACATAATATTATGTCCCAAAATATCAGTAGTACCTTTGTTTTTTGGGTCCGTTTCAATTGGCGTGGATGCTTCACACAAAATCCAATTTCATTATAAAGTGGAGCGTGTGGTGACACAAATATGTGATTTAAGAAATGTAGGTACCTACTTGTTACTAATGATTGCGAAAAATAACATAATTATTTCATCATCAATGTACGTACGTATATAAGTCTTATGAAATATCTATGAAAATCTGATGTATGTTTGTGGCGATTCGATCGTTAACATTCACATCACTAGTGTGGTAATGTCCCCATCCCTAATGCAAAAATGGCCATATTGCTTTTCTGCTCTTTTGGCTGACAACCGGTGTTTTGTCTAATTTCCTGATTCTTGATGTGTGCTAGACTAATCAACTGTTGTGCCTGCGTTAAATTTGGATGAACGTTTTATTGCTCAACGTAGGGGACAAATTTCCCTCATGTTCACAAAAATATTAATTTGTTTAAGAAAAAAAACGATAATCACAATGTTAATACCAGAAATAAAGATAAACTCGCTGTTGCCACTTGTATACTCCATAAAGTTAGAAAATCGTATAAAGGGCAAGGTGTTCGCTTTTATAACAAACTCCCAACAGATATACAAAAATTTACAATTAACAAATTTAAAAACGTAATTAAAAAACAACTTTTTAAAAAGGCATAAGTACTATAAAAACATCTGTTTATTTAGATAAAAACTCTTGGGATTGAAAATGCTCCAACTCGTTTTGTAAAAGGATCATTAACCCTTTATTTGACAATGTTCATCCGGTGGAACATTGGATTCAAAAAATCATCATGTTCTTACTAATTTAAATATTTCGCTTATTTTTATTTTTTATGGTAGTTTTTACATTGAAATTTGGTAGAAAAATATTTGACACCACTGGCAACACTGAATCTGTCATAAAAAATACAAAATGTCGTCGAAGCAGCACACAACGTTTCTTCGCAAGGTATTTATTCAATTGTTTTTAAGAAATATCCAGATTTGTATTGAAATGACAACTGACATTTACTTATAGATGTACATTTATTATGTCTATGTCAGAAGATAACAAGATTTTATGATAACAACAACTTTATTCATTGCACAAGTTGGTTGTTCCGTCCATGGGACATTGCCAAATGAGTAGTAGAGTACCTCCACAATCGGATGTCCCACTGACGGAACGTTGCCAATGTCATAGCATACATAGATTATGTAGATAGCCACATCATCATCATCATTTTAGCCGTAAACTGCCACCGCTGAACATAATCCTAGCTCCATGATATGCCTACCTAGGTTTCTTTTATTTTTTCTTATTACGGTTTTGGTTTTGTCAACAGCATGCCTCGCATTATCGGACCCAAAGAATCTTAGCACTTGTTCCAAAAGAGCATGCACCATCTGAAACTAGCGATAAATCCTGCACTAACTCTGATGATGAACTACATTCATTGCACTCAAGCTTTGCTTCATCCCCTGCACCTTCTATTGATTCTTCCTTGGAACGCCTAAACCTACTCGGCTCAGATGATGAAACTATTTGTGACTCTGATGAAAATCAAAATAATGAAAACTCAGAAGAAAAAAACCGATTTTTGAATGAGGATGTTCCACTTACTCCCATTTTCCAACAAATATGCCCAATATCACCTAAACAACTCGATTATAATAACATCCCCTCAATTTCATCCTTCCCGTCTCTTGCTTCTGTAGACCCAACACCAGTAACACCAATAGCGACGTCAGCAGGCCGTAAGACTAGATCCAAGAAAACGCCGAAAGTTCCAGCAGCCAAAAAACCTCGAAAAATAAAAAAGCTTGTTCTGGCCTATAAATGGAAGAAGGCAGTATTTCGTCATATGGCAACAATTGAAGATGATGAAACACCTATCATGCAACCCCCCGAAGAAGCCGCAGTTGACTACTTCTTCAAATTCTTTTCACCTGAGATAATTACCAAAATGACTGAACAAACAAATATTTACTCTGTTCAACTGACTGGTAAATCAACCCAACTAACGGAAAACGAATTGCAAGACTTTCTGGCAATTCACATTATCATGGGAATTGTCGAAATGCCGTCCTATTTAGATTACTGGAGTCATCGTTTTCGGTTTGGACATGTAGCTGACATAATGCCATTGAAGCGGTATCAACAAATCAGAAGATTTCTGCATTTTGTTGATAATAATTTGGAGGATTCGGATAGATACTGTAAAATAAGGAATGTGGCTGAAAAAGTTAGAAGGAATTGCTTGGAGCACGAGAATGAAAACAGATTTAGCATCGATGAAATGATAATAGCCTACAAAGGAAGAAAAGCTGGCAACAGGAAGCAATATATGAAGGATAAGCCAAATAAATGGGGCTTCAAGAACTACGTTAGAGCAGGAGTAACAGGAATGATTTATGATTTCATTCTCTATGGCGGTGAAGATACTTTTCGATACCATAGATTCACTGACGACGAAGTTTCTCTGGGATTTGGTGCTCAAATCGTAATAGCTTTATGCCAGAGCATAAAACACAAACCAGCGATTATATTTTGCGACAATTTTTTTTCATCACCAGAACTATTCTGGCTATTGAAAGAAAATTACGGCATATTTGGATTAGGAACCATCCGTGATAACCGTATTCGAGGTGCCGAAAAACTTTTGCCTGACATGAAGGCAATGAAGAAGAAGCCAAGAGGTTCCTTTGCGCAGGTTGTTTGCAACCAAAACAAGCTGGTTATCGTGAAATGGAATGACAACAAACCAGTGACGCTTATAAGTTCATTCATCGGGGCCGAACCAGTCCAAAAAATAAAGAGGTATTGCAAGGAAGAAAAGCGAAAAGTAGACGTTGATTGCCCACAGCTGGTCAAGGAATACAACAAGCATATGGGGGGCGTTGACTTAGCGGATATGCTTGTATCTTTATACAAAACCCCTTTCAAAACACGCAGGTGGTACATCGGAATATTTAGCCAATTGCTCGACATTTGCATGAATAATGCATGGTTGATGTACGGAAAATTCTACAATCCTAAAGCCACGATCAGCACGGCCTATAAGTCCTATACGTTACGACAATGTTGGACATTTCATCTCAACTAAAGAAGATATAGGACGTTGCAAACACTGTCAAAGTAAAACCAGTGTATATTGCATCAAATGCAACGTAAGGTTGTGCTTTATCACTGGGAAATCTCCACGCAATTGTTTTTTGGATTTTCATGTAAAAAAATTAACATCTATTAATTTTTTGTATGGAATTTTTCTTTACCCCCATTTGGCAAAGTCCCACTCATGGAACGTTAAAATTTTGGTATAGTACTCCGTAGCATTGGCAATGTGCCTTCGACGGGACATTGATTTTCTGAAAACCTGAAAGGATAGGATTTTTTTTTCTACACTTTTAAGCTCGCTTAGAGTCGTTAGAACCTAGATATAAAGATAAAACATTAAAACTTCACAATGACTATGCTTGCCAAACTATGGGTTAAAAAGAATAACCAGGCTTGTTTTGTTGCCTTTCTTTCCTGGCTTGGTCGCGGAAGAACAGGCAGTAGATAAAACCGTCGTTTCAAAGTGATCTTTGTGATTTTAATGAATAAATGAAATTTGACTTTGACTTGACTTTGACTTTGTAGACAAAATAAATAACGTCCGCCCAAACGAAATTTCATCATACTCAGGTAGATATTTATATTAGGTGCGTATTTTATAGCTGCCATCGTTATCTATTTAAACTTTAGTTCTATAATCGTCCATTGGTTTGTATTGAGAGTACTGAGATGCTAATCTGGGTTTTGTAAGCATGCCGACCAGAGGGAACACTCATTACATTCCAGTTCTACCCTCAAGGTTCTCTCACCACAGCAAGGTAGACTTAAAGCGAATGCACAAATCACACACAAGGTAGGTTATTCATGAAATTAAAGTATAATTCAAAGGTCACAGTAAACCTTTCTCCAATAAAGGTAATGTAGGTAGCCTGAGAGTGAACATAACTCATAGAGTTATGTTCACTCTCAGGCTCTCACAATGGGCTTATAGAAAAGATCCTGCAAAGACCCTATAATACGAGTAGTCCGGTCGCGCGGGCAGTACGAGCGGGGCCGGTCTAAACTACCCTGTGACGGGTGCCGTCCGGGTCTCGGCCGGTTGTCGGCCGGGTGACGAGGGTGGACGTCGACAATTTTCTTTCACCTGTAAGCCGGGTCACACGCGTAGTCAGCGGCCCTTCATAACCAACCATCGGTGTCGGCGTCGTCGACTAGATCTTGGAAATTAGGTCAAGAGGAGCTCTCCTTTACCATCATTCTTAACTGAATATAAGTTGGCAATTACTAAGTTAATTTGAGTCGTAATTCAAACTCCTACCTACTATAGCTTATTTACAAGCGTCCCTCTATGGTTACATACAGAGATTAGGTCTGTAATAATTTATATTGGAACGAAGTTCTTTATCGCGCGTTGTGAAAGGGTACTAGACGGAAAAAAATCTCACGAAAAGTTGTAACGACACTTTTTGCTATAGTAAGCTATTGTAAGTTGTGCGGCGTGCGCATGTTTCTCTGTCTGTCTCTCTCTCTCTTTTATAGAAAGCAAGCCAGATATTTTCATTTATTTTATTATTATTATTATTATTATTATTTTTTTAAGTTGGCTTGCTAAAAAAAAAAAAAATATTACTATTCCTTCACTAATTAATCGAAAGGAACTTCGTTCCATCCGGGTGTCCCTTGATACCTCTCATTTTTTTTTTCTAGGTTCGATTGTAATCTATCTAAGTATCTATCCGGTGAACAAATTGAACATTAAAAGCCTTCATGAGCATAAACTTTTCAATGAACAACATATATATTCTGTTTTTTCTGTCACTTGGCAGAGTGCCAGAAATGACTTTGAGACTACTTTACAGGACAAAACTGAGCAAATTGAAACGTTACTTACTGATTTCTATCTTTGTCTGCGTTATATTAAAGTATTTAAGATGCAGACCTATCGAGTACGTGCCGGAGCACTTGCACAAGTTCTTGCGCTTCGATGAGGAGTACACGTGCAGCTGCCGCGTCGGGGCGCACGAGCTGTACGATAAGCTGGAGAAGCTGAACGGCGAGCGCGAGGTGCTGAACCGGGCGGCGTTCGGGCCCGTGCAGCCCGACACGCCCGTGCTGGCTGTGCGCGTCGCGCGCGACCCCCGGCGCCTCCAGTATCTCATCGTCTCGCTCGCACAGCTCCACGACGTCCACTCCGCACTCGTCCTGTTCTCGCACAGCTTCTACGACGAGAGAGTCGATCGACTGATCAGGAGCATCTCGTTCTGCATGGTGGTGCAGATCTACTTTCCGAACTCGGTGCAGCTGTCTCCGGAGGTGTTCCCGGGAGTGGATCCCAGCGATTGCGCGAACGAGACCGACGAGGAGGGGCGGTTCTGCCTGGAGCGCAACGCGCGCCTCGCGGAGGCGAAGCACCACTGGTGGTGGACGGCGCACGAGGTGTTCGAGGAGATGGCCTGGGCGCGCTTCCACAGCGGCATGGTGGTGTTCCTCGAGGAGGACAGCTACGTGCTCGCGGACTTGCTGCACATGCTGCGGTACGCCCGCACCGCGCTGCGGCACGTGCCCGAGGCGCAGCTGCTCGCTTTCGGGCGTCCGCTCGCGCACGGCTTGGACCGCGACAAGCTGACGGTCGACAGCTGGAGACCGCCCTACGACAGAGGCATGGCGTTCAACAAGACCACGTGGCGGAGAATAAAGGCGCTGTCGGATCGATTCTGCGCATACGACGACGTGAGCTGGAGCCACTCGCTCCTGCACGCCTTCTCGAAAACGCCGCAGGGTCGAGCGGTCATGGTGGCATGCATGGCGCCCAGGGTGATCTCCACGGGGGTTTTCAAGAATGGAAAAATAGCTTTGGAGCATATTCATAGTTTGAGCCGCAGCGAAGCCTTGTTCCCCTCGAGAGTGTACAGCGTGGTGCTGTTCGGACGCGACGGACGCATCTTCCGGCAGCTGAAGCCGCCGCCGCGCGGGAACGGCGGCTGGAGCGACCCGCGAGACCAGCTGCTCTGCATGGAGCCCATGGCGGGCACCGTCACCGACGACGACTCCACCACCACCCCGCCTATATTCACTACTTCGAACAAGGAGCCATTGACGCGAGCTAAAGTATTCTCGACAGATACATAGGTACATACCTACGGTAGAGCACACATAGAGCCGTAGTTGTTTTTGACAGGGTTTTGTGTTTTACAGCCGATAATAAAAACTCAGTTATTCCATAAAATCCTGCGTATTTATTTGATTCACGTTGTACAGGTAATCGTGCAGCTGCCGTCGTCCCTGCATCAGCACGCACGGCGTCCGGGCGCTGCTGGCGCGGTGCCAGGGACGGCTCGCGCACTCCACCCACCACTCACCTACCGATACAATTCATACAGCTTTATAAAGATTTATTAATTCTCAAAAGAAGAGAAGACAGCTTTATATTGCAAGCATATCGCCGCTTATTGGAACAGTAACCGATAGCACATGCCTTCGAATCGATGCTGGTTTCCTCACGTCATAATGCGCACATTCATTTTTCAAATGGAATAACCCATATTGGTGCACGACCAGGTTCGAAACCACGACCTCCAGATCAAAAGTCGGTCACGTACTAGGCCAACACGGCTTAGTTTTTTCATTAAAGCATTCAGATATTATAATATACTATATAATAGGTATACTAGATTAAAGCATGAAAAGCCGTTCACTACGGTTCATCCAATCCCCGATTGATTGACACTGAATCTCATCAAAAAAAGGATAACTGTAGGTACTTCTTGTTTTAGTAGTGATGAGTTTGAATGCTGCTATGTTACGAGTATCTAAATCGAGCGGTGCCGAATCGTGGATGCGTTTCAATTCGGTTCAATTTATTTTTGCGACCCTCCGGCTCACCGGACGACCCTCCGGCTCACCGGACGAGCTCACATTTTTACCTTCCAATTAACGAACTGCCTTGATTTTCAACCGTATTCTGCAAGCATGTAGAGACTAGTTACAATTTCCACAGGAGCCAGTGGATATGAAGTAGGTAGTTAGAGGTGGATTTGTTTGGGCAGAGCTCAGGTCGCGTCGAGTCCGGCCCTGTGTCACGTGCCGATCGGACTCTGAAATAGCTGCTGGATTCATTTTCTGATTGTAAAAGAAAACAAAGGCTTAATTATATATTTAAGGAAAACCACATACCAAGAAATAAATTGATAAAAGATAATAGAACCAGAAGGCTATTGAAAGGTTTTCACGGGTAACATGGACAGTAGATTAGTACCTAGATACATAAAAAGTGTGCCATTTAAATACAGAATGTTGCATAGAAATATGTATAATAATTCCCATCTCACTTAAAATAATATGTAATAATGTATAATAACTTCTGTTTTATGAGTTCATAGCTCCAATATGTCCTCTCGCTCGAGCTCACTCCGACCAAAGGTAAAACACTGGTCTGTATATACTGTCCACTCAGTTTGAATCTAAAGATTCTCTTAACATATTCTAAATGGAAGACATTGTAAACAATTTGCATTTTAAATGACGAGGCGCCGGCGGCGGACTTTTTTCTTAATTTTCAATAAAAATTCCAATCAGCGAAATCCCGCGCGAGCAGCTCGCTGGAACAACCGGGGATCCACTTCTAAAGTTCCTTTTATGAGAACGTTAACAGGCAATCCAACTTGTGTCGGCTACACTCTATAAGAACTCTAACGGACGCCGCGCACTCTATTCAAAAGTTAACATTCATTTAGAACAATAGTTTCTGCCTCCCCCGTGCTCTCCCCGCTCCCCCGCTCCCCTCCGACCTCCAACTAAGTCCATTTAACAGCACAAGTTTCAATTTTCCATCGTTTTGTAAACTGTACTTAGTTGTGAGTTAGCGGTATATTGTGGTGGGTCAGTTATTAAACGTGAACTCGCGCGGTTTATTATAAGTACCTACCTATTATACACTCTCGAGATGTTCTCCGCTGCTGAAGCTGGCATTACCATATCCTGCTGAGAAATGGACGAAACTGGGCATTCAGCGTAAAATGGAATTTCATGTAAAACATTATTAGGTTCGAACCCCCAGTGAAATCCTACGCTTTACAGCATGTAGGTAGTTTCTAAATCATACAGTGCTATTACACAGTTTACAGCATTGTATTTAGATGGAAACCTTGGTCAGTATCACGAAGGCGTTTATTTGAATGATGGTGGATGGTCGCTTGTCCCTGGCGGTGACGGTGAACGGTCGTGGGAACGCCGCGGCTCGAGGCACCGCATTATTCACACTATTTCATGCAGCTGTTATAAAAATATACCTTGTTTATTAAACTAGTCATCTTAAATATGCTGTGTACATGAGGTGATGTATACCTCGAACAAACCAACGTCTTAACTGAATTTCGAAGCAAGGAGATGATTATAATTATTTTATTCGCAACTTGTTTCTCGATTGAGACAAATATGTACTACGTCATAGAAAAGTGCATATTCCTTGTGTCTACGATGACTGCTAACCCGTGAGTACCTACATGTAGGTACATCTACTCGTGCTTGTCATTATGTAATGTCCCGCTTGAAGCTGCAATGTATGTATGTCTGTACCTACCAATCTGCTGTGATTATGGTGTCGAGTAAACGCTGGATTAGGCACAGCAAAGACGGACGGCGGCGATCCACCGGAACGAACGGACACTTGTGTCATTCCACCATTTGATATCTGTCTGCGAGACCCTTACCCGCGACTCAAGGAACACGTATATGCGTATGTTCTGAGAGGTTTGTTTGTTTGTATGTTTATTATGATTGGTTTCTGTGATGGCTTCTCAGATTATAATGCGATCAATCAATGTGTATGTTTTCAATTTTGGTTGTTAGATATGTTTTATACCTAGTCACAAGTGTCCACGGGACGTTGAATAGACGTCGAAAGTTTAAAATTAAGCAAAAATAATAAAATAAAAATGTAGGGTTAAATTTCGTCCCTTGAAAACAATAAAAAGTAAACGCTAATGGAGTTTACTTTCTCGTGAAAAAAATAAATTACGTTTTAAGATCGCGAAAATTTAAAAATGCAAACAAAACTAGTTTATATTGGGATTCGTGCTGATAAGGAGCTTAGATTTCTAATTTAACGTAAAGTGTTTGTGTGAGTGACCGCGGGGAGTCACGAACTCACGAACTCACTCCTAATTCAATAAATAATGCTGGACATTTTTCACACAGCATCATCTAGCCCCAAACTAAGCAGAGCTTGTATTATGGGAACTACAGGACTGTTTTTTTTGTAAATACATACATATTATACATAGAAAACACCCAGACCCAAGACAAAAATTTGCAGATCATACAAATATTTGTCTTGAGACGGGAATCGAACCCGCAAGGTCGTCATAATCATCATAATATAATGATTTAACAGGCAGGACCGGACAGGACCCGACAGGACCCGACTTGAAGAGGGTCGTGCGGGTTAACTAAGCCTTTCTGCCACTAGTTACTGGTTTGAAGTAATTCGCATTTTATGAAACAAAACTGAATTATGAAAAAATACCAAGACCGTTGAACTCCAAATATTGTACGTTTTCTTGTCACAAAAGTGTGCCAAATCGCTTTGCAGTGCACCAAATTACGGGGCTAAGTGATTTTATTAGTGATTTTGACTATTATTTTTTTAAGTTGCCTTCAACAATTTATAAGATAGTCATCATTGACAACGAACCGTAGATCACGAGTGAAAATTGTCAGCCATGTTGTTTTGCCGTTGTCATTTCAGGCTGTGAATCGAGTTGGGTCGAAAAAAATGTAAATTCGCAAAAATGCACGAGGCTTGCCTAACCCCGGGTCCAATTAGTCGCTGACGTCTCGTTAATCTGTTTCAGGAAATGCCCCATAGTCATCTCTCAAGAAGACGGCTCATTAGCGCCCATTTCATCGCTGGTCGTTGATAATATTAACCTTATCTTTTTGTGTCTATAATGCAATACTGGCTTCGCCCGCGTGGTACCCAGTTTAAAGTAGCCTATGTGTTATTCTGATGTATAAGCTATATTATTGTAAAGTTTCATTCATCAATATCCGTTCAGTAGTTTTTGCGTGAAAGAGTAACAAACATCCATCCTCACAAACTTTCGCGTTTATTAATTCAAATAGTAATTGGAATGGAATTGGCTGCATGTGGGTTGGTTTTGGGAATTTGGTGTTTTTATCCTTTTACATGTAATTTATATTTTGTGAGTTATCTAGTAATTTTTTAGTTCTTTCTCAAAAACAATAGAATCACTTATAATTATAAATGTAAAATTGGGAATTTTTAGGTAAAATTTAGTAAGTTAACAGGTGAATTCCTACCATGTACTCGTATATGTACCTACTCGTATAAAACACAGTAGATTCTGGTGGAATACCGAGTGAATAGAATAGAAGTGAGAGGTGACCTCGCGATCGCAGTGCTGCAGAAGTGAGAGGTGACCTCGCGATCGCAGTGCTGCAGAAGTGAGAGGTGACCTCGCGATCGCAGTGCTGCAGAAGTGAGAGGTGACCTCGCGATCGCAGTGCTGCAGAAGTGAGAGGTGACCTCGCGATCGCAGTGCTGCAGAAGTGAGAGGTGACCTCGCGATCGCAGTGCTGCAGAAGTGAGAGGTGACCTTGCGATCGCAGTGCTGCAGAAGTGAGAGGTGACCTCGCGATCGCAGTGCTGCAGAAGAACAACAGTGAAGACAAAGTGAGTGTCGACAAAGTGTGTGCGATGAGAAATTTATAGACAAGGATAGTTAAGTTTAATTTTACATTAATCAGTGTGAGAAAGAAATGTAAAATTTGTGACGCAGTGACCGACAATCGTCTCTAGCTTCTATTTACCAGTAAATCACAGACTTTTCTATATAATTAGAAGCTGTTACTTGAGGTGTAAATTTAAGTACTAACCGATTTCAGCACTCGGGCGTTGGAGGAAGGTCATCCCAGCACCTGTTAGCCGCATAACGGAAGACTTGATGGTTAATAATAAGATTGCAATTTGTAAAATAGCGCGGAAATGTAAATTCGTTCTGTTTAAGTACAGTTCCGTGAACGGAGTCACGAAATGAAGCAGCAGGTGGTAGTGTTTAGTATTCTGCGGCGAAATCGCATTTAAAACTACAGATATATAAAACTATATATAGTGACACAGTGCAGAGCGGGGCGGGGCGGGGCGGTGAGCGGGGAGCGGGGATGCGCGGTGACAGGCGGCGACGTCGCGGATCCTAGCACCTGCACACAACAATACTCATAGAGACGATACTATTTTTAATTTGGAAGGTAGACTAGATATACCCTCTAAATTAAACTAGGCAGACGGAAACCACTGATAACATCTAACCAGGATGCTCTTTGATTTGGCCGAGTATAAGTGGCCGAGTCACTTAAAGCGGCTGTATATCATTTTGATTTTGATTTTAAATTGAATGTGGTAAAATAGTTATACCTACTGACCTAACTTCCTATTTATATTGATTTTCGTAAAAGGGAATCTACTTATCATTGTCGAACGGAGACAATACTTAAGTGTCTCAAAATCAAAGTCAATCAAGGATCAAAGAAATGTTAACTATAAAAAAAAAAACATTTAAAGTGAATTTATAGATTCATATTTATTATTACCTGATACCTACCTAATACCTTTTCGGTTTCACACAGAATGCGTTCAAACTTTTGAAGGAGTTTGAACGCGTAAAAGAGAGTTTATTTACATACAATACCTTTTCGGATCGGAGATTGCTACTATTACTACTTGCAGAAAGTAACAAAAACTACTATTATAAACGCGAAAGTTTGTGAGGATGTATGTTTGTTAATCTTTTACGCTAAATCTACTGAACGGATTTTGATGAAACTCTAAAGTAATATAGCTTATACATCAGAATAACACAGACTAATTTTTATCCGGGTACCATGCAGCGAAGCCGTGGGCGGAAGCTAGTGTAATATATATTCAGCTAAAACTGAAGTATCAAAAGGTGTAAGTAGGTAGGTGTCGCTGCGGGTTTCTGCAAGTCGACAGTGAACGTGGCGCCCGCAGACACGAGACGTACCTACGTAGGTATTGGACTCTACGACTCTACTCAGCGAAAATGGAAAATTCACTTCGAGAGAACAGGTGTACGATATTTCATCAGGATGTGGCTTATTTCATATCATGAAGTTTCTTTGTATTTGTAGGTATGTTAGGGAACGTGTTGGTCTAACGGAGGTGGGGGGGTGGGGACTGGGAACTGGGACGTTTCACCCACTTTTTAAAATCATGATCTCATAAAATACTTTTATTGTATTTTATTTAAGATTTAGGAATCATTCAATTGAAGATGATGTAGGTACCTACCTACGTAACTACATATTTATGTCTATATTGAATGATATGTATTATTCGCTATATTCTCATGCAGAATTTCGCTGACGAAGTTGACGACTAGGTACTACCTACCTACCCAGCCACTCTCAAAATCACATAAAATCCTCTCCATCTAAAGTTTGTCTAACTAAGAGGTACCTGTAAGCTAATATGTTATTTTTTAATTTTGTTTATTTAATAAGGTGTACAATGAAGTAGGTGTTTACATTCATTACATTCAAACATCATGATTTAAGTAGGTATGTATGTACACCAAGTATGTATGTACCCAAGGTAGGTACTTGTTACAAAAAAAAAAATGAACGATGGAACGATTTGCTTTCATCCTCAGCGTTGGTGAAAGCATTTTTCGTTGAGTAAACGTGTTTCGTGCAATCCATGTGAGTAGAGTAGATACCTACCTACCTACCTACCTACTCGCCTAGTTATAATATTTGCGGGTCAGTGCCCTTCGTCCGCAGACATTTGCAATGCAAAATGCTAAATGGACGCGGTTAAACACCGAATTAACCCTTTCTCGGCTCTCAAATGCTGATCAAAAATCAACGGCTTACCCTTAATGGCACAAACCTTTTTATTTCGTAATTTTCAGGATGGAACACGCTTTGCAGGCTCTAGCCGGCGCCGGCGGCGTCCGCTCTCCGCTTTGCAGGCTCTAGCCGGGTCTGGGTGTTGTGGTACCACGGTACCTACTCGTGGTTTCTGATACCCACGACACAGGGAATATTGGTGTGGGGTCAGGAGTATGTGTCTGTTGGGAGTTTTTTTTAATACATCACTCTTAACTGAACCACGAGGGTGGAGGGTCCAATGCGAGAATAATAATGAGTTCCTTAATATTAAATTTGAAGCATCTTCAGATTTCAAACAAAAAATCTAATATTTCTCTGAAGCCAATGCATTTGACTGTCTGAATGAGTTCATGAATGAATCTAGCAGAATCTTCATTTTTGCATCACAACGAGGTTGGGTAGTGTGTGCTCTTCACAAATACTTTAATATTGTAGGGATATTATTAACTTATTTTAATTAATAACGATCAGATGAGCTATCTATAGATCGTTTGCAACGGTCTTTAGATAGCTAGCTGTTTCATCTGTATTGTTTGTATATACCTACTTGTACTTAAATAGTTGTTTTATAGGGTAGCGTATTGTAGTAATTTATGTGTAGGTATTATTTTAATCCAAATTTGTAAACTGGATTGACTTGCCATATTATAACAACCAATGTTATATGGTTAATGGTTAAATATGGTTATATTAATGAAATAAGGCAACGCTTCCGCGGCGATTCTCTAATTAACTCCAAATGCGAGTATGAACAATGTTCAAAAGCTCGGTACATATTCTTCGCTAAAAGTTCTCCGAAGTCGCGTGAGCGCCTTACACAAAGTTCCTCGCTCCTTTACCCGGCTCGTACCTCGGAACTACGTGGGAGTGGCTTCTCATACCTCGCAACTATGTTGAAGTGGCTTCTCATACCTCGCAACTACGTTGAAGTGGCTTCTCATACCTCGTAACTATGTTGAAGTGGCTTCTGCAAACTCCAACAGTACATTACTGCAATTAATGCAAAACTTCTTACAAAAAAAATATGAATGATTTCCATCTGTCACCCTGCCCTGTCCCCCTAGGGTTGGGAAAAAAAGTTCGATCCTATTTGCAAAAGAGGGATAGATGAACTTTTTTAATTGAAAAAGTTCTTTCCCCTCGTCATTAATAGGGGGACAGACAGTACTATTTGTTCCTACCTGTCCTCCGATAAAAAAAAACATTGAATATGTACACTATGCACACATAAAGCTGTATACATTCAGTCTGTTTAGGTACCTATTACAATCGCAAAATTACATATAATATAAGGACATCGGACCCCGTCACTACTAAACTAATTATGCCAGTTATAAGAGTTTTAGGGCTCGCTTTTAAGGTTATTACGATAAGCGGAGAAATACCGACTTTATTTTGCAATTACTTATTAAAATGATACCTAGATAGGTATCACACAAAACCAGCAAGGTTTGTAGATGATTTATAATAAAAACTATATAAGTAGTATAATATCAGTCATGTAGTTCCCATAACACAAACTCTGCGTACTTTGGAGCTAGATGATGCTGTGTGAAAAATGTCCAACATTATTTATTATTATTATTATTATTATTCTAGTGTTCGAGATATAACTGTTTCAAATGATATCCAAATCGGTTCAGCCTTTGCCGAGCGAATTAGCAACAAACATCCAACATTTCGCATTTATACTATTACTAAGAAGTAGTATACATGTGTCACGGCTGCCCTCGGCCCCGGACCGACCCACCGCGGTGCATCGCCCGACCCACCGCGGTGCATCGCCCGACCCACCGCGGTGCATCGCCCGACCCACCGCGGTGCATCGCCCGACCCACCGCGGTGCATCGCCCCCATACCCCGCGCTATTACTTATAAGAATTGTACTATCAAATGCAAAAATATTTTTTGGAATCCGTCTTTTCCGATGTTCCAGAGATTAGCCAATAAATGGGATAGTCCTTTTTATAAACATTGTGTTCGAATGATGGTGGAATGAGTTAATTATTTATTGTTTGGTTAATTATTATATCATCACTCCGATGGCTCAGGGTTAAATTATAATAATAATTATTATTTTTTATGTCTAACATAGCCTAAGTTTTACTAAAACGTATGGATCATGTTATCCGAAATAAAATAAATTGTTATTATTATTAGCGCGTTCAAACAATAAACAAACTTTCAGCTTTATTACTAGTATATTATAGATAGTATGTATGATTGGGTTGAGGCGGTAATCATTGCGGTAAGGAATGTTCTCTTATTTAATGTGATATTGTTGTATGTAATTGCTGGCGGCGCCCCCTGGCGGGGCTCCAGGTCTCCGGCGCGGCGGCGGCGCCATAAATCCGAGAATCACGCTCCATTTAACTGCAAAGATTGTTCCAACGTACCAGTACCTACGAGTATGCGATACCTCGCCTGCAGTCGTACGTGTGTACATAAAGCCTCCTTTTAGACACACTCACTATCTGAAACTATAATCAAACCCTCGTAGGTATTACACAATATAAAAATATTATCATAATGACATCGACATTATCCTTCAATGAAACCTTGTCGGACGAATACAAACTGATAAAACTGTCCGAATACCTAACTTATGTTTGAGAAATCAGCAGAACACACTGTGGACATTGTAGAAATCAGCAGAACACACTGTGGACATTGTAGAAATCAGCAGAACACACTGTGGACATTGTAGAAATCAGCAGAACACACTGTGGACATTGTAGAAATCAGCAGAACACACTGTGGACATTGTAGAAATCAGCAGAACACACTGTGGACATTGTAGAAATCAGCAGAACACACTGTGGACATTGTAGAAATCAGCAGAACACACTGTGGACATTGTAGAAATCAGCAGAACACACTGTGGACATTGTAGATAAAACTGAATAGATATAAATACCCTTGTTAAATATTGTCTAGTCATTACACTTATTCAAATTAATGAATACTTAGTAAAGGTTTAGCGAGCAGAGCTTATCTCCGGAAGTTCGCTGACAGACGCTAATGTCCGCCTGAAGACACACTCATAATTCATTACATTATTTATGCATAGATATTGCAATTTAAATCCATACTATTTAATTATATTTTCTTCTGTTCATAAATATGGGCCAAGTCGTGGACTAGTCTGTCCTACTAATATATTAAATGCGATAATCTCTGTGTGTGAATGTTTGTTACCACATATTATCTCCGTAGCTACTAAACCGGTTTTGATGAAATTTGGAATGTAGATATTTAGTTGAGGTTCTGGAATAACACATAAGCTAATCTAATTAAACAGGTTAAACATTCTAGTAAAGTTTCTATGGACATTTTTATTTTTTCAAAACTAAAAACTTCTAGGGGTAGATTGTGTGCAATAAAGTTCTAAAATTTGTATTGAAAAAAAATATTACCTGGTTTGTTACACTCAATAGTCGGTGGTTTATCAACATAACACGTGGGCGAAGCCACGGGCAGAAGCTAGTAAGAAATATAAATGAATAAGGTACCTATGTGTAATAGATTTCCTGGCTAACATACAATCAAACGTGAGGATTTGAATGCCCTTTCTAAAGTAGATGTGAAACCCGCGGGCACGGGCCACCATCCTTTCTAAAATAGATGTGAAACCTGCGGGCACGGGCACCATCCTTTCTGAAGTAGATGTGAAACCTGCGGGCACGGGCCACCATCCTTTCTAAAATAGATGTGAAACCTGCGGGCACGGGCACCATCCTTTCTGAAGTAGATGTGAAACCTGCGGGCACGGGCCACCATCCTTTCTAAAATAGATGTGAAACCTGCGGGCACGGGCCACCATCCTTTCTAAAATAGATGTGAAACCTGCGGGCACGGGCACCATCCTTTCTGAAGTAGATGTGAAACCTGCGGGCACGGGCCACCATCCTTTCTGAAGTAGATGTGAAACCTGCGGGCACGGGCCACCATCCTTTCTGAAGTAGATGTGAAACCTGCGGGCACGGGCCACCATCCTTTCTGAAGTAGATGTGAAACCTGCGGGCACGGGCCACCATCCTTTCTGAAGTAGATGTGAAACCTGCGGGCACGGGCCGTCAACCTTTCCACTCAGTTTAACCGTACATTTCATTTTGTACATTTTTACATAATTTTTCGATATCGAGCTGAGAGCATTGTGAATGATGGATGGTGTGTTTGCATTGCATAGTTGCATTGTTTACTCATTAGAGCTTTCTTAGGAAGCAGGTTTTATAAGTTCGGTATCGCTCTCCGATCTGACCTAGCACTGTGATTAGTTAACTTCTCTGTGCTTCATTTTACCTACTTTATATATGAGTGTGTCCGCCTGTGCACACTTAGCGGACGTGCCGTGGCAAGACGCACTCTTTAGATAGCTGCAGCGGAAAATTATTCCTCTACCGCCTACTAGTACTAGAAGAGTCCTCAAAAGATTTTATTATTTTGTATAGAGTTACCAAAATTTAGGATGATTTGCAGAACTTCTAACGATCAGCTCCACTGAGTTCGCGAGCATGTCATTAATCCTACTACTATTATAAACGCAAAAGTTTGTGAGGATGGATTTTCTCTTTCACGCAAAAACTACTGAACGGATTTTGATGAAACTGTACAGTAATATAGCTTATACATCAGAATAACACATAGGCTACTTTTTATCCGGATAGGTATAATGCGGGCGAAACCGTGTGTAGTGTGTGTAGTAGCCGTGTGTTTTTTGTCGACTTACTTTGCAAAATTGGTCTCCAAGAAAAACCTTTTTATTTTAACGGGATAATGTATAGCCTGGACATAGGCTGATCCAGAAGGTCAATTCTAATATAAAAATATTTTTTTATATCGGATGAGTAGTTTCGGATATCAAAGAGAAACTTACAAACATAACCTCTTTATAATATTAGTATGAGTATGCTTAGCAGACTTTATATGAGAGGTTTCGTCCTCTGGCACACAACCTCTGCGTAGTACTAAAGCCCCGCTGGACCGAGGCCGAGGATCGCACCGACGCGACGACCCAGCGGATTGCCGGACATCTCCCTGATGTATTGAACTACTGATATTTCACTGCTGAATCAAGGTTTTTAGGCGATTAACTCGTAGACTATTGATATAAAAAACCACATGTTACTTATACGTATATTACCTATATATATATATATATATATATATATATTTGATAGTTTCTGCCCCAAGTTTCACCGCGCTTTTTACGGATAAAGAGTATCTAGTCTATGTTATTTCAATTCAAAGTGTAATGGTTTAAGGTATGTCTCCACTGCGATCCCGCAATCCCGCAATCCCGCCGCAGCGCACTTTCTAATAGATTTTAAATGAAGTCCCCGACTAGGAATGGAGTTATAAATGCACAGACGACGGTAAATGTAATGCCAAGTTCCTGAATGACAACGTCGCAGCGAACACACCAACTATATATCCTACTTATATTATGAATGCGATAGTCTGTCTGTCTGTGTGAATGTCTGTTACCACGTATCTCCGTAGATACTAGACCGGTTTTGATGAAATTTGAAATGTAGATAGTTGAGGTTCTTAAATAACACATAGGCTAATCAAATTTTCTAAAATGTATACTATCTACACGGAGGTGAAGTTTGTAAGATTGGATGTAGGAAGTAATCTCGGAAACTACTCATCCAATTTCAAAAAATATTTCACCAATATTTAGAATGTACCTTCAGGGTGAACATAATACGCTGTATAAATAACCCGTAAAAATAAAAAGCCTTTTCGTGGAAACCAATTTTGTAATGTTAGTCGATGAAAACACGGTCGAGCGAATGCTTTTCTTACGAACGCCGCCTTAACGGTAAGATGTACTTTTAATCCGGATACCACGCGGGCGAAGCCGTGGCCACTAGCTAGTCTATAATAATTTCTGTCTCGACGCAGATGGAGGCGAGTGGAGAAGAGAGAGGGCTATTTATTTTGTAACTCGACACGAGACTTTTATTATCGCTCGTAAAACTAGTTTTAGATTATTATAATATCTATGGCACTCTTACTAGACTCTGGGCACGGCTCCGTCCGCGTGATGCTGGGATACAAAGATGTGTTCTTCTAGGTCTCATTCTAAATTACATGCAAATTGGATCAGACGTTACGGATATTATTTGCAACAAACATCCAAACTTTAACGTTAATAATTTATAATAATAGTGGTACGATGGCATTGATAGGCCTATCCACCTATCAAACTGAATGACGATAGTTGTTGTAGTTACGATGTTAATTACTCGTTTTCATACTAGATGGCGCTAGTAAAAAATACCAATTCCTAGATCGTGCTATCGAAGTGTTTTGGCGTCTTGCTTATATTACTTGAGTTGCATTGAATAAATAAGAAGCTACTAAGTTCAAGGGTGCATTAGTTTCATTTCAATACCCCTCCCAGTACGAATGTTCAGTAGCCCAGATTTAACAATAGTTAAAGTCAACATTTATGTATTCATACATTTGTATCGAGTTTGAGCAATCCCGAGAGTCTTTATCATTTAAATAATCCGATATTTTATAGTATGCCTTTCTATAAAGTTTTTGTTTAATTACGTCTTTAAATTTGTTACTTGTCAAGTTTTGTATATCTCTTGGGAGTTTGTTATAAAAGCGGACACCTTGCCCTTTAAACGATTTACTAACTTCATGGAGTCTCCAAGACAGTGGCAACGGCGAGTTTATCTTTATATCTGGTATTAACATTGTGATTATTTCTATAATGTTTTTGTGAACACACATACATACACACATACATACACACATCGGATCACAGAAGGGAATGACATTATTATTATTGGTGAAGTGTCTCTGGACTCAATTTAATAAACTATAAATAGCATGAGCAGCCCTCTTCTGCAACATTAAAACGGTAGTTATATCTGCAGCATTCCCCCACAGCAGTATACCGTATCTACCACATAACCGAAGTAAACGAGTCTAGCTAGATCTCTGTCTTTTAATAAATCTAAACATCATCATCGATTCTGCTCTAAAGAGTGTATTTTTAATGGTATTTTGATGTACGTATGGTCTCTCCGCAACTCTGATGTGATTAGCCTTCCGTGTTGTCTGGTTCGCCAATTCATTACTTACCTATATACCTAGGTCTGTACATGTTCAACTAATGTTTTGTAGTATTATTATTATTGAGTGTATGGTCTGTCCGTTGGATGCATGCATTGTAATATGATTGAGTGTATGGTCTGTCCGTTGGATGCATGCATTGTAATATGATTGAGTGTATGGTCTGTCCGTTGGATGCATGCATTGTAATATGATTGAGTGTATGGTCTGTCCGTTGGATGCATGCATTGTAATATGATTGAGTGTATGGTCTGTCCGTTGGATGCATGCATTGTAATATGATTGAGTGTATGGTCTGTCCGTTGGATGCATGCATTGTAATATGATTGAGTGTATGGTCTGTCCGTTGGATGTATGCATTGTGCGGTCGCAGTGCGACGATGCTCTCACTGAACGCTACACTTTTTGTTTTGATACAAGGTAAGTACGTATGTATGTATGTATGTATGTACCTTACCAGTATGTACCTGGTGCATGCAGGAAACTCTAGGGTATTTTGTTTATCACACTTGTACTTGACAGTTTGAGTTGAGCTCAATGATTCTCATCTGTCATGTCAACCATGTGTCGACATGAAGGCCGCTAACGAGTTCCAGCATGTCGACATTTTTTTTATGACAGCTAGTCATCAATATTTAATTCCCTAAGATTCTATTTACGTTTTTACCTAAGATAGTTAGCATTTTGGTGTATACTGTAAGCTTACTATTTACTGAAATAAATAATTCTAATTATAATTTTAATTCAGCAAAGCATCATTGAAAATTAAGGCGTAAATTCACTCATAATCTGAAAATGTTTAATCTTAAACTTACGAAGGCCTGTCTGCATTAAACTTTTAAGTTTAATGCAGACAGGCAGCTCAGTTTATTCCTAAAATAAAGATTTAACAATTTTCTGCAAACTCAATCAAATGTTTATTAGTTCTATCATAGCCATAAGCTGAAACGCCAGCTTCATAGCCGCTCACTACGGAGCTCGCCGCTAGATGGCGCTCTGCGGGGGGGCGCGGGGTCGGTGCGGGGCGCGGGGGCGGCGGCGGAGGCGCTGCTATCAACATTGCATCAGCACACAAGCGGTCCTTTCATGGCGTTGGCGTGGTTCATACAGACGCGCGCCGGGACGCGGCTTCAAAGCAAACACGACTCTGTTGACTGAACAAACTAGACTACGTATTAAGATCACTACGATTACCTACTACAAACCACTGGAACTTTTTTTTTTTGTAAATGGGCCGGATTTAAGTGACTAACTGACAAGACTTTAAGGTAAACGAGTCTTACAACAAGCTATCTGCAGAACATGTAAACATTGCTGTGTTCAGCTGCGGGAATCGAACCCGCACCTCTTACGTCGCTGACGAGTTCTCAAACCGGAATGCAGCGCAGGCGCAGCCATGGCCCATGTCCAGGCTTTTAACATATTACATTTAAAATTACTGACCGATCTAATTTTTTATAATAAATTTCGGAAAGCGAAGATCCGTAAACACAGACAAAACCGGAATAAGTAACCGGAGAGCGGAGCGAGCCGCGAATTCTATTCATGCAGGATTTTATAAATCGCTATTTATTACTTAAACTTATTAAAAAATGATACAAACACGAAACACACGAGGCCGTCATAAATAAAACAAACACAATAATTATATTAATGATGTACCTACTAAATAAAGGATATTTAATTTCAGTTTGAAATATCAAGAAAATATCTTTTTTTTTAATTTGTTGCTTCTCTAGGCCTCAGCGCTCCACAATTGCATCTAAACCTTCTACCGCCCCCTGAAGGTCTCCAATCCCCACACGGGGGCGCCATCGCCCACTTTTACAAACAATTATCTAGAATAACACTTACGCTACTTTCAGGTAACTGTACCGTGCGGGCGAAAACATGCGCACAAACTAGTGAAAAATAAAACAAATTGTATCCATACAATAATCAAGATGTCTTCTATCGCGTGTTCAATCAGGTAGGAATAGGAACCTACTTTGTGTTTGCTGTTATATTTTTTTAAACTATTTAACATGAATCATTCAGTCATAAATAAAGCCTCCGCTAGCGTGTGAAGGCGCGGTTAACACAGAGCTGAACTGAGAATCGCAACATGTACAGATTACATCAGCTTTGCGCTACTCACTCCCACCCAGTACCTACCTACCTACACCTCGTAAATGTAGGTATAATAGGTACTGAACTCCACAGATATATGTACATGCCTTCCTATAAAATAATTAATAAAGGTCACTGAGACAACAGATTAACCCTTTTACAATCAATTGTCCCCCAGTGGGAATCGAACCCGCAACCTTTTGCGTCTCGCCCACTGCGCCACTGTCCTTTTCTAACGTTAGAATTATAGATGAATAAATCAATAAATATTATTTATTTCACTACATCACATTACATTTTCTGAAAGCCCTTCAAACCAAACTAACCTAAAAATAACTTGTGTCTTGGTAATGAGTGCTTTCCCATTGTTATTATTTTAAGTTGTACATTGTTCACATAGCAATTAGAATTTGTTTGAGATGGTAAAACGTAACATTGATTTACTCTCGAACAACCGCCGATTCATTCTACGAAACAATCGAAATACGAATCTACACGTAAAGTATAGAATCTACACGTAAAGTATAGAATCTACACGTAAAGTATAGAATCTACACGTAAAGTATAGAATCTACACGTAAAGTATAGAGGCAGACTACTTTTAGCACGCTGCTAAAGTTAGCGAGTGTTTATGAATAAGTTAGCTTTTAGAAATGGGACGGGGTTAGGTTAGGTTTATGGGCTCTAATAGAACCCATCATGGATCCTTCGCGAGCGTAAATGTTAAAATACTTATAAGTACCTAACACGTAGTTAACTCTAATTTTACAGTCCAAAAAATAAATAGAATAGTAAATTAGTTCTCATCTTCTTGTAATATTAACTGTGTATGTATGTATGTATGTATGTATGTATGTATGTATGGCAAAACGTATTATTATATGTTATTTTACGTATTATTGACTAGCCGCTTTACATAAGTAGCTAGTGGGTGTATGCGGCTTAGCCGTCTTATAAACAGATGTGAATGAGTGGGCGAGATTGATGGATTTTAGTTGTTATCGTATCACTGATAGATTGTAGAGCTATTAGTGATACATTTTTGAACGAACAATGATAAAACAGGGAGGACATTGATCAAACTTTGTTTTTTTCTACATTATTGTCTCAGCAAGCAAATTAAATGTTTAATCTCTTTAATATGGCATCCTGTATTAAGTACCTTATTTATGAGGCCCTCGTTGCCCAATAATATCTGAAAATCCCTTCCTCAGTACTCGGTGTCAATGACGATGATGCCAGCGCGCTTAGCATTACCACCCGAGACAATACATTGTCTACTCAAGAGAAAACAAAAACTATTTCTGTCGCATATTCTGTCAAACAATAGAGAGAGACAAAATATTGTCTTCTCGGTAGACAAAACCGTTGGTTTGGGTCTTCATGCTAAGCGGGCTGGTCGTCAGGTCGTCAGGTCGTCAGGTCGTCAGGTCGTCAGGTCGTCAGGTCGTCAGGTCGTCAGGTCGTCAGGTTGCGGCACCTTCGCAAACCAGCCTCCTTGTCGAGATAATGAGGTTTGTACGTAGACGCCGCGCGGCTCATTTTAAACTAATTAATAGTGTTATGAGATTCTACACAAGGATGTGCGTTCCATTTGCAGGTATTTCCAGAGAGAGAGAGTTCTAACGAAGACTACCTTCCGCGTAGAATATGTTGTCTGTACATACATACATACATACATGTGTGTACATACTTTATAACTTTGAAACTATCACGGTTATGAACAAAATATTTACAAAAAACGGGACATTAACCATGGTTTGTGAGTTTGAATGTACTTACCCCGTTATTGTGGCACAGTTGCATGTGCCATGGTCACGGGAGGAACTGAAATCTTTGCGGAGTTTTAATGTTAGTGCCGAAATATCGGGTAACATTCAAACTCACTAATCATAAATACATCGATTTTTAGTAAAAAAAATATACATACTTTGTTTGTTTCTAAATGTTTTTTTACGTGAAAACCCTTAATTGGTTTCCCGTTTTTATAAGTTTATCTATAGTTACACCCGCAGTTGTACACACCCTATATAAACAATAAATAATGAAGTTATTAATTTCAATGAATGAATGAATGAATGAATGATTGAAAATACTTATTGTACAAGAAGAACAGATGTAAAATAACTAAACTAAAAAAATAAAAATAAAGCACAGCTTAAACTACTAAGTCTAGAAAGCTGAAATTAAGTTTATTTTATAACGTAAGCATGTGTTAAGTTTTTTTTTTTTGAAATTTCAACTTTAAGGTGGGTTTTGGGGATGGGGGGGGATAGGGGGTTTAAACTCAGTATGAAAGCCTTTTTTCTTTTAAGTTATAAATATGCTCATTTCAGCTACTGAGCATAAATACAACTTACATTTTATTTAAAAAAATTAAATAAATTGTCAGTAGTATTTATGCTTTATCATGCCGTTTATAATGTTCAGTTTGTGTAATAATATTGTATGGATTTTACTGATCCTAAATAATAATGTTTTTTTGAAATTATTGGGGGAAATGTCGGGTAAAAGTGTGTACGGTAGTATAGTTTTTTTTTATCTACTCCACGCGTGCAAAGCCGCTGGCAACAGCTAGCACATACATAATTATGTACACCCATTAATATTTGCAGATCATACAAACATTTGTCCTGCGGCGGGAATCGATCCCGCAACCTTGTGCGTTGCATGCGGGCTTTCGCACTGCGCCACAGAGGTCTTCAGAGTAATAATTAAAATTTTCAATTGATTCAAAAGTTCATTAATTAGAACCAAAAAGTTCACTTAAATCACTGGCATG
Source organism: Perizoma affinitatum (assembly GCA_961405105.1). Taxonomy (NCBI): domain Eukaryota; kingdom Metazoa; phylum Arthropoda; class Insecta; order Lepidoptera; family Geometridae; genus Perizoma; species Perizoma affinitatum. Next base: position 13,006,730 of record OY560199.1, read on the forward strand.
CGATCGAGTGAGAGTCAGCTCTATATATTATGACTCATAATATATAGAGCTGACTCTTAATGTAAGACTCATAATTTATGAGTCTTACATTAATTCATTCAACTAAGTACAAGTAGGTATATACAAAAAATACAGATGAAACAGCTAGCTATCCAAAGATTATTGAAAACGATCTATAGATAGCTCACAAGTAGTTTGTTGTTAGTTGTCAGAGTAGGTATTCTGTGTAGGATGGTCACGTGGAGAGCATGGCTGTTGCCAGTTCTTTTTTAAAGAATATTTATCCCACACAATCAAATATTAGTCAGTATGTTGAAAGCGCAATGGCGCATGCCTTGTGATCCGGCTCTGTCGCTGAAACATGCAGCTTGTTACAATAACAACAAACATTACTAATTCCCTTTGTCTCGGATGTGCCGAAGTCCTCGGCGAGCGGCGGTGACATGTGCCGGAGGGCGCCCCCCTCCGCCCCCTCCGCCCCCTCCGCCCTCTCCCACGCGAACTAGACGAATTAGGAACCTTTTGGTTGAAAAGCACGCGCTCGTTTTATGTTAAACCCGATGAGTCCTAACAAAGGTGTGTTTTTTTGTTTTGCAAACAAAAAATATCCCATTATTATTAATTCAAACGAGAGCGACAATTTATACTTATTTATTTACTTTAATTAAAACGGTTGCACCAATAACATTGACTTATTAAATGTTTTAAAATATCATAGATGTTGCCAGAATCACAAGATCAAAATAATATATTAAATTACAAATAAATATGAAAAATATCAAATAAAAAAGATGACAGAAATATAATAAAATAACAGAAATTAGTTAAAAGCAGTCATACATACATACATACATACATTACGCTCACAGAACTTCAAACAAACTCAAAAGTTATTACTTTAACTAATTAGAAGGTTGCGGGTTCGATTCCCGCCGCGGGACCAATGTTTGTATGTTCCGCAAATATTTGTCTCGGGTCTGGGTGGTGGTGGTTCTTGGTACAATTGGTATGTACGTATTTACAAAAAAAAGTATACAAGTAGTATATCAGTCATGTAGTTCCCATAACACAAGCTCTGCTTAGTTTGGGGTTAGATGATGCTGTGTGAAAATGTCCAGCATTATTTATTTATTAATTTAACTAACAAAAATAATAATTTTAAACCGTATCCTTTTTTAAAGAAAAAATAAATTATGACATAATAATTATTGTAAAATTACTATTCACAAATATAGTATTATCTTCTGCCCACGGCTTCGTCCGCGTGGTATCCGGATAAAAAGTAACCTATATGTTATTCTGATGTATAAGCTATATTACTGCAAATTTTCATCAAAATCCGTTCAGTAGTTTTTGCGTGAAAGACTAACAAACATCCATCCTCACAAACTTTCGCGTTTATAATAGTAGTAGGATTATTTTGATTCGATTAAAGTTCCTTCGTCGCTAGCTGTAGGTACCTCACTCGCCTCATTTTAAGCACCAGTACCTACGTTTGGCTTCGCTGTTTCTATCGGGACCGGACGTTGCTTGCGTCGATGGGACCACAGTTCCTCCTTACTATCCAATAACTACCAACCTAACTGCACCTCTGAACCCATTCTGTTTATTTCTCTCCAACACGAGGACTGAATCTGCAATTCGCTTCTAATTAAAGTCGCAAGTACCTAATATCCGGATGATTGCACGGGTTCTAGTGTAGAATAGGTGTAGCGTAGGTTTTCTGTATTTTTTGTATATACCTATTTGTATATAGTTATTATACATAGAAAACACCGAGACACAATGGATAGTTATTGACTTAGGGACATTGCAAAGTATGGAAAAGCGCATAGAACTCTCGTGTCTCGTAGCACCACTACACCGCGCTACGACACGCTACGCCATGTTACGCCGCGCTACGACACGCTACGCCATGTTACGCCGCGCTACGACACGCTACGCCATGTTACGCCGCGCTACGCCGTGCTACGCCATGTTACGCCGCGCTACGACACGCTACGCCATGTTACGCCGCGTTACGCCGTGCTACGCCATGTTACGCCGCGCTACGACACGCTACGCCATGTTACGCCGCGCTACGCCGTGCTACGCCATGTTACGCCGCGCTACGACACGCTACGCCATGATACGCCGCGTTACGCCGTGCTACGCCATGTTACGCCGCGCTACGACACGCTACGCCATGTTACGCCGCGCTACGCCGTGCTACGCCATGTTACGCCGCGCTACGACACTCTACGCCATGATACGCCGCGCTACGCCGTGCTACGCCATGTTACGCCGCGCTACGACACGCTACGCCATGTTACGCCGCGTTACGCCGTGCTACGCCATGTTACGCCGCGCTACGACACGCTACGCCATGTTACGCCGCGCTACGCCGTGCTACGCCATGTTACGCCGCGCTACGACACGCTACGCCATGTTACGCCGCGTTACGCCGTGCTACGCCATGTTACGCCGCGCTACGACACGCTACGCCATGTTACGCCGCGCTACGACACGCTACGCCATGTTACGCCGCGTTACGCCGTGCTACGCCATGTTACGCCGCGCTACGACACGCTACGCCATGTTACGCCGCGCTACGCCGTGCTACGCCATGTTACGCCGCGCTACGACACGCTACGCCATGTTACGCCGCGTTACGCCGTGCTACGCCATGTTACGCCGCGCTACGACACGCTACGCGCTGTATTAGAAGATCTCGACGCGCTATTTCGAACAAAACCAAAATAGCTTGAAAGTTCAGTTACCCAGCTTGAACTAGCCTCAGTTAAAACATAACCTGTAGGAGTCCGAAGAGTGCCACGACGACTACGTAGAGGAACCTAGAATATGAATGGGTACTCTGTTAGGATGGTCACAAATAGAAGGAATACATAAACTATTTATGTACTAGTAGTTTTTATAAAATAGGAAAAAAAAACATGAATACTTTTATTATAATTTTTAGATGGTCCGCTTCTTTCGCTCCGGTTATGTGAGCGGGTTGGTTTAACATTGTTATTGGTGTTTTCTGGAGTCTGGAGTCTAGTGTCAGGTACGTTTACACCTCGTGGTCTCTGTTGGTGATGGGTGTTTATTGTTCAGCCGCTGTTAGGATGCACCACCAATACAAACAAAACTAGGAGGGATGGAAAATGCGTCATTCTGTCTGTACAGGCATGTGTGCAGATGTGAGATTAATAAACATATACAACGGAGAAGTCAATAACATCCGGACAACATCTTAGATATGGACCGCATCAGCGATAGGGTGATGGTAATGGTAATGGTAATGGTGATGGCGCTGAAACTACTAATAGAATGTTATCTCTGCATATGCTGCTCATGTGAACTGCAGCCAACATGATAAAGATAAATTCTCGTCATGTTTTGAAGAGGCCATGCTACAAATCTCTACAAAAGAAATGCCAATAGCGGCAGGTGATCTGGATGGTCACAACAAAGTCCTTTTATATTTTGCTTGGTTTCAGATTTGTTAACTGAAGAAACGCAGAACAAAGTTTCGCCACAAACTAAGCCGCTTTGCTAAATATATTTCCGGCGACTCTCGCCTCTGCTCTCAGAGGCACTCGCTAATTACCTTGTCCCGGATCTGAGAGAAAACTTAATTAAACTTAATTAAAGGACAACACAGACTCCTCATCACACGGTCGTTATCAACTCGACTCTCTGATAACATTACATCAACTACAATTATTTTTTACAATTTATAAAAAACAAACCGACTTAAAAATCCCTTAAGCTACATACATAAAGTGACGTGTCCCGGCGGAGGGGTCGGCAGAGACCGCACTTGCCACGATCCTGGCATACCTCTTGTCCCTTTGTTAATACGTGCCGAGCACAGTTTGAACATATTTCAGATTTTGCTAACTAACTAACTAGAAGACATTCCTTATTATTCTGTTGACGAGTTTCTTAATGATAAATTGGAGGACACAACATTATTTTATAACATATTGTGTTGTAGCTAATATACTTATTTATATTTCTCTTCATTAATCCTCATCACATTCTTGATACAAGCTCGTCGGTTAAGTGTCGTCGGTTCACGCTTAAACTAAAAAGTAATTGTACGGTTTATGCAAACCGCACAATGCCCGCATGTTCTCGCGACTCATCATTCTACGCTGTGATGTGGTATTCTGACCGATTACAGTTAAAGTCACAGTCAAAGTCAATAGGTTTCTATTAATTGAAATCACAAGTTGAATCAATCGTCAACTTAAAAGTTAGTTCTCGCGACCATCAAAAACGACAACACGTAACTCGTCACAATGTGACTTTTAACTCTCTATTTTAACTGCTAACAGTCTACTACGAACCTTGTAGGATAGTGGTGCACACCCTACAGTCATTTATTATATTTTAAAAGCATACAATATAATTTTAAGTAACGGCTCATCAATGAAAGTACTTCCAACTCAATTATAAATGTCAAAGTTTGAATGATTGTTGCTAATTAAAATAGGCCAATGGATTTCACAACGTGTGTGTCAGAACGACTCATACGTAATGAATACAAGACATTTATGAATATGATTCTAGAACAATTCTAATAACGACATCAGGTAGTCATATATTATCTGAGACTCAATCTCTAGAGTGTAGCTACTACTTTATTTATAAAATTGTGTTCCGTTGAAACCCCATTAAGGTATATCTATGGATCCTTGTTAAATACATACACAAATCGTGGTTTCAGGTAGTAGGTAGGTGTTAGTGTTTATTTGCTGAGCGACAGTTTGTGGGGTAATGGAGGGGTCGCGTGCGCCACCTGCCGGCTCCCACGGACGATAACATTTCAAATATATACAGGTCCGTGTAATCTGGCCCTTGGAGGAGATCAGCGCTTGCACTCAATAAATAAAAGCTTTAATCGTTTTAAATTGTAGAATCCGCCTGATGCTTGTTTCATTCTAATCTCACGGATCCGGATCCGGCAGCAACGCGACGACCATACGACTACGCGGAGAGTACGCAATCCAGGAACTAAATGTACCTTCCTGGATTGCAATGATGCTGTAATGCAATATGATGAATAAATAATGCTGGACATTTTCACACAGCATCATCTAGCCCCGAACTAAGCAGAGCTTGTGTTATGGAAACTACATGATTGTTGAAGCGACGTATAAACTAAAATAAGTAGTTTTAAGAAATAGGAAATAAATATTTTAATATGATTTTTAGATAGGCCTAGCTTTAAGTAATATGTAAAAGTTTAGGTTGTTTTCATTTTCTGACCCGAACCACCCACAGTAAATTAGGAATCACGTCGAGACTTGTTCAAAAGACAGAAAAGAATAGCTATATACAAAACAAGCATTATCTGAAAGAGACAGAAAATGGACCGAACAAGTTTCGACAAGTCAGGACGTGTCCAGCGCGCACGCCCCGATTTTAGGAAATTTAGTTCTGTGGATGGTTCGGGGCCCGAACTCGCTTGTTGCGATATCGACTAGCGGACGGGCATAATTTTATATAAAGATAGAGGATTTTTTGTCAGAAAGTGTGTATCAGTACAGTGCAGTAATCTCTCTAAAGTGAATAAGTAATCTAAAAGCGGTGGTAATTTGTGAACAAGTATATTTTTAACGTGAAATAAGTATAAGGCAGTAATTTGTGAACAAGTATATTTATAACGTGAAATAAGTATAAGTCAGTAATTTGTGAACAAGTATATTTTTAACGTGAAATAAGTATAAGTCAGTAATTGTGAATAAGTATATTTTTAACGTGAATAAGTATAAGTTGTGTAATTGTTAACAAGTATTTTTATATTAGTGTCTCTAAGTATATTTGTGTAAAGTGATAAATAAAAGGTGATCTCAACTCGTAAGTACGCATTTTTTCTCTCTCCCATTCTTCGGGATTATCCGAACCAGCATTCTGTGTATTAAAAACATTGCGGCTGAGCCATAGTAGGTACTGAGCTACGAAGTGAACGGAGGCCGGTCGCAATAGTTTTCTTGGTCCTTCGAGCACCGGATCGAGGAAGGAGAGAGGATGCCGAACATCCGTTCGAGGTCGCCAATTACCACCAGATCAGAGGGGCAAGAGGACTCGGAGGAGACGTCGACCACGGATTGGTCCATGAACACGCCAGCGTCGACAGAAACCAGAACGACCACGTCGACAATGGCATCCACCGGGACATCCACCGCCGAAACGTCTACAGCAAGCTCGCGTCAAACGATCGCCGCCGGTAATGCCGCCCTAGGGCCCGTTACCCCGGCAGGGAGGACAACTCGCGCATCGTCGGCCGCCGCCGCCGCTGCGACATCCGCGCCTACCCAAAGAACATTGACTGCGAAGGAGGCTTTGTCAGCTATCACTCGAGCCCCAAAGCTGAAACCATTACTGCACCGCACCGCACCAACTGACCAAGCGCCCGCTTTTACGGTCCCTCAGGCGCCAGCCGTGCCTCCCGCGTCCGTATCTGCGGCTGCTAGCACGCGTCTCACTACCGCATCTGTAGTGGACGCTGCACGAAATAAAAGTACATCGAAGAACATTGGAGGACGTCCTGCTGCGCCTCCGTTTGCGTCTTCGAGTACGCTGGTCCCAGGGCAGACAGCCAGATCGACGAAGTCTTCTAAAAGGTTAGAACTGGAGGCTCGTCGGGAACTACAAAGGCGACAGCTTGAAGTCGCTCAGACCGCTGCTGCTTTGGCCCAGACCGACTACGAACTCATGAACTGTCCATCCGAAGAGGACCTTGATGAAGAGTTCGAGATAGAAAGATCTACGCATGTCGAACAATGGGTTGAACGCACGACCACGTTCATTGAAGAACCAAAGGCCGTGGAAACTGAATCAACACCTAAGAGCGAGATCAAAGAACTTGCCGACGCCATCATCAAAGCTACCCGAACGGTACAGCCAACAATGACCGCATCGCCGAAGATATGGGACCTACCTGAATTCTCCGGCTCCAATGAAGAATGGCTGCCTTTCAAAAGGGCTTATGAAGATAGCGCGGCAATGTGTACAGAGGTACACAATATGGCCCGTCTAAGAAAGGCCATCAGCGGAGCAGCTAAGGAAGCCATCAGAGGTCTGCTTTTCGTAACATCAGAACCTAAAGACATCATCACAGCACTGGAGCGAAGATTTGGAAGACCAGAGCAGTTGGTACTGTCGGAGCTGCAGAAGATAAAGGAACTTCCACGTGTCGGAGATTCGCCGCGAGATATCTGCATTTTCTCCAGCCACGTTGGGAACGCGGTTACGACCATAACCGCTCTGCAGAAGCCACACTACCTCTACTCTCCAGAAATAAGCCGAAGCATCACAGAAAAGCTATCGCCAATACTGCGATACCGATGGCTCGACTTCAGTGCAAGGATGGGTGATGAGGAGCCAGAACTCCTGAAATTGAAAAAGTTCCTCGACGGGGAAGCTGATCTATGTGGAAAGATCGCTCCACCAGAGCTACCAAAGAAGAAGTTTGGGAATACAAGACATCCAGTACATGCAACACAGGAAAATGATGATGATGATGATGATTCAAAGGAAACTGTTGCCTCTACGACGGATGGATATAAAAAGTACTGCATTCTCTGCGAGGAACAATCCCACTGGCTCACAGAATGTAAAAAGTTTCGAGAAGCAAGCACCAATGAACGATGGAACATCGCTACCTCCAAACGACTGTGCTTTAAGTGTTTACGCCGGCGACATATGAAGATTGACTGTCGGGGCCAACCTTGCAAGAAATGCAAACGACCCCACCACATCATGCTGCACCGAGAACAAGGACCGAAAGTGCAGCAGGAAACGCATACAATATCGCCACGTGAACCAGCAAACAAAAAAGAAGACACGAACTTCGTGAAATCCGTATACGTGGCAGCAGATGGAACGAGAGTCTATCTGAAGATGATACCAGTGGACGTCTACGGCCCGAACGGATCCACCCGGATCCTGGCACTGCTCGACGAGGGGTCGACAGTGTCTCTGCTGGACAAAGACATCGCCTGCCGCATTGGAGCCACCGGCAAAGAAGAATCACTGATCTTGGAAACTGTCGGTGGAAAGGTCATTGAGAAAAAGGACTCTCAAAGAATGGACCTGAAAATCAAAGGAGCTCAAAGAAGAGACAAGCGTACTCTCAGAGGAGTACGAACTGTCGAAGATCTGAGGCTGTCACCACAACACATAAACAAAGAAATGATCGAAAGGTGCAGCCATCTAAAAGACATGATGAACGAGCTTCAGTATGAGAAAGAAAGACCATCACTACTGATCGGTCAAGACAATTGGGATCTCATCATATCCCGAAAGATCCTGAAAGGAAAGCGGAACGAACCCGTCGCGTCACTCACGAGCCTTGGATGGGTACTACATGGGTGCCACACCGGAGCTGCTGATCCAGTGAAATATGTAAATCACTGCCATACTGGGGACAATGAAGACACGATCGAGGCAATGATCAAACATCACTTTGACCTGGACTCGATCGGAATACAGCAACGACGCCCCAGCAACGACGCCGACGGGAGAGCAAGACAACGCAACAACTGCCTGATGGAAGATACGAGTCTGGACTGCTGTGGAAAAAGAACGATGAGATGCTACCGAACAATTACACCCAAGCACATAACAGGCTACTGGGTGTTGAAAAGAAACTGAACAAGAACGCATCTCTCAAAGAAGAATACCACAAACAACTGCAGAACCTGCTAGACAGTGGATACGCCGAAGAAGCCCCAGCAGTCTCCACTCCAGGCCGAACGTTCTACTTACCTCACTTCTCTGTGGTACATCCGATTAAAAAGAAATTCCGCATAGTTTTCGACGCCGCTGCAAAGTTCGAAGGAAAGAGCCTGAACGATGCACTGCTGCCGGGACCTGATCTACTCCAATCACTCTTTGGAGTACTACTGAGATTCCGAGAGGGACCAGTAGCAATCGTCGCCGACATCAAAGAGATGTTCCTTAGGATCGGAATCAGGAAAGAAGATCGCGACAGCCTGAGATTCCTCTGGAGAGGAGATGAACGAGCTAAACCCCGTGAATACCGGATGAAATCTGTCATCTTCGGTGCTACATCATCTCCAGCAACAGCCATCTTCGTAAAAAACTGCAACGCCAAGAAATACGAAGACCAGTACCCAAAAGCAGTTAGAGCAATTGTACGAAACCATTACATGGACGACTACTTGCAGAGCTTCGCAACAGAAGAGGATGCAGCTGAGGTGGCTGAACAAGTAGACAAAATACATCGAGCAGCTGGCTTCGAACTAAGGCAGTGGGCGGGAAATAAGACGAAAACATTGACAAAATTAAAGAAAGAAGAACCGCCGACAGAAAAACGGATTGGCGATGAGGAAAAGACTCTCGGAATGAGATGGCTGATCAATGAAGACACGCTCGCTTTCAACATCGGCTTGCGAAACACAAAGTCTGAAGTCGCCGATAGAATCCGAGCTCCCACGAAGAGAGAAGTGACCAGCGCAGTGATGTCCACATTCGACCCGATGGGACTCGTCGCTCCAGTACTGATCAAGGGCAAGAAGCTCATGCAAGACCTATGGAGAACTGGAGTGTCATGGGACGAGGCCATCAGCGAACGACAAACTGAAGTATGGAAAACTTACTTAGAAGACATCAAAGCGCTTAAAAACGTGAAGATTCCCAGATGCCTGTCACGAGATGTCAGAAAAGGAGAACTTCACACCTTCGTGGATGCAAGTGAGACAGCATATGCCGCTGCTGTATACTGGAGGACCACAACAGCCAGAGGGGAGAGCTGCATCGCGCTGATGGCGGGGAAGGCGAAAGTGGCACCTGTGAAGGCCACATCCATCCCACGTCTTGAACTTCAGGCTGCATTACTGGGAGCGAGACTGGCAAACACAGTCACCGAGGAGTCTGACCTGGAGATCACATCTCGGGTCTTCTGGTCGGACTCAACTACAGTGCTGCAGTGGTTGAAGGCGGACCCGCGACGCTTCAAGACCTTCGTCGCTCACCGATTGGCGGAGATTGAAGAAATAACTAAACCCCACGAATGGAGATGGGTTCCTACTAAGGAGAACCCAGCCGACGACGCCACGAGAAATGTACCCAGAAACTTCGACAGCAAGGCAAGATGGTTCTCTGGACCTGCATTCTTGTACCAACCGAAATCTGAATGGCCGGTCAAGAAAATATTAAACAGAACTGCAAGTCCAGAAGAACAGAGAAAAGTCACGTGTACGGTGACTCGAACAGTCCGTGAGCTGAGCCTGCCAGATCCGTGCAGGTTCAGCAGTTGGACTCGCCTGCTGAGGACTACAGCGAGAGTGTACATGTTCATAGACATGTGCCGCCAAAGGAAAGGCACAAGGAGCGTCGCCGGATACAAGAAAGATGAAAAGAAAAGATGGAAGCCCATTGAACCCGAACACTTTATGAAAGCAGAGAGGGCTCTCATCAGACAAAGTCAAAAAGAATCATTTCATAAAGAAATAGAGAATTTGAAGAAAGACAAGCCCATGGAAAACTGCAGTCGTCTAAAGAAAATCGACGTCATACTCGATGAAGATGGTGTGCTCCGACTCAACAGCCGAGCAGTGAAGATCCAGGATTATGGGGAAAATCTGAAGCTCCCAATCCTGGAAGGAAGAAGCCGTCTGTCACAGCTTCTCATAGAACACTGCCACCGCCGTTTGCACCACGGGAACCACGCTACGGTCATCAACGAGCTACGGCAGAGATACTGGATCCTGTCACTCCGAGACGCCGTCCGAAAAATGGCACATCAGTGCCAGTGGTGCAAAATCAAGCGACTGAAACCGGAGATGCCACCGCTCGGCAACCTACCTCAAGAACGCCTGGCACACCATAAGCCGCCGTTCACGTGCACTGGGGTCGATTACTTTGGCCCTATGCACGTGACCATTGGCAGAAGACGCGAAAAGAGATGGGGCGCCCTCTTTACCTGCCTGACCACGAGGGCCGTCCACATCGAGCTGGCTGCGTCACTAAGCACCAGCTCCATGATCATGGCACTGCGGAGAATGGCCTCCCGCCGAGGTTTTCCCAGAATAATCTTCAGTGACAACGGGACAAACTTCGTCGGCGCCAACAATGAACTAAAAGCTGAAGCTAAGAAAGTACAAAGTGAAGAACTCATCGAGGCGGCTGAAAAAGAGGGATTCACATGGAAATTCATCCCTCCTGGAGCTCCAAACATGGGCGGAGCATGGGAACGTCTAGTGCGATCAGTGAAGATCGCTCTGGCCGCCGTCCTCGGTGAAAGAAACCCGCCAGAAGAAGTGCTCCACACCCTTCTAACAGAGGTGGAGCACACGATCAACTCTCGTCCGCTGACCCACATAAACGCGGAACCGGGAGAGGAAAGCCTGACTCCGAATCACTTCCTGATCGGAAGATCCTGCGGAGCAGCCATCCTCAGCAAACACGATGACAATGACCTCGTGGGAAAACCAAACTGGAAAACGGCGCAGCGACTGGCGGACCACTTCTGGAGCAGATGGCTGAGGGAATACCTCCCAACCCTCATGCCAAGGAAAATGAACAAAACACAGAACGTAGAGCTCCAGAAGGGTGACGTCGTGATCGTCGCAGTCTTCGCACTTCTCCCTCCCACGCAACACATGGCCACGAGGGGTCATTGAAGAAAAGTTCCCGGGACCAGACAACCGAACGCGCATCGTCAACGTGAGGACCAGAGGCGGCGTGATGCGGAGGCCCGCCTCAAGACTGATCCTGATCGCCCCACGGACGTCGCAACCAACGGATGGAGTGCTCGGACCACCGTGCACTGGCGGGGAAACTGTTGAAGCGACGTATAAACTAAAATAAGTAGTTTTAAGAAATAGGAAATAAATATTTTAATATGATTTTTAGATAGGCCTAGCTTTAAGTAATATGTAAAAGTTTAGGTTGTTTTCATTTTCTGACCCGAACCACCCACAGTAAATTAGGAATCACGTCGAGACTTGTTCAAAAGACAGAAAAGAATAGCTATATACAAAACAAGCATTATCTGAAAGAGACAGAAAATGGACCGAACAAGTTTCGACAAGTCAGGACGTGTCCAGCGCGCACGCCCCGATTTTAGGAAATTTAGTTCTGTGGATGGTTCGGGGCCCGAACTCGCTTGTTGCGATATCGACTAGCGGACGGGCATAATTTTATATAAAGATAGAGGATTTTTTGTCAGAAAGTGTGTATCAGTACAGTGCAGTAATCTCTCTAAAGTGAATAAGTAATCTAAAAGCGGTGGTAATTTGTGAACAAGTATATTTTTAACGTGAAATAAGTATAAGGCAGTAATTTGTGAACAAGTATATTTATAACGTGAAATAAGTATAAGTCAGTAATTTGTGAACAAGTATATTTTTAACGTGAAATAAGTATAAGTCAGTAATTGTGAATAAGTATATTTTTAACGTGAATAAGTATAAGTTGTGTAATTGTTAACAAGTATTTTTATATTAGTGTCTCTAAGTATATTTGTGTAAAGTGATAAATAAAAGGTGATCTCAACTCGTAAGTACGCATTTTTTCTCTCTCCCATTCTTCGGGATTATCCGAACCAGCATTCTGTGTATTAAAAACATTGCGGCTGAGCCATAGTAGGTACTGAGCTACGAAGTGAACGGAGGCCGGTCGCAATAATGATTGATATACTACTTATATACATTTTTTTTAGATAAATACATACTTTTTATAGATAGAAAACATCCAGACCCGAGACTACTATTTGCAGACGCAAACATTTGTCCCGCGACGGGAATCGAACCCGCAACCCTCTGCGTCTCAGGCGGGCCTTCGCCCACTGCGCCACAGAGGTCGTCATTTTATGAAGAATGTGATATGTCAGGATCGTAGTATATGGTAATCCGTGGCTAACCCCTCCGGGAAGCAGGCGTGTTTGTGTGTGTGTGTGTGTGTATGTATGTATGTATGTATGTAGTGATGGCCGAGCTCGTTATCTGAACCCCGCAAAGCAAGGAAAGCCGGTGAGCTCATTTGTTTAGGATTTAAAGCGGCTGGCGAGGCGCCAACTCGCCCGCCCCGGCCTTCGTGTCCGCTTTAATGGCGGGTTAAGTAATACTCTCATAATGCGTATGTTTGAGGCAGGTCGGCGCTCCGCGGGGCGCGGGCGGAGGCCTGAGCCGCGACCGAGAACATCCTCGCTTCAAGCTCATTCGAATACGATCACATTATTTAGATTACTATACAGCTTGGAAAGAAACGTGCCAGACTCCATAAACAACCGGACAAGTGCGAGTCGGACTCCGAGGGTTCCGTACAAATACATATTATATACATATTGTAGATATATATTATAAATAGTTCAGGAATCAAGTCTCGCAGTTTTTTCCGAGATTTAAGCCTATAATTAAACATTTAATACCTAAATTAGTAAGGTAACCTAATCAAAGTTGTTTTTTCCCAAATATCAATTAATCCAGATTTGTAAGCGGTGACTGAAAATAGTATCGCATTGAACATCAAACTTGGAAAAACATTGTCTATAATAGTGTTCGTTTTTGTGTGCATTTAATTACAAATGTATAGTTTTCAATTTGTTACTTGTAGTTCAAGATGATATTACTTGCCAAATTTCATAGTTCTTGGTCAGCGGAAAGTACCCAATAAATTTTGATTCACTTGAGAGTGTCGAAATATATTTTTTATGTGGCATAAACGGTCGTATCTTTTTTTTACGTTAACTTAGAAGTTTGATTATTTCACAGACGGGCAACAAGGTGATCCTATAAGGGTTCCGTTTTTTCCTTTGAAGGTACGGAACCCTAAAAATGAATAGCTAATAAGAATGCTGTAAAAAGAATAACCAAAAAGATAACCAAGCCCGTTTGTTGGCGATTCATCCGGTGCTTCGGTCGCGAGGGATCGTTGTTAATGATCTGCCGATGGTTCTCGTGATCCCATGAACTTAATTTTTACTTTCGCTTTCACAAAACAAATAAATGAATTGATTAAACTTGCTGTTTGATTGTAACGTTTTCCGGTTCTATTCACTGACATCATGCTATTTGTCCTTTGTATATGAGTTTGTCTAAACTACCTACTAGTGACTAGTGTGATATCTGTTCATTATTATTTACTATACGTTGTATATCGACGCAAAGACGTTATTTTGCTTCTACAATGAGTCATCGGCGCAGAACCACGAGTTACAAAACGAATCATCACTTAGATTCACAAATTACAGTGTTTAATCATTATACTGTAATTTGAATTATTTCATTTTTTTTTCATAAATGAGTTAAAATTATGTAATAAGTTGTTATTTTGACGATGTTTACCTTCAAAACCATTTGTAAACTTAAACCATTGTAAAATGTAGAAATTCAGAAGCTTGCAAGTAGTTTTAACTTGTTCGCACAAGTTGTTTGATCGAGTCTGTGTTTTTGCATAAATACGGGCGACGGACCGAGTACGGTTGATTCCCGCACGAGCCATTGGACCGGGTAGACTTCGAAACTCTCTGTACAAACAAGAATATATTAGAAGAACATCTCCTGGAGTTTACTTTCGTCATCAACTATGAGCGACCAGCATATACAAGCATAGCATAGCATGCTGGTGACGATAGTGACGTAAGCATTGCTGACGTCACACTTTAAAAGTGACTTTTTTTTAAAAGTCCACCTTGGAGTTTCTGCTCCGTCATATATTTTCTGTCTTACAATTTGTCAAACGTATAATTGGATTTGTAATTTGTCAGAATTGATTCAACTCAAAAACTTATTAGAAATTATGAATGTCCTCATAATTTCAAATAAGTTTAATATCCTTATGATTATATTACCCTTCACAAAATACGAGAGCTTGTTTGACTTGTTGTCCTTTCAGTTTAGATTAGATTTAGATTGGTTTTTATTAAAAAATAACGTCTTTTATTTTGTCCCTATTAACCGAAATGAATCTCTCTCGGAAAAACCATATGTTATGACAATATCTACTAACCTACTGGCATTATTTGTTATTAACTAGCATCTGCCCACGTCTTTGTCCGTCACCTACCCGTGTAAATAGTAGCCTGAGTGTTATTCTAGATCATAAATTCTGTTCCATATTTCATCTAAATCGGTTAATCAACAGTTATTAGCAACAAATATAAACACACACATATAAACTTTCACGTCTGCAATATTAGAAGGACAAGTGTTATTTTGGGATATGATAGCTTATGCTGGAAACTCTCAACAGATAGCGCCTCTGGCGCCCCGTAGCGCTCCGAAGCGCCCTGTAGGGCTACATGGCACCCCGTAGCGCCTCATAGCGCTCCGAAGCGCCCCGTATCGCTCCGTAGCTCCCCGTAGCGCTCCGTAGCATCCCGTAGCGTCCTGTAGAGTCCCGTGGCGTCCCTGGCGCCGCCCTAGCGCGCGTCGATCGCTCGGAAATGCTAAGTATATCTTATTCATAGGAATTTGTTCAGATTGTTAAATGATTCCCTCAACATTTTCATCTTACAACAAGATAATCAACTCTATTATATCACAAATAAAGTCGATTTTGATTTCTTGTTTAGATTTCCTGTAAAGTGCGACTTCGCACAAAACTTAAAATCAATTCAACTTTTCTACTTAGAAATATGTTTTTGCTGAGAATTCTGTACAGAAATTATTGATAAACAATTTGTTGCGAGAGTTTGTTTGTTTCGTTCAGTTTCGGGGAAACTTTCAGCAGACGACGCTTTATTGCAATTATCAACAATTTATTACAAACAATCTGTGAACTCAACTCAAATAACCAATACAAAGATACAATATAGAATAATAAGTGATTGACGACCTCTGTGGCGCAGTGGGTGAAGGCCCGCCTGGGACGCAGTAGGTTGCGGGTTCGATTCGCGCTGCGGGACATTTGTTTGTAATGTTTGTCTCGTGTCTGGGTGTTTTCTATGTATAATATGTATGTATTTACAAAAAAAAGTATATTAGTAGTATATCAGTCATGTAGTTCCTATAATACAAGTTCTGCTTAGTTTGGGGCTAGATGATGCTGTGTTAAAAATGTCTCTCAACATAATATTACTAAAGCTTCTTAATGATTGACATAAAAATTGTTCTTCTGTTAGTCTTTTTCATGTTTACGTCGAAATAATAGTTTATCTCAATGAGAACTGTTCGACAGATTATCTAATAATCTAAAACTCTTTATTTGATATAACATTAGTCATAAAATATGTCACGTTCATTATTGATCCTATATTGATACATGTATATAGATGTTGCTATTTTATTTACTGCTAAAATCCATTCCCACTCACACACATGCAAAACATACAAGCAAACTTTTTCAAGATTGTCACAAAGCACTGAACGACCATGGACAATATTATATTTATATTTAATATCAATCCATGTAATTTATTTCAGACACATATTCTAATATAAAAATAAGATACGTATCTGATACAGCCTATCAGATACACAGCCGCAGTGAAGTAGGTAGGTAGGTACCTACGATACGTCGTGACATTTATACATTATGACCGTTATACATACATTATAACAGAGTATAAAAAAACACTATCAATACATTACTGGAGGACCGGGACAGGTAGCTGCTTGCGGGACGTGGCTCTAGCTAGCCACACATATAATAATATCTCCAGCTATTGTATATTCCGTCGATCGAGGTAATGCCTGCAAGCCGCCCGAAATAGGATTCCGATTCTCAGTATTACATTTTGTATTGAATTCTGATAATATTTTCCGATAGATTCTTCTAGCCTAGCCTGGTCGCTTCATATCTATATTTCAGTATTTAGCGACATTATAATATAAAATTACTTTAGAGGACTTCTTATTCGTGTAGTTACCTGGTTATGGTGAAAGTCGTACATCACAGTTTTTGAAATAGACAAAAACAGCGACATAATTAACTAAATTGAAATCACAAGGATCATATAGAAACGTCAACTTATAAAAGTAAATAAACTAACGTGAATTTATAATGTTAAAGTGGATTGACGGCGAAGCCTCGAAGAATCACCAAAACAACTCTGATTGATTTTATATACATAGATGATTCTTATTCAGCCGTAACTTCATGATAAGGTTGGTAGATGAAGCACTTGGATTATTTTGACAACCTCAATGGCGCGGCGGCCGAGTTACCAGCTGTGACGCAAAAGAGATGCAGGTTCGATTACCGCCGCTGGACCAACGGTACCATGGTAGTCGAGTATCCTACTTCGAGGCCAGGAATAAGTAGTGTGTAAGTCTTTACACTTCCATTATATTGATGAATGATAAGTGAGGATGGGGTTTCGGAATGAGAACCCGACTCCGGAGTTGAACGTGAACTGATTTATTGAAACTAATTAAATGATAGAACAAACACATGCAGGTCGCTAGCGCCGCGAGCGCGGGAAGCGCCGCGTTTGCATTCAAACACATGCAGGTCGCTAGCGCCGCGAGCGCGGGAAGCGCCGCGTTTGCATTCAAACACATGCAGGTCGCTAGCGCCAGCGCGGGAAGCGCCGCGTTTGCATTCAATATACATTGACTGTACAAAGTGACTGATAAGTTCCGATTAAAAATAATGGTTTACTTTTAAAAGTCACAGTGGGAGAACTTTGTTTGGTGCTACCTTTGTAAACAACATGTAAAGGACGCTGTGAGTGGTGAGGGGTGAGGCGGGGGAAGGTGAGGGGGAGGGCATGTGCCCACACCAGACTGTCTAAAACCACAGAAATCCAACCATCAAGTCTCCTGCGATTCCATTGAAGCCAAGATAACAAATCCCGCCTTGTCAGTTAATGGTCCTGGACCCAGAATAATAAACAAACACGCTCACTACTGTAGTCCTCATGGTGAACATCCTCAGATACAGACTCGATACTCAATACATTAACTGCTTCCACATGGTAGGTACATAGATTTTTATAGGTAGGTACTCATGTAAGGTATTGAGATACTTTACATGAGTATGAACCCGGTCTAATATACATACATACTTTACATACTAGAGGTTGCGGGTTCGATTCCCGCCACGGGACAAATGTTGATATGATCAATATTTGCAGATCATATCAACATTTGTCCCGTGGCGGGAATCGAACCCGTGTTACTCTGATGTATAAGCTGCATTACTGTAAAGTTTCATCAAAATCAGTTCAGTTGTTTTAGCGTGAGAGAGTAACAAACATCCATCCTCACAAACTTTCACGTTTATAATAGTAGTAGGATTATAGTTACTATGAGGTTTTCTAAAACACTTAATTTTAAACTCTCGTTCAGGTAATTTACTTAAATTACCTGAAGTAGTGCCCCTAACCCGCACTCTGATTTCTTAAGCTTGACTCCTAGAAGTGCAGCATCCAACAGGAGTTACGATTGTGAGCTGACTACGGGACCCTGTTGCAGTGTGTCGCGACACGTCTTGCGCGACTTTATTTCGCGATTCAGCGCTTTCGACAAATAGCTGGGAGTAGGTACAGTCAACCGCGCAATGTGCACTAACGTAGCAGTTTATGACATTAAGACTAATAAAATAGAGCTCGTTTTAGAATGCACGGAACTGCGCGGAGGACTGTAAAAGCTCTTTTAAATGTGAGTTTTATTTCAAAGTTAGCTGCAGCTGTTACCGCGATCTGAAGTACTTAATATATATATATATGTTTACGCACAGACGAACTGTAACTGCGAGGAGAGACGAGTAGTCGAGAGAGATAATCCTATCCAATCTGTCCGAGGCAAAGTGGAGTCTGTGAGTATGTAAGTATGTGAGTATGTGAGTATGTGAGTATGTGAGTATGTGAGTATGTGAGTATGTGAGTGCATCTCAGACATAGACATAGTACCCACTTACTTCTATGTTTATGGTTCTAGTTAATTTGAAGATATCTTTCTCCGCTCGATTGGTCGATGTCACGCAACGATCGAGGCCCGGTCGAGTCGGACAGGGATGCCGATGCCGATGCCGATGCCGACGGAAACCGATCGGCGATATGTTGATTTAAATAATGACAAGTAATAGTAAAAAAAATAATAAAAGCCGTAATCTGGTGAAGTTGATTTCACATTTATGGATGCTAATATTTTTGATACCGACAAAACTATACCCTTTATAAGACAACACATATTCTGTTAAAGTATACTCGTTTATACTCGATACAAAGTCGACAAAGTCAAAATCAAAATTCATTTATTCATTAAAATCACAAGGATCACTTTGAAAGGTCGGTTGCATCTACTCTCTGTTCCTCCGCGACCAAGCCAGGAAAGAAAGGCAAGAAAACAAGGCTGATTATTATATTTAATGATCATTTTACAAAACAATGAAATCTAATTTTTTTATGGAAATGGAGCATTTTCAATCCCAAGAGCTTTTATCGTTTAAATATTCAGATATTTTTTAGTATGCGTTTTTATAAAGTTTATTTTTAAATTACGGTTTTAAATTTGTTAATTGTAATATTTTGTATATCTCTTGGGAGTTTGAGTGTACAAATTGCCATATAATCGATTTACTAACTTTATGGAGTCTACAAGTGGCAGCAGCGAGTTTACCTTTATTTCTGGTATTAACATTGTGATTATTGCTTTTTTCCTTAAGCAATTTAATATTTTTGTGAATATATATCAGATTTAAATAGATGTATTTACAAGGTAATGTCATTATATTTATTTCTTTAAACTTAATTGGCGAAGTGAAACTCAAAATCGGTTTTTCATGATCGTCCCTCACAAGACCCCTTCTTAGATCATTAATGTATACGAAGAACACAAATGGTCCAAGAATTGATCCCTGCGGTACACCCATAGTAACCAGAGACCCCGGAGAACGCTTTTGTACTCTGTCATTTAAATAGTAAGTACATCTCTCATCTCGAGATGAATGTATCCGCCACGTTGTACCAACATGTCAGATTAAACAATTAGCTCAGCTAATCATAACAGTTGATAGCAAGCAAGCGCGCACGTCACGATGGAATGCCGCAACACGTCGCGTGTCACGTATCACGTGTCGCGTGTCACGTGTCACGTGTCGCGCAGGAAAGCAACGCCACTAAATTAAGGTTGTTGAGGCGATGGAGGTGTGCTTTTAATAATCGCTTTGTCGCACACATAAATAAAAGATTTTTATTCCATGAAATCAAGGATCATATATGACGGAGCAGAAACTCCAAGGTGGTCTTTAAAAAGTGTGACGTCAGCGATGCTTACGTCACTATCATCACCAGCATGCTATGCTATGCTTGTATATGCTGGTCGCTCATAGTTGATGACGAAAGTAAACTCCAGGAGATGTTCTTCTAATTGATTGTTGGTTGTACAGAGGCTCGAGCGATAATGAAACAAAGACTCGAGCAAGCAACCTGCAGGTAGTTTTAAGTGCGAACAAGTTAAAACTACCTGCAGGTATTAATCATTTAAGTTTACAAAAGTTTTGAAGGTAAACATGGTCAAAATAACAATAATTAAGTAATTACCTAATCAAATAATAATTAGCTATTAACTAATGATTTACACTGATTTGTTAACGACAAAAAATACGTGAATAAATTGAATTAAAGAAGATTCCTAGCGAGCGACCAAGCCTCAAAGATTGTCTTTCATAGAGTGACGCCCATCAGCTTGATAGATTCTAAGAGCTAGGACGGTGACTAGTTAAGTATTTTATCACGTAAAGAAACTACAATAACTCATTTACCAGAACTTATCAAATATGTGTTCAAAATAAAATATATATTTTTTTTAAGTAAAAAATATTTATTTTTATAAAACCAACAGGACATACAACAGTAACACATATTAATAAAACACAGAAGGCCAATAAAAGGTTTTCACGTGTAGATGCAGCGTACACATACATAAAGATTTAATGTCTTGTATAATTATCACATTGCTTACAAACTTGCGGCTCTGCTGCTTAGCTCTGGTGTCGTTGTATGTTTTCTTCTTGTACCTGCTTGTTTATGATTTCGTGGTCACGTGCCTTCAAGCTGACTAAACAGGCCGTGTCACGTGTGCCTGCAGCGGAGGGTACATTCAGGGATACACGTTACAATGCGAATGTCAGTTGTATGATTGTTTCTGAGCTGGCTACTGGATTAGCGACCGACTCGACGACCGATTGACGACCAACGCAGCAGATGTGCGAATCTTGCTCCAATTAACTATCGTTACGTTACATTATACCTGACTGAGTATCTACCCACACCCGCCCACGCATTGAACCTAGCGATGTCCCGGCAGTGCGTGTTTCGTGTTTTTTTTCAGCAATAAACTGTTGTGAAAGTTCAATGAACTTTTAAGACTTTATTTTAAGTTTTACTTTTTTTTTTTTTTAAGATGCACACAATCACACGGTGGTCAGAGACTCGGCTCGCTAGCTCACCGAATGCAGCAGAACCATCCAGAGGAACGTGGGCGCAGCAACGGCGCCCGCGCGGCCTGACCTCGAGCCAGCGCCGCACTGCGCCTCGCCCCCCTCCAGGGCCACCAGCGCCGTGACCCCTCGCCCCTCCGCCTCCCCCTCCCAGCAGGCGCTCGCCCGCACCGCGCGGCGCGCCGCCGCCGTCCAGCCGCCCACCTCCGCCAGCCAGCGCCGCAGCCACGCGCCGAGCCACGCCACCGCGCAGCCGCAGCGCAGCCTGTTGCCGGATACCACCAGCCCGCCTGCGGACAACGCACGCACCGAGTCACCGAACCGCTCTCTCCGAACCGAGCCTAGCGCCGACCGTCTGCCGGATCACCTCACCTGGAAGCAGCTTGGGGGCGAGAAGATTCCGCCCGGTGACGTTCGAGCGGAGCGTCGCAGGCTCGAACTCGACCAGCTCGTTGTCGCTGAAGTCGAGCGCCAAGTGCGGCACGCGCGCCAGCGGCAGCGTCAGCCCCGCCGGCAGCCGCCGCAAGCCCGTCCCGCGCACTCGCAGCGCCAGCGTCCGCGCAGAGCCCAGCGACGAGAACGCATCCGCCTCCACCTCGCGCAGCGCCGCGCCCCCCACCTCCACCCGCCGCAGCCGCGCACCGCGCACGCCGCGCAGCCGCCCCGCCAGCGCCTCCGCCTCCGCCTCCACCTCCAGCGCCTCCAGTGCCGGCAGCTCCGCCACCACCTCCGCTAGCCGCGCGTCGCCCGCGTCCTCGCCTCCACCCAGACGCAGCGCGCGCAGCGCCGTCAGCGGGGTGAAGGCGCGCGGCGACACCGCCGTCAGGTGCCGCAGACGGTCCAGGCGCAGGCTGCGCAGGCGCGGCAGGCCCTCGAAAGAGCCGCGCTCGAGCCGTCCGATCGGGTTGGCGGAGACGTCGAGCTCGGCTAGACGCGGCAGCGCGGCCCATGCCGTCGCACGCAGCGAAGCGAACGCGTTGTCGGTGAGCCGCAGCACCCGCAGCCGTGCGAGGTGCCTCACGTCCGCCTCGCGCAGCGCCGCGATGCGGTTGCCGCTCAGCTCGAGCTCCACCAGCTCGGACAGTGGCAGCGCGGGTGCAGAGCGCAGCCCGGCCTCGGCGAGCGCGAGCCGGCGCAGGCGCGGCGTGGCGCTCAGCAGCTCCCTGAAGTTAGCTTTGAGGCGGTTCGAGGAGAGGTCGAGCGAGCGCAGGCGGGCGAGCGGCGCCAGCGTATTGTCCGGCAGCGCGGTCAGCCGGTTGCCAGCGAAGGACAACTCGCGTAGCTCGGAGCACGAGCGGAACATGGCCGCGTCGAGGTGCTCGATCCGGTTGCGCGCCAGCGAGAGGCTACGCAGCGTGAAGCCGACGGCGGCGAGCGCGCTGCCGGGAAACACCGCGAGCCGGTTGTCGGCGAGGTCGAGGTGCTCGAGCGGAGTTCCGAGCAAGCATTCCCGCGGCAGAGCACGCAGCTGGTTTCCGGTGAGGCGCAGGTGTCGCAGGTGCTCCAGCCCGTGGAACTGCTCGACGGCGAGCTGCTGCATCGCGTTACTCGCCAGATCGAGCATCTGCAGCGCCGGGGTGTCAGCGAGCGCTCGGCGCCACACCGCGACAAGCCCGACGTCGCCGAGCTCAAGCATCTGCAGGCGCGGCATCGCGCGCAGAGCGGCGCCGTCCAGCTGCGCCAGGTGGTTATGCGCCAGCGCCAAGCGCCGAATGCGCGCGCCCACCGCAGCGAAGAAGGCGGGCGCCAGGCTGGAGAGACGGTTGTGCTCGAGGTCGAGCACGGCGAGCGCGGCGAGGGGCGCGGAGAGGGAGAAGGGGGCGCCGACGAGCGCCGCGATGCGATTGCGGCTCGCGTTCACTGTGAGCTCGGCGTCGTCACCGGAGACGCGCTCGAAGCTGGCAACGGAGAACTCGGTGAGGCGGTTGTCTTGCAAGTCGAGCGCCTCGAGGCGCGGCAGGGCGCTGAGCGTGCGCGGCTTGAGGTGCGTCAGCAGGTTGCCTGCGAGGTTGAGCCGCCGTAAAGATGGCAGCTCGCTGAAGGCGCGCGGGCTCACGTTTCGGATCCGATTGTACGACAGATCCACGCTCAGCAGCTCCGGCGAACCTCGCAGGAAGTACGACCGGACTTCGTCCAGGCGGTTGTACGACAGCCTCAGTTCCCTCAGTTTAGAGGAGTTCACCCCGAACGCTTCGCCCGGAAATTGGATGATCTTGTTGAAATCCAGGTTGAGGTACTCGAGCGCGGGGAACTCACGGAGATCGGCCGCCTCCACGCGGCGGATGTCACTATCGTCGAGGCTGAGCCAGGTGACGCTATCGGCTCCGACCGCCGGGAACTTGCCGCTGAACCGCGTCGAGGAGAGCTCCAACATCTGCAGGTCCGCGAGGCTCGCGAAAGCACCCCCCTCCACGCTGGTGAGCTCGTTGAAGCTGAGCGCGAGCTCGCGCAGCGGCAGTCCGGGCGGGAAGGCGGCGGTGGAGAACCGAGCGAGCCGGTTGCCGCGCAGGACGAGCGCGACGAGCGCCTCCGACCACGCGCCGAACGCGTCCTGCTCCAGCGTGGAGATGAGGTTGTAGCCGAGGTCGAGGCGCAGCAGCGTGGCGGGCGCCAGCAGGCTCAGCGCGGGCGGGACGCCGGTGAGCAGGTTGTCGGCGAGCGAGAGGAAGCGCAGGTGCGGCGGCGGCTGGCGCAGCTCGCGCAACTCGTTCGAGGCGAGGTCCAGGTGCCGTAGCGCGGAGAGCACGCGCAGCGCGTCGGGCGGGGAGCGCAGCGCGTTGTGGTCGAGGTCGAGGCGCTGCAGCGAGCGCAGCGCGTGCGCCGCGGCCGGGGAGACGCGCGCGACGCGGTTGTGCGAGAGGGACAGGCGCTCGAGCGCCGAGGCGCCGCGCAGCAGCCAAGGCGGGATGGCCGTGAAACGGTTCAGGTCGAGGATGAGGCGCCGCAAAGGGGGCAGCGGGGGGAGCGCGGGCGCGAAAGTGTCGTCGAGCTCGTTCTGCGCGAGGTCGAGGTCGGCGGGGGTACGGCAGGCGGGCGGCGCGGAGGCAGGTCGCAGCGCATTGCCGCGCAGCCGCAGCAGGCGAAGACGCGGGAGGCTCGCGAGCGCAGCGCATGGCAGCGACGGCAGCAGGTTGTCGGAGAGGCGCAGCATCGTGAGGGTGGGTGGGAACGCGCCGGAGTGCACGGCGAGCAGGCGGTTGCCCTCAAGGTCGAGCTGCGTGAGCTGTCGCAGCGCGGAGAGCGCGCCGGCGCCGAGCGAGTGCAGCTGGTTGTTGCCGAGCGAGAGGCTGCTCAGCGAGTCCGCGAGGGAGCCCCAGACCGCCTCCGGATCGAGATCGGCGATCATGTTGCTGCAATACAACATTATTTTGCTAGTTCTTTATTGTTATCAATATCTACGAGAGACTTCAACAGTACATTAAAAATGTTGTCATTGTGCCCATTTTCAGTAATTCATTTTGTTTAAAATCCAAAAGTTAAAGTATAATAATGCATCATTGAACTCGTGCGTTGGGTTGGACGGAGTGAAACGGTGAGCGCGTGATGCGACGCTTACTTCTGCAGGTTGAGCCAATTCAACACTTTCAGATCCCGCAGTGCCTCCAGCGGCACCTCCGTGAACTCGTTATGGCCCAGGTCCAGCGAAGCCAGCGTCAGAGCCATCGATCTGTCGACACAGATTATAGTTTTAGCTGGGTAGCATCACAAATAATACCTCCTTTATATTATACATGATGCACGAGGGTGGTCGGGGTCGGGTTACTCACTCTAGCGCGCGGTGGTGGAGGGCGTGCAGACGGCAGGCGGGCAGCACGAGGGTCCGCAGCGCGCGCGCGTGCAGCGCGGAGTGGTCCAGCGCGGCGAGCCGCGCGCCTGCCACCGACACGTGCCGCACCTCCGCATCTGCAACGAACGCAATCACGGAATGTTGCTCATCTCTGCAGTTCCTGTCAGACGCACGCATCGACGTATCGGATGTCATCGGACCATGAAACTGGGCGATGATCATTTTACTTTGAAACTTAAATTCGAGTTGGCTTTAGAATCGGGGATAAGGTTGTGTCGGGGATGCTTTGAGTTGTATTTGTGTTGGCGTCGAGCAGAAGCTCTCTATAAAGTGTTATTCTCTAGCTGAATAGTCACCAGGTAGTGACTGCTAGCTGGTATATCGCTGAGAAGTGACTCTTACTGGTGTGCGGGAACCGATGGAAGGGCACGAGGTTGCAGGAGAAGTGGTCGCCGCGGCATTGGCAGAGCGGCGCGCAGGGCGAGGGCGGGGGGGAGGCGCTCAGCGGCAGTGCCAACAGCAGCAGCGCAAGAAGGCCCCACGCGCTGGCACCGCCACCGCGCACCATGCCGTCTCGCACCACTACACCACTACACCACTGCACCACCGAACTACCGCACCATCGCACCAACACACCACGTGCTGTAAAAGTCTACGATAAAGGGATCAAGTCAGATATCCCCGAATAACATTTATAGTATGACATAGGATTTAGTCTACATTTGGCCGTAGGTAATAGACCATAACTCATGTTTTCTCCAAGACTACAAGTCAACGCTGTTGATTACCAATAAACAAATACGCGGTATCCACGGTCCGAAAATTTTCTCTTATTTTGGTAATCAGCCAAATGCACTAACTCTTCATTACACAAAGGTTAGCTGGAAGAAAATGCTAATTAGGATTAAGTTCGCCTGGGTACTTGTTTTACGGGGTGCCATGTCGGTCAACCATCTCGTGTGCCTGCAGGCTCTTGTCGCCTATCGATCAGACGGATCCGGGGTGAACGGAAGCTTGCGGGACGGTGCGCCTCGTTTAAGCCCGGCAATAACTTCTCATACGTAGGATCTTATTATCGAGCAAAAAATGGATTGACAGGGAGGGGGGCTCCGAGTGTCCCTATGGGGCACTGTGGATGGGGCAAGCATGGTGGGCTCGTGGAGGAGCACCATGGGAGGGATCTTCAAGGCTATGCCGGCAAGGCTACCCATACCGGGCAGGCTTGGAGTGAGGGACAGCGTAAGTTGGAGGGGGCGCCCTTTTAAGTGCGCGTTTGTGGGGTCACTGTCGGAGATCGGGGGACTCTGCCGGCTTGCACGGCTCCATACATGGCCGGGGCCCGGGTGGTTCCCGGGCCACGTGTCGGGGTGAGATGGTGAATGCTAACGCGACCCCATCTAGCCCCACTACGGCGAGAGCTTGTTAACCGGGGGGGTTTAGTGGGTTACAGTCTAAGATACCCCCTTTCGCCATCCCCGTGGCGGAAGGCAAATGCGTGACATTTCCCCCCTTTAAAAAAAAGGTACTTGTTTTATCTTGTGCAATAAAACATTTTCTATCCATCTATCCATCCGGGTCCGCTTTTGGTAGTTTAGTTTGTCTTGTGAATATTTCTTAATTGGCTGTTGGACCGGACTGTACGCTACTAAGTAAAGTCAAATTCAACATCAATATGTTTAATTCATTGAAATCGCAATGATCCTACAAACACGTCAGCTCAAAATCTAAGTCAAATTAAAAATTTAATGTACATTTACGCCGATTCTTTTACTCGATTGAGTTTTTACGATCCTTCATTCTGCTATTGTGTGGTGTCAATCGAACAAGGTGAACTCATTTATTGAGAGAGAATAATTAGTATTAGTGTTGGCCCTAAGAAGTTGTGAAGTAAACGCCTCAGTATTATTTGAGATTCTATATTAACATTGGAAAAGCGATTCTGGTGTTATGACAAATACTGTGTTCAGGATTTAAATGTTCGCGCCACCTCTTGTTTATTTTCTCGTGCCTACGTGTTTTTTTTCCTCATGAATACACGTGTCAGTCGAATTTTATTGATTTTTAATTACCAAATATACCAACCCCCCCTACAACTGCGTGTGTTGGGTTTTTATTTCCCGTGTCTGAAGGGTTTAATTATTGGATTTATGAATGGCGTTGAGGTGATGATCAGTGATGGTTTCAGTTTCGATGCTTGAATGAGCTTTTTAACTGTTTTTAGTTCTGCATTTTTCAATTACTTTCCTTTGTTAGCAAGTGCGCTTTAATTGGCTGCCTGAAGGCGCTTGTAAATGGACTATTTCATTTCATAATGGAGCATCTCTGTACTTTTTTTATTTTTTGTAGAATTTATTTCTGGAATTGTTGTAGCTAAACAATTCAGAAGCGCCTTAACGTTTTGGCCGCTCGCGTGTCTCTGCTTCGTTTGTCTCGGGAGTGTTGGCACAGTGATTTGAGGTCATGTTTTTTTGTGTTGAATTTGGAGATAATCTCTATTTGTTTTTCGATGACATCGTTATACTTATTTATTTGAGATTCCTATCCTATGATTTGAGACTAGTATTCACACTGTTTTTTTCAACTAGCGTATTAATGTCTCAATTGATTTTGAAGACATTTTGCATCTCAAAAATAATTAAAAGTACATACGGAGCAAGCGCTAGTTAAAAGTAAGTACCTATCACACATTTATTTTATGACTACGAGAATTCACAAGACGGCGCGGCATCTTTTGTGATTTGTCTAATCATTAAATTGTGTGCGTCATGAAACATTGATTAGAAAACCACATCACTGTGGTTATGTCACTATCACTATGGTATTGGCGGACAACGAATGCACTGCTCAGGATTACCGTCCGTGCGTGCCGTGCGTACCGTGCTTACCGTGCGTGCCGTGCGTACCGTGCGTGCCGTGCGTACCGTGCTTACCGTGCGTGCCGTGCGTACCGTGCGTGCCGTGCGTACCGTGCTTACCGTGCGTGCCGTGCGTACCGTGCGTGCCGTGCGTACCGTGCTTACCGTGCGTACCGTGCGTGCCGTGCGTACCGTGCTTACCGTGCGTGCCGTGCGTACCGTGCGTGCCGTGCGTACCGTGCTTACCGTGCGTACCGTGCGTGCCGTGCGTACCGTGCTTACCGTGCGTGCCGTGCGTACCGTGCTTACCGTGCGTACCGCACTGTTGACTCTTACAAACTTGAACTGTTGGAGTTTGGACGAACGAAATAATATATATATTTGTGATATTTTTGAATAGGTTAGATTTAAGTTTATGTAAAAGTTATTTTTTTAAATGAATGTGTTGGCGAAACATTTTGAATGTTGATTTTAAATATAACGACGCTCAAGAACTTAAAAAAAGAAAATTTAATCATTTAGAAGATTAACTTACCGATAGGTCAACGGGATTTTATCTTAGTTTATATTTTTATTTATTTATTTTATTTTATTTATTTATTTTTGTAACCTATTTACATTGCCATTACAGTGCAGCACCAAAGCGACAAAGAAATATAAAAAAACATACACAATATATACTAAACATTAACATTTACAAAATTACACCAACAACCTACTAACTATAACTTAACTTAAAATAAATTACTTTACATATCCCTATGCGTCTTATCCAAAAAATTTAAAACCGCATCCCTGAATTTTGGCAAGGACATATAAAATATATCAACATCCTCATCTGCACATACACTATTGATAGTGCGTAGGGTCCGCGTGAACGGGGACTTGCTCAGGAGGTTAGTTCTTGCCTTCGGAATTGCAAATAGCCTAGGTCTTCGGCGCGCGTATACTTACTTGTTAGGTACGTGCAGTCCTAAGTACATCAAAACGAGAGGGTTGTGTATAATGCCTCTAATCAAACTAAATATGTACATTATTAACATCATTTCCCTTCTAATTTCAAGTTTAAAATACCCCACCATACCTAGAACGAATAAAGTGGGATACATTAGTGGGAAAAATGGGTAAACTCCGTATAACTTTAAATAAAGAAACCTTAAATATTTGTTCTGCATTTTTTCCACCATACTACAGTACTTTTTTTCATGTGGGCTCCATATCATGGCTCCACACTCCAACCTGCTTCTAACTAACGCATTATACAGTACCTTAATGGTGCCGATATTGTGAAAGTCGCCAGATTGTCGCAATATAAATCCCAGATTTCTGAAAGCCTTTTTACAAATATCGACTACATGCTTTCGGAAATTTAATTCCGTGTCCATTTGAATGCCGATATATTATTACATATAGGTACATATTTTATCAAAACTTTGCATCGTGATTTTGAGGAGAAACATTCGGAAGTAGAAATGCCTACATAAAAACAATTAAATAAGTTTCAATCAAAGTGTGAGGCTTAACTGCGAGATACTCACTTCACGAATCGCTCAAAATAAACAAATTTCGGCAGAAGTTCGCGGGACAAATGTTTGTATTTTGTCTCGGGCCCGGATGTTTTCTATAATGTATAATACCTATTATGTATGTAATTACATACAAAATATTTATAAGTAGTATATCGGTCATGTAGTTCTTATAATACAAGCTCTGCTTAGTTTGAGGATGGATGATGCTGTGAGAAAATGTCCAGCATTATTTATTTATTTAATTTATTTATTTTCGTGATTTTTTTAAATTCTGAGGAAATAAACGATTACGCTTTCACTTTCAACCACTTCGTTAGGGATAGCTACGAAACCACTACGACAATTCATAGGGCTACGTTAAAGCTACAAGACAGCTACGAAGCCTACGTTAATAGCTACGGCATACTGCGCGCCGCGATATTTTTATGAAAATGCTAGTTTTACAATTATCTGAACATTTCTACTCGTGAGAGGTCGAGGGACTAAGAGATCAACCGAGATAGGCATTTGGTATCGGACTGTACGAACTCAGATAACATGTTACCCGTGGATTGATGAGAGAAGTATGTTAGTGACTGTTCCGAGGCTGCGCTGCGGACACGTTCAAACGTTCAATCCAATAAGTTTGCATTTCTAGTGAAAAACTATCTTCGTGGATCTGTCCAGAGATGGAATGGACTATCTTGGAGCATTCTAGAATGATGTCGGTCGGTGCAATAGCATATTGTCTTCTCCTTTGTCGGATGAAGACCACAACTTTGACAAGCTGGCTGCTATAATGTTCGTATTTAACTAAGTTACTTCTGATGTTTTGATAATACCTACAGTACCGAGTCTGTTTTTACGAATAGGCAATGAACAATAAAATAACGATATAATATACTAGTATTATAATATATGTGGTACCATCTACTAGGTAACACCGACCAACGTGTACTCATATTCACTAGGAGTAGCTTTCATGCAATCAAACAGGCTCTACCTTGTTATTTTATTCATTAACAATTAACAGAGTGATAGTACCTACCTACAGGCGAACAAGGTGAATTGTCAAACAGTTTGCGACTTGTAAACTGATTTATTTCATTAGGTAGGTAGCTTAAAAAATTACCTATTACCTAATTAACGTACTTACTAGTTCGGTTATAGGTATGAAAAGTTTTTTCAGAGCTGTATGATTCAATTTTTTTAAATAAAATAAACCGTTTTGCGACACAAAGTAAAGTTTTCGTAACGGATATGAATAGCTACCTGCCTAATAAACTTACAGATGCAAGTGCGAGTCGAGTGTTGCACTCGTGTGTGAGCCAGCAATCTGCAGCGTGCTTAGGTCGGACTCGTCGACGAAACAACGCGAGTTAAGAGCACGCAGCGACAGCAGACTCGCAGAACAGACGCTCCTCGCGCGGCTGCAGGCGCGACACTGCCGACACTGCGTCCGCCGCGCCGACTCCCCGCCCCGCGAACCCCGCGCCACCCCGCGCATCCCCGCTCCGGCGACGCAGCTATCTCCCAGTCAGAGCCGGAACATTTGTCCCGCAGCGGGAATCGAACCCGTCGAAACTGGATACTCGCCAGTATAGTTGTATGTCCATGCACAAAATAAATTAAACACGCTCAGGACTGTAGGTAGGTTGAGCACTCACTGGCCATGATCATCCCCGGATATACATTCAGTGCTCAGTTAGATCTTTAAGGATACCAAGTAGAGGATGGTCAGGGGCACGTCCAAACATGCCCATGTGCCATTTGGTACACAATTAGTTGGCATTCCACGTGACAGTTTGCAAGCCCCGCTTATTGGCACAAAAAAAAACACAAGTTTTTACGGTGACGGTACCTTCAAAATATGTCCCCCTCCTTTTTACCAAGTATACAGTTTACATATCAATATTTCCCGTGATGATAATTATTGTGAATTTTGTTCCTGTGCTTTTTATTCTTCTGGCTTACAAAACTAAGGGATCTACGATAGACTGTTCACTATTTTGAGGGACCAATTTTCTGTGATACTAGTGTTACAGCAAATACCACTTTTCGAGGAGCAAGTTGTCACCAATAAGCATACCTTGTTGGTGACCTATTTCATTTATATGCAACTTTATTGGTTTCACTACCATTGTGCGTAGCACATCTTCTTTACAAAAAATATTGTAAACCGAAATTAAACAAGTCAAATTGATCAAAATCTATTATTTAGAAATACTACCAAAACCATCCATTAATTCGTGAAGAATTAACAATAGACCAATATAAATGTGATTTTTAATTGTTGCCAATTCATTCATTGGAGCAGTTACAGTAGATTGTCACAAGGGACCAAAATTATGTATCGAGGGCGAGAGCGATTGTTTGAATCCAGAGCGAAGCGAAGGATTCTAGAGTTGAATCCCGAGCGTAGCGAGTTATACTAGAGTAGAATCCTAAGCGTAGCGAGGGATTCAAAGTACGTCGCTCGAGCTTAAATAATTTTGGTATCGTGTGGCACACTCTGCTTTTCATCCCCCTCTATGAGAAAAATAAATAATGCTTTTAGTAGTGACGAATATTTACATAACCAAATTACAAATTTATAATAATAGATAACTTTGCTTTGTGTTCATTTTTCCATGTTATTAAATTTTAAAAGGCTTTTTGATATTTTTCTCTTGATTTGTTTGGTAGTTAATTGTTTATCACAGTTTCTGCGTTTAATTTTATAATTTCTGGTGTTAATATTCCACTTTCACTACTAGAATTAGAATTAACTTAAAATTGTCTGTAATATTTTGATAAAAAGTAATTAAAAAAACGAATAAGTTCTCGTTTTTTTTAATTTAGTTGACCAATGCAGCGTCCACAGGCGCGCTTTTTTTATTACCAGCCAGGACTTATCGAAGCAAATTGCGTTCAAACTTTTTAATGAAATAGTGTTCCAAATTCAAGTAATTTCGTCACTGTTATCAAGTGCGCCGGAATGACCCATTTCGCGCGCACTTATCGAGGAACAAAACGTCGTTATTCGATTAGATGGGATGAAAAAGTAGTTTATCCTGGTGTAAAAGTGACTGGCTGTTACTTTCATTACTGGAAAGCAGTACTAGAGCCATAAATTGGTTTTGATAAGATAGAACACGGAATATTTATCACGCGCCATTAATGCAACTGCCACTACTACTGCCTCCGAAGCCATATTAAGCATTCAAGAAGTGCCACATGATTCTGAGGAATGTAATGCATTAAGCAAATTATTATTCAACACAGTGGATGGGAATTTATACCGAGAATGTCTTTACTTGCTATAAACAAAACCCTGTCGAAGGGTGGCATGGCCGGCTAAAAAGAAGAGTTCTCATTAAACCAACATTGTATCTTTATATTCAATTATTAATGAAATAATTATTAATTATTTATTATTCAATAATAAATAACCTGTAATTCTGTCGAGTAGCGAATCTGTCCAATCCAGAATCTGTCGTATACGAACAAAGCACTAATCGGAGATGGCACAGGCCATCGAATTTTTGGTTTTAGGGCATGCCGGTTTCCTCACGATGCTTTCCTTGAGTTTGTGAATGCGCTCATAGCGGCGAGACAGTTTTAAACAATTTCATATTAAACAGGTGACGTGACGTGACGTGTTGCGACGTGTTGCGACGTGATCCTCTCCTTCCGCACACAGGGACATTCTCAAGGAAACAATGTTTACATTTTTATGTTTTTTTATTTAAGCCTATAGTCACATTACTTAACTTCCTTAACTTGGAGACCTGCAACAAACAAAATAAACTTATTAGTATTTCTCCCTTGGCTCCAGCTGCGTTGGTACGTGGGTGCGTCGGTACGTGGTGCGTGGGTACGTGGTACGTGAGGGAGGTACGTACCGGGGGGGAGGCTCTGCTTGAGCTTCTCCGCCTTCTCCTTGTCGGTGATGACGAGGGTGTACAGGAACCGCGAGCATCGCACCTTGAACTTCACATTCTCCGGGTTCTTCTTTATCTTGACAGCTGGAAGCACACGGCTATTGTTATATCTGATCATTCTTCATCAGGTTGAAGAGGGACTACTGATCCTACGAGCCATACCTTATAGATAGATAGATAGTGGCCTAAAGGAGTTCAGAATATAACACCAGAATTATATTGTGAAATCCAACAAAAATAATTTAACATCAGAGGCATCATGTGAGACAAGAAATAATTTGTGTAGGTTAGGACAGGGTTGATATTATTTAAATCACTTGGGAATATAACTAGTTATATACTAGTTATATTAATATAACTAGTTATATTCCCAAGGTAGGTAGGTCCATCCACTATGAAGTTACGGGGGGACGAAGTTTGTTGGTTTTAGTACTTTATATTAAAAAAGGTTATAATTTAGGTTATAACTTATAATTTTGTTGGTTTTGTTACTTTTAATTTTATTTAATTACTGTATTTTTTTAAGAAGAACTCAATAGGTCATGTTTTGTTAATTATATTAAAATTAAATTGTTTTTTCTTATCAATTGTAAGTAAGTACCGATTTACAATTAAACAAAAAGTACTACTAAAATTAATCCAAAACTAGCAAACATATGCAATTATTTATATAACTTCTATTGATGTTCTTAAATAAATAAATAAACATCCAATGTATATTATCTTAGCCATTAATTTTTTTCTTTAACAGTTTGTAATTTTGCAATCAAAATGTAAGTTCCTTCAGAATAAGTGAACTAGTTGACGGCAACATCAATAAACACAACTCATAAAGACCTCATCGCAAGATACATTTTAAATCAATAAGGGTTAGGTATCAAAATAACTGTACAAACCCATCCATCATCAACAAATATCCTGACAATCCAACTACATGTATTGAATGTATCCCGATACTTCGGCACAGTTACAAGTACCGTGAGTACTCACAAATCATATCCCATTTTTTAGTAAAAATTAATGAAGATAATTTTTACCATGATAGTTTCAAAAGTTATAAAATGTATTGAGTAATTACAAGGCAATACATTATTGTACATATTTGTTTCTTAATTAATCTGATTCAAAATTTATTTAAAATTTGAATGAACATCCAGGTAGGTAAGGAACTCTAGTAACTATACTCATAGTAGGTAACAAATTCTAAGACAGTGTAGGCAAGACCCTTTAATATACTTAGGGGTTCTTTAACATCTGGACTAGACAAATACCACTTTGTTTGTGTTAACGCCTGCGCCTTTAGGAAAGATTTAATTGTATGGAAATGATGTTAGCTGTGGAAATGTCATGTGAGAGCTGCCAAGTTTCACCTTGACAAATTTGCATTAGCGTGAAAGAAAAGTAAGCATGAGGTATTTGTCTAGGCCCAGGTCATCGAAGCTGTTTATTCAATGAAATTGGCAACACTAATTTATACTCACATTTGGCATCTTTCCTGCGCGCTTTCAGTAAAAAGTCTTTGATATCTTTGATTTCTCGTGGCTGAAAACACAAAATAACTATATTGTAAAAGTAGCCAACCTAAATTTATCCAAACACCATGCATTGAACAGAGTTGGTGTTTTTGTTTGCCAAACTGGATGCAAGACTCACCAATTAAAGTTATAATTATTATTTTAGAATGTAACTAAGCCCTCCAAATAATGGATTATGGGTGTCAAAGGGAATAGGTACCCATAACACTCAAAATAACACTTTGGTCTAAGACACAGCACAGCACAGCACTGCACTGCACTGTGGCAGTAATCTTCTTAGTCACCCATTGCGTCCTGTTTCTTACCAACGGTGACCCTATCTTATATTTTTATGGTTCGATCTAGACTTACCATGGTGAAGGAGCAACGGCAGAGTAGGTCTGCGCTGAAATAGATGTTTACCAAAATATTAATTGACACTTCAATTAAACTCTGTCACTATCACAATTAGCACTTTTTAATTGAAAATACTCTGTTCCAACGTGAGATTTAGATGGATTTTACACAGAACTTTTAGAAATCAGCCATTCCTTACCTGTCAAATTTATGAAAGAAAGAAAACTAAACAAAACAAGAAGAATCGGTTGTCATTTGTCACTGACGACGTATGTCAATGTCAGAGAGGGTGACTGCAGGGTCCTACCATATTTTATGTAGGTACGACCAGTTTGTCATTGGAAAGCAAAGCCCGTAATAACAAAGCTGAAATACCAAAAAAAAAAATACCCTAGACACGATGATTGATATATGATGATTGAGGTGGGGAGGTCATCAAAGGTCTATTTCGTTTCGTTTCGATTAAAATACAAACCCGATGAGAAATTCATGAAAATACTTATTTGTATACAAAAAAAAACCAAACGGACACGCCACACCATCTTTTTGCACGCCTAGGATGACTGGTAGAGAATGCTTATAGCATAAGGTCCTCCTAGCACTACATCGTTTGTGCGAAGTACCTATTAAATAAATAATTAGCTAAAATCAAAAACGGGTATAATCTAAGGTCAAAAATAACTACTGGCCACAACCGACGACGCCATGGTTGCAGTGTTTTTATTATTACAGCCAATCAAATGATGCTATTAATATCACTTCCTGATTATTTTATGTCTGGGTGTACTCTATGTATAATTATGTATGTAATAATATTTATATATTATATAGTTCCGGTAGCTTACTTTGAGGCTAGATGATGCTGGGTGAATATGTTCACACAGCATCATCTAGCTGATATGGAAGCTTAAAAAAATAACTATTCATATAGATAGTATTTCCGTGGATATACTCTGATTCCTTACTCCATACAATTTAATTAAACCATGGCGAAAAAAATATCTAGTAATGTCAGTTTTGACATATTAGAAAGAGGTTGGGAAGGGGTTTTTTCAAAAATGCTGTCTACCTGAGAGACTGCTGTATACCAACCAAATCTGAAATTGAAATATCCATGGCCAAAGTCAACAAATAAATTTTGTAGTTGTAAATAATAAATTTTTATCGTGAATTAAAATTAATTTGTGGAGTATATTTCGTTCAAGCGATTTCGTTATATTCGATCGTCGGACGTGAGCTCTATTGCAGTTCAGAAATATCAAATTACTAGAGTCCGTGCACGGCGACGGCGACCGATGAGCGGCGGGAGCGGTCGGACGCGGGCGTCGGGCTCACCTCGGCGGCGCGGGCTGTCCCCGCCGGCGCCATAGCCGTGCCGCGCGATGCCGGTCCGGTGCCAGCGCGCGGCGTCCGCTGCAGCGCGCGGCTGGGCGCTGGACCGGCTCCGGTGGACTCCCCGGGCCGGCGTCGGGCCGGGGACGGAGCGGCGGCGGCGCGGCGCGCCCGGGCGGCGGAGCGCGCGCGCGAGGTGGAGGATGCGCCGCGCGTGCTTCGCGCCAAGTGTCGCCGCCTCGCGCGCGCTCTCGCCTCCGCCAAGCATCTCGTGGTGAGTGACCATAGCTGGGATGGGTCTCCATTGTATGCAATTTTTAGGCGTTAGGCGTTTTTTGTGATTTGTCCCAGGCATTTGATTGCATAGACCATGACACACTAATCAGGAAACTACACCATTATGGTTTTAGGGGTGTTGCTCTAGACTTTCTCACTTCCTATTTAAGTGACAGAGTACAAAGAGTTGATGTGAATGGAAAGCATTCTCCGGGGTCTCTGGTTCCTATGGGTGTACCGCAGGGATCAATTCTTGGACCAATTTTATTCTTAGTATATATTAATGATCTACCCCAACTTGTGAGGGACAATCATGAGGTTGTACTTTTTTTCAAATTAAAGCAACGACAAACCGATTTTGTGGATGTAAACAATGCAATTAGAGATTGCATTGTTTGTTTTAGGTTGTTAAATGGTTCAATGTAAACAATTTTGTACTAAATGAAAAAAAAACAAAGTGTATTAGATTTATACTACCTAATGTTACACAAGTTAAAGCAAATATCAAAATCAAAGATGAAGAGTTGTCTATTCTTAGGTGTCAACCTAGATAATAAGCTTCAATGGGGCCCTCACATTGATAAGTTACCGAAGAGACTTAGTAGACACAGCTATACTAGTTTACTTCAGCTACTTCCACAGCATTATGTCGTACGGTATACTGCTGTGGGGGAGTGCTGCAGATATAAATAACGTTTTTGTGCTGCAGAAGAGGGCTGTTTGAGCAATTTATAATATGGGTCCCAGAGAATCACTTCGTCAGAAGTTTAAAGAAATAAATATAATGATGTTTCCTTGTTAGTGAACATACATCAGATTTTCATAGATGTATTATCTATGAAAATCTGATGTATGTTCACAAAAATATTATAAAGCGATAATCACAATGTTAATACCAGAAATAAAGATAAACTCGCTGTTGCCACTTGCACCACACTGTTGCATACTATAAAATATCTGATTATTTAGATGATAAAAACTCTTGGGATTAAAAATGCTCCAACTCATTGTTTTGTAAAAGAATCATTAAAAATAATAACCAGCCTTGTTTTCTTGCTTTTCTTTCCTGGCTTGGTCGCGGAAGAACAGGCAGTAGATAAAACCGACATTTCAAAGTTATCCTTGTGATTTTAATGGATAAATGAATTTTGACTTTGACTTTGACCTCTTGAGCAAGCACATCCCCATCTAGCTCTACGTGAAACGCACTATGAGGTTGGGCATGCTTGGGTCGATGACAGAGTCTGCAACATTCGATAGCTGCCTACAAACGATTCTGGTGTCGGTTGCAGGTTTACACGGGCGCGGGGATCAGCACCGCGGCCGACATCCCCGACTACCGAGGCCCGCGCGGCGTCTGGACGCGGCTGCAGCGCGGCGAGAGCGTCGGGTGAGTGTCTCCCGGAGAGGGGACGGG
The DNA here is from genome assembly GCA_961405105.1 of Perizoma affinitatum. Classification (NCBI taxonomy): domain Eukaryota; kingdom Metazoa; phylum Arthropoda; class Insecta; order Lepidoptera; family Geometridae; genus Perizoma; species Perizoma affinitatum. The sequence continues at coordinate 13,045,047 of OY560199.1, forward strand.
CTCGGTGGGGAGTCAGGGAGTCCGGTAGTGACGGAGGTGGTGTGTTTTGCAGGCATGTGGAGGTGTCGCGCGCGCGGCCCACGTTCACGCACATGGCGCTGACGGCGCTGTGGGCGCGCGGAGCGCTCAAGTTCGTGGTGTCGCAGAACTGCGACGGGCTGCACGTGAGAGCCGGGCTGCCGCGCCGCGCGCTCGCCTCGCTGCACGGGGACATGTACGCGGAGCGATGCGGCACGTGCCGCGCGGTGTACCTGCGCGAGTGCGACGTGACGCAGCGCACGGCGCGCTACCGGCACGGCACGCGACGGCTGTGCCACGCGTGCGGCTCGGAGCTGCGCGACACGATCGTCCACTTCGGGGAGCGCGGGCGCGGCGACTGGCCTCTCAACTGGTCGGGAGCGCTGCGGCACGCGGCTCGCGCGGACGTGGTGCTCTGCCTCGGCTCCTCGCTGAAGGTGCTGCGTCGCTACGCGCGGCTGTGGCGCATGCAGGAGCCTCCAGCGCGCCGTCCGCGGCTCTACATCGTGAACCTGCAGTGGACGCCCAAGGACAAGGGCGCCGCGCTCAAGATCAACGCGCGCTGCGACGCCGTGATGCGCAGCGTGGCGCGGCGGCTGCGGTTGCGGGTGCCGCGTTACACCGCGTCGCGCGACCCGCTGCTGGCTCACGCGGAGCCGCTCGCGCCGCCCGAGCGCCACACCACGAGCCGCCCGCTGCTCTCCCCCGCGCCGCCTATCACCGCACCGCCGCGCTCCCCCGACTCCTACTCCACATCCGCTTCCTGCTTCACCTCCGACTCCACCTCCGCCTCCGATTCCGCCTCAGCCTCCGACTCGGACGACGAAATGCCTCTGCGGCGGCTGGCGGACCGACTTCGCGGCTCGCCTTCTCTCCGATCCTTCCGGGTGAGCACAATTCAATTCAATTCAATTCATTTATTTGCGAAACATGGGTACAAACAGTAGATAGTACAGTAATAGTAAGTCCAGCCATGATCTGCTTTACAGCATGCAAAATTTGATATAAAAATTAAGTAGGTATAAATCTAAATCTAAAGAGTCATGTATTCGATTATACAACCAGGCTAGCTAATATTGTATGTTAAAGAAAAAAATTCTTAAAATTATCTAAAATTTGTCAAAAATATATTCATTTACACTGTAGTATGCCTATTTAGTAATAAAAGTTTCTTTAGTTTCAATTTGAATAAGCTTAATTTATTAATTTCGAGAATGTCAGTAGGCAAATGCAGAGAACACTGTTGTTAAACATGGCTGTCTTGCTTGGAGGACAACATATTTTCGTGTTCTGTCGTTTACTTTTAAACTTTTTAAATAAATGTATGTTGCTTTTTACAAATAAGGCCATCTCATATATGTACGTAGAGGGTAATGCAAAATATTTTACTGGACAAAGTACGGTTTGCTACTTTCGATTTGCCTTATCTTACAAATAGCCCTGACACATTTCTTTTGCACTTTAAAAACCTTTTCCTTACCAGTTGAATTGCCCCAGAACAGAACGCCGTACCTTTAAATGGATGCCGCATAACCGTGATATGCAGTGACCACTGTTGAGATGCTTGTAACTTTAGAAAGCATATAAAGTGCATACGATTGTGGATTTAGTTTCGTACATAGGTGTTCAACATGCGAGTTCCAGCTTAAATTGCAGTCAATGCATAAGCATAATCCTAAAAATGTAGTCTTGTCAATAGGAACTTTTTGTCCTAGGTAATCTATGTTAATGTCACTTATTTTAATTGCCCTATTTCTAAATATCATTGCATTCGTTTTCGTTAAGTTAATTTTTAAATCGATTGAATTAAGCCATTGGATTATGTCACTAAGGGTATGATTGATGTCGTTTTCCAGCAATGATTTACTAGTATCAGAAAACATAACTGTACTGTCATCAGCAAACATTATTGTTTGATGTTTATAAATTTTAGGTAACTCGTTAATATATATTATAAAAAGAAGAGGCCCAAGAACGCTACCTTGTGGCACTCCAACATTTACACCTCTTATGGCAGATGCATATTTTGTGTGTATTCTTGGACATATTCTTGTTATTTCTGTAATTTTCTTCCTGTTACTAAGGTACGATTCTAACAGGTTAGACACATTGCCTCTGATTCCATAAGAATTAAGTTTTTAATTAATATTCCGTGATCCACATAATCAAACGCCTTTGTTAGATCCATGTAAAGAGTACATGCCGTATTGTTATTATCGATATTGGACATTGTTGTTTCAAAGAATTTGTAAATTGCTAGATTAATAGATTTATTTCTCCTAAAGCCTACCTGCTCAATAGCAAAAAGGTTATTCGATTCAAAAAACTGATAAGCCTATCACAAATAACTTTTCAAATATTTTTGAATTTACTGGGACTAGTGCTATATGACGATAGCAAGCCATATCGTTTTTATTACATTTGTTACTATGCTATGCGTATGTAATGCTCCATTTGGGACTTCTATGTAAGTCCAATAATGCGACTAAGTCGTGATCGTAGGGCCACAAAGGATTTTTTATTACTGTTAGTGCGTCTTGTCCGATATTTCCACAATAACTGCCGTTTACGCCTGCAGCAATTGCGTATGCCTTTGCTGATCCAGCTTGGACGCCTCTGTACTGGTATTTTTATTTGTATAACTGGAAAACAGGGGTAGTAAAATAAAGTAAATAATTCGTAAAACATGTCAAAAGCAGAATCAGGATTATCACATTCTAGAATGTCACAGAAAGATAATGAATTAATACAATGGTTATATTTGTCGATATTTTAGTCATGTCTCCTAATATACCAGTATCTGACGAGAAGGGATGTAATTTTTTTTAAAAATAAGCACATGTTCCCGGTTTATCCTCCCACTTTTCAATGGCAAGTTTGCCCCAACGAAGAATCGTTCCTGACGACAAGCGTTCGCTTCGGTGATGAATCAAAAAACTAAATACCAAAGCTGAAGAAGTGGAGATCCGAGAATTTTAAGTCACTACGTATTCGGAATCGATTCGGATCGATTCCGAATCGCCGTCAAAGTACTTATTTTTTTCCTCGTGCAGGTGAAAATGGAGACTTGCGACGCGACCATCCTGCTTCGCGCCGAGCACGCGGGGCCGGGCTGCTCCCCGGCGCCCGCGTCGCCTCCGCCTGCCCGGCTCCCGCTCCCGCTCCCGCTCGCGCTCGCGCCCGCGCCGCGTCTCTCGTCGGCGCTGCGGCACGTGCGCATCGCGCGGCACGCGACGCTGCTGAACGGGCGCGACGCCGGCGACGCCGGTGCGCCGGCCGCGGGGAAGGAGGCGGCGCCGCGGCTGCGTCGGCTGCTGGCGATGGTGCCTCCGGAGGCCGAGCTGGCGGCCGCCTTGTTCGCGCGCGCCGTGCTGCTCTGCCGCGCGCAGCTCTACCCCGGCCTGCACACGATCCTGGCGACGCCCGAGCCCACCGCGCCGCCCGCGCTTCCCGCTCCCATGGAGGCGGAGGCCGAAGCCGAGACGGAGGCGGAGGCCGAGGCGGAGGCGGAAGAGGAGAAGGAAGAGGAGGAGGAGGGGGTGGAGTGCGCGTGGTGCTGGCGCGTGTGTCGCGCGCGGCGCTGCATGTGGTACGGGGCTCCGCGGCTCACTCCGCTCGGCGCCCGCGCCTGGCGCCGCGTCGGGGCGCGCCGCTACCTGTGCGCCTGCTGCGGGTGGGGCGAGGGGGAGGGGGAGGGGGAGGACGACGCCGACGCCGACGGCGGAGGCTGGTACGGCAAGGGGTACCGCAAGGGGCGGCGGCGCGGACGCCGGTAGCGCTCCTCTGCCGGACTGACTTTCGATTTGTGACGAAATTATGTGATTATTATTATTAAGATAGTGATGCGTGATGGAAATGATGTTTTTAATTTATTGGACGTGTCGTATCCGTAAGCTAGGTGATCTATTTTAAGTTTTGATGATGTGTTTCGCCATTGATGAATAACTATGTATGTCCACCGACCGAAGGCAGGGAGGGAGTGAGTGATGGAACAGATTTTGTTAAGTGTTAAGATTTAAGTTAAGATCCCTGATTGTTTCGTATTACATTAAGTTTAGTTCGAACCGCTGTTTACCTCAAGTTTTTACAGTTTCTTTATATAAGTGAACCACTGCATGGTGTACACAATGTGGTAAAGTAAAGCACCCTTTCTTTGCATGCATGCGACATGTGGTGAAGGGCGGGGGTTGTATGCATTGCAGGCAGCTCTGAAATCTAGAATAGGTAGAGAAATGCGCGGGTCGGTTGAGCTGGGTGGAGGTGGAGGTGAGACACGGATCACTGAGATTGCTGTCACACTGAGACTGTCGTTCTCACTGAGGTTGGTACTTACCTTGCTATGGAAGGTGGACACGCATTATTCTATTTTTACCGTGATCAAATGTTAGGCGCATATTTAAGGCGGAAGACTTACGCCCATCTGCCCTAAAATCATAATAGCTAAATGCAAAGAATTAAGTCTGATACACACATGGCGATATATCGTAGCGGTTCACTGTGCAAACCGATTTATGCAGATTGATCGATCATGTGTATGAGAAAATTGAGAAATCGTTGCAAATTAATATTATATGTTGTTTGTGCAACGGCAGTTGCATTTTATGTTACAACAAAAGAATACAAAATATACCTTCCTTTTGAAGAGTGAGTCGTACACCGTCTACAACGCGCGCTCCGTCATTTTATTTATGTACAAAAACACAAGAGCTGTGTTGTATTCGAGTGCAGATGAGTTGACGTGTTTTTGCGCAAACTTTAGCAAAGAACTGACTATCGCTACGATCTGTCGTTGCGTGTGTAGTAGCAGGTGTGTTCGCAGGCATTCAACATATTTCTAGTGACGTGTTTTAATAATTTTATCATTTGTCAGTTTTTGAGAGTAGACAGTGAACTTGACTTGTGTGCTGTCATAGTTTAGTGGAGATGGGCAAGAAGCCATTTCAGAACAATTGAAGCCATTTTAGAACAATTGTACGAATAAACTTTATTTTTGATGTACTTGTTATTTTCTTTGTAAAGTGTGTAATGGGATTAGGTATTTATCTAAAAACATGATTAACTAAACACTTTATATTTAGACTAGAGGTCGCTCGGTGCGCGAGCTGCACGCAGCTCGCGGTTTATGTTTGGTCCTGGGGGGTATTATTCAAAGGGTGTGCAAGTTGTAAAACGTCATGGAACACCCTATATACGATGCCACTATGCAATCGCCACCCCTTTTGCAAGTTTTGAAGAAACAATAGGAGGGGGGGATGTAGGGGGGGCATATTTCAAAAGGGGGTCCAGGTTTAATAATGTCATGGAACACCCTTATACGATCCCACTATGCAATGGTCGCTCTTTTTGCAAGTTTCGAAGAATCAATGGGATGGGGGGTGCAGGGGGGGCTGATTTCAAGAGGGGGGTGAAGGTTTAATAATGTCGTGGAACACCTCTATACGATCTCAGCATGCAATCACCGAGCCATTTGCAACTTTCAAGGTCAAAGTAAAAGTAAAAGTAAAAGTTATAGTCAAGGTCAAGGTCAAACTCTAACATGGGAGGGGGCGTGCAGGGGGGGTTGATTTCAAGAGGGGGGTCCAAGTTTAATAATGTCACGGAACACCTCTATACGATCCCAGCATGCAATGGCCGCACTTTTTGCAATTTTCGACGATATAATGGGAAGGGGGGTGCAGGGGGGGCTGATTTCAAGAGTGGTGTCCAGGTTTAATAATGTCATGGAAAGCTCTATACGATCCCACCATGCAATCACCACTCTTTATTCAAGTTTCGAAGATACTATGGGAAAGGGGGTGAAGGGGGGTAAAAAGGGGAAAGGGGGGGTTAATATTTTAATTGTCAATTATTCTCAACACAATCCCATAGAGTAATCACCGCAATTTTGACGCGTTTGAGAGATCAGTTAAGAGGGGGGTGAAATTAGGTAAAAGGGGGGGGGGAAGAGGGCGTCATTTTTTTAATTGTTAATCATTCTCTATACGATCCCGTAGAGCAATCACCCCAATATCAACGCATTTCAAACATTTTTGTGCATGGAGCGAGAAAGGGGGGGTAAAAAATGGGTGGGGGGGTCAAATTTTAAATTGTTTATTATCCTCTTTACGATCCCATAGCGCAATCACCGCAATTTTGTCGCGTATTAGAGATGAGATTAAAGGGGGGGGTGGAATTTGGTGAAAAGGGGGGGTGGAGGGGGTAATTTTTTGAACTGTCATTCATTCACTATACGATCCCGTAGATCAATTACCCTAATTTTAACGCATTTCAGAGATACCTGTGCAGGGGGCGAGAAAGGGGGGGTAAAAAAGGGGGTGAGGGGGTAATTTTTTTTTTTGTTTAACATTACCTATACGATACCGAATAGCTCCCTATAGACAATTGTGAAGGGTTTCGTAGATAGATGTGGGAGTGGTGGGAGGGGGGAGGAAAAGGGGGGTTTTCGGATTTTTCCTCTACTCACTGGAACACCCTCTATACGATCCCACCAAACGTTCACCCCTCCCACGAGCGCAAGTGGGAGAACAACTATGTCAGTGAGTCAGTCAGTCAGTGGTAGTTAAGCTTTATATAATATAACTAGAGGTCGCTCGGTGCGCGAGCTGCGCGCAGCTCGCGTTTTATGTTTGGTCCTGGGGGATGTTTTTCAAAGGGTATGCAAGTTGTAAAACGTCATGGAACACCCTATATACGATGGCACTATGCAAACACCGCCCCTATTGCAAGTTTCGAATAAACAATGGGAAGGGGGGTGCAGGGGGGGCTGATTTCAAGTGGCGGGTGCAGGTTTAATAATGTCGTGGAACACCTCTATACGATCTCATCATGGAATCACCGCCCATTATTCAAGTTTTAAATATACGATAGTAAGGGGGGTGCAGGGGGGGCTGATTTCAAGACGGGGGTGCAGGTTTCATAATGTCATGGAACACCTCTATACGATCCCAGCATGCAATTACCGCACTTTTTGCAAGTTATGAATATACAATGGGAAGGGGGGTGCAGGGGGGGCTGATTTCAAGACGGGGGTGCGGGTTTCATAATGTCATGGAACACCTCTATACGATCCCATCATGGAATCACCGCCCATTCTTCAAGTTTTGAATATACGATGGGATGGGGGGTGCAGGGGGGGCTGATTTCAAGCAGGGGGTGCAGGTTTCATAATGTCATAATGTCATGGGCGCACTTTTTGCAAGTTACGAATATACGATGTTAAGGGGGTTGCAAGGGGGGCTGATTTCAAGAGGGGGGTCCAAGTTTAATAATGTCGTGGAACACCTCTATACGATCCCAGCATGGAATCACCGAACTTTTTGCAATTTTCGAAGATATAATGGGAAGGGGGGTGCAGGGAGGGCTGATTTCAAAAGGGGGGTTCCGGTTTAATAATGTTGTGGAAAACCTCTATACGATCCCACTATGCAATGGCCGCACTTTTTGCAAGTTTTGAAGAAACAATAGGAGGGGGGGGTGCAGGGGGGCTGATTTCAAGAGGGGGTTCAGGTTTAATAATGTTATGGAACAACTCTATACGATCTTCTTTAGCAATCACCGCCCCTTCTGCAAGTTTCGAAGATACAATGGGAAGGGGGGCGCAGGGGGGGCTGATTTAAAAAGTGGGGTTCATGTTTAATTATGTTATGGAACAGGTATATACGATCCCACCATGCAATCACCACACTTTTTGCAACTTTCGAAGATACAATGGGAAGGGGGTGCAGGGGGGGCTGATTTCAAGAGCCCCCCTCTTGAAGGTTAAATGATGTAATGGAACACCTCTATACAATCCCACCTAGCAATCACCACCCCTTTTGTAAATTTCGTAGATTCAATGGTAAGGGGGGTGTAGGGGGGGCTGATTTCAAGCAGGGGGTGCAGGTTTAATAATGTCGTGGAACTCCTCTATACGATCCCACAAGTAATCAACGACCCTTTTGCATGTTATGAATATACGATGAGAAGGGGGTTGCAGGGGGGGGCTGATTCCAAGAGAGGGGTCCAGGTTTAATAATGTCATGGAACACCTCTATACGATCCAACCATGCAATCACCGCCCCTTTTGCAAATTTTGAAGATACGATGGGAAGGGGGATGCAAGGGGGGGCTGATTCCAAGAGGGGGGTCCAGGTTTATTCATGTCGTGAAAAACCTCTATACGGTCCCACTATGCAATCACCGCACTTTATGCAAGTTTCTAATAAACAATGGGAAGGGGGTTGGAGGGGGGGCTGATTTCAAGAGGGGGGTTCCAGTTTAATAATTTTGTGGAAAACCTCTATACGATCCCAGCATCCAATCACCGAACTTTTTGCAATTTTCGAAGATATAATGGGAAGGGGGGTGCAGGGGGGACTGATTTCAAGAGGGGGTTCCGGTTTAATCATGTCGTGGAAAACCTTTATACGATCCCAGCAATCAATCACCGCACTTTTTGCAAGTTTCGAAGATACTATGGGAAAGGGTTGAAGGAGGGGTGAAAAGGGGGGAAGGGGGAGGTTAATATTTTTTAAAAGTAAAAGTAAAAGTAAAAGTAAAAGTATAAGTAAAAGTTATAGTAAAGGTCAAGGTCAAGGCCAAGGTCGAGGTCGAGGTCGAGGTCGAGGTCGAGGTCAAGGTCTAACTCTAACATGGGAAGGGGCTTGCAGGGGGGCTCATTTCAAGCGGGGGGTGCAGGTTAAATAATGTCGTGGAACACCTCTATACGATCCAACCATGGAATCACCAGGCCTTTTGCAACTTTCGAATAAACGATGGGAAGGCGGCTGCAGGGGGGGCTGATTTCAAGAGGGGGGTCCCGGTTTAATAATGTCGTGGGACACCTCTATACGATCCCACCATGCAATCACCACTCTTTATGCAAGTTTCGAAGATACTATGGGAAAGGGGATGAAGAGGAGTAAAAAGGGGAAAGGGGGGGTTAATATTTTAATTGTCAGTTATCTTCAACACAATCCCATAGAGTAATCACCGCAATTTTGACGCGTTTGAGAGATCAGTTAAGAGGGGGTGTGAAATTGGGTAAAAAGGGGTGGAGAAGGGGATATTTTTTTTAATTGTTAATCATTTTCTATACGATCCCGTAGAGCAATCACCCCAATATAAACGCATTTCAAAGATTTTTGTGCATGTAGCGAGAAAGGGGGGGTAAAAATGGGGTAGGGTGGTCAAATTTTTAATTGTTTATTATCCTCTTTACGATCCCATAGAGCAATCACCGCAATTTTGTCCCGTTTTAGAGATGAGATTTGAGGGGGGGGGGGTGAAATTTGGTGAAAAGGAGGGGTGGAGGTGGTAATTTTTTTAACTACCAATCATTCACTATACGATCCCATAGAGCAATCACCGCAACTTTGTCGCGTTCGAGAGATCGGATTAGAGGGGGGGTGAAATTAGGTCAAAAGGGAGGGAGGACGGGGTAATTTTTTTAACTATCAATCATTCACTATACGATCCTATAGAACAATCACCACAATTTTGTCGCGTTTGAGAGATCGGTTAAGTGGGGGGGTGAAAGGGGGGTAAAATGTTGGGGTGGGGGGTTCAAATTTTTTATTGTTTTTAATCCTCTTTAAGATCCCATAGAGCAATCACAGCAATTTTGACGCGTTTGAGAGATCGGATTAGAGGGGGGGTGAAATTGGATGAAAAGGGGGGGAGGAGGAGGTAATTTTTTTAAACGTTAATCATTCTCTATACGATCCCATAGAGCAATCACCGCAATTTTGTCGTGTTCGAGAGATCGGATTAGAGGGGGGGTGAAATTGGATGAAAAGGGGGGGAGGAGGGGGTAATTTTTTTAACTGTTAATCATTCTCTATACGATCCCGTAGATCAATCACCCTAATTTTAACGCATTTCAGAGATACCTGTGCAGGGGGCGAGAAAGGGGGGGTAAAAAGTGGGGGGGAGGGGGTAATTTTTTTTTGTTTAACATTACCTATGCGATACCGAATAGCTTCCTATAGACAATTGTGAAGGGTTTCGGAGATAGATGTGGGAGGGGTGGGAGGGGGGAGGAAAAGGGGGGTTTTCGGATTTTTCCTCTACTCACTGGAACACCCTCTATACGATCCCACCAAACGTTCACCCCTCACACGAGCGCAAGTGGGAGAACAACTATGTCAATGAGTCAGTGAGTGAGTGGTAGTTAAGCTTTATATAGTATAATAACTAGAGGTCGCTCGGTGCGCGAGCTGCACGCAGCTCGCGGTTTATGTTTGGTCCTGGGGGGTGTTTTTAAAAAGGTTTGCAAGTTTAAAAACGTCATGGAACACCCTATATGCGATCCCACCATGCAATCACCGCTCCTTTTGCAAGTTTTGAAGATACAATGGGAGAGGGGGTGCAGGGGGGGATGTTTTTAAAAGGGGGGGTCAAGTTTAATAATATCATGGAACACCTCTATACGATTCCACCATGCAATCACTGGACTTTTTGCAATTTTCGAAAATATATAGGGAAAGGGGGTACAGGGGGGGCTAGTTTCAAGAGGGGGATTCCGGTTTAATAATGTCATGGAACACCTCTATACAATCCCACCATGCAATCGCCACTCCTTTTGCAAGTTTCGTAGATTGAAAAAGAAGGGGGTGTAGGGGGGCTTATTTTAAGAGGGGGGTTCCGGTTTATTAATGACGTGGAAAACCTCTATACCATCCCACTATGCAATCGCCGCACTTTATGCAAGTTTTTAAGATATAATGGGAAGGGGGGTGCAGGGGGGGCTGATTTCAAGAGGGGGTCCAGGTTTAATAATGTCATGGAACATCTCTGAACGATCCCATCATGCAATCACCGCCCCTTTTGCAACTTTCAAAAATAACATGGGAAGGGGGGTGCAGAGGGGGCTGATTTCAAGAGGGGGGTTCCGGTTTAATAATGTTTTGGAATACCTCTATACGATCCCACCATGCAATCACAACCCCTACTTCAAGTTACGAAGATACGATGCGAAGGGAGGTGCAGGTGGGGCTGATTTCAAGAGGGGGGTCCCGGTTTAATAATGTCATGGAACACCTCTATACGATCCCACCATGCAATCACCGCACTTTTTCGAATTTTTGAAGATATGATGGGAAGGGGGGTGCAGGGGAGGCTGATTTCAAGGGGGGGGGCAGGTTTGATAATGTCATAGAACACTTTTATACGATCCCAGCATGCAATCACCGCACTTTTTGCAATTTTCGAAGATATAATGGGAAGGGGGGTGCAGGGGGGGCTGATTTCAAGAGGGGGATGAAGGTTTAATAATGTCATGGATTAACTCTATACAATCGCACCATGCAATCACCACTCCTTTTGCAAGTTTCGTAGATTCAATGGGAAGGGGGGTGTAGGGGGGGCTTATTTTAAGAGGGGGGTTCCGGTTTGATAATGTCGTGGAACACCTCTATACGATCCTACCATGCAATCACCACCCCTACTTCAAGTTTCGAAGATACGATGGGAAGTGGGGTGCAGGGGGGGCTGATTTCAAGAGGGGGGTCCCGGTTTGATAATGTCGTGGAACACCTCTATACGATCTCACCATGTAATCACCACCCCTACTTCAAGTTTCGAAGATACGATAGGAAGTGGGGTGCAGGGGGGGGCTGATTTCAAGAGGGGGGTCCCGGTTTGATAATGTCGTGGAACACCTCTATACGATCCCACCATGCAATCACCACCCCAACTTCAAGTTTCGAAGATACGATGGGAAGTGGGGTGCAGGGGGGGCTGATTTCAAGAGGGGGGTACCGGTTTGATAATGTCGTGGAACACCTCTATGCGATCCCACTATGCAATCACCGCCCCTTTTGCAAGTTTCGAAGAATCAATGTTAATGGTGGTGCAGAGGGGGTTGATTTCAAAAGGGGGGTTCTGGTTTGATAATGTTATGGAACACCTCTATACGGTCCCTCTATGCAATGGCCGCACTTTATCCAAGTTTCGAAAAAACAATGGGAAGCGGGGTGCAGGGGGGACTGATTTCAAGAGGGGGGTTCCGGTTTAATAATGTTGTGGAAAACCTCTATACGATAAATAAAACGTAAAAGTAAAAGCAAAAAGTAAAAGTAAAAGTAAAAGTAAAAGTAAAAGTAAAAGTAAAAGTAAAAGTAAAAGTAAAAGTAAAAGTAAAAGTAAAAGTAAAAGTAAAAGTAAAAGTAAAAGTAAAAGTAAAAGTAAAAGTAAAAGTAAAAGTAAAAGTAAAAGTAAAAGTAAAAGTAAAAGTCGAGGTCGAGGTCTAACTCTAACATGGGAAGGGGCTTGCAGGGGGGGCTGATTTCAAGCGGGGGGTCAGGTTAAATAATGTCGTGGAACACCTCTATACGATCCTACCATGCAATCGCCGCCCCTTTTGCAAGTTCCAAAGAAACAATGGGAAGGGGCGCGCAGGGGGGGCTGATTTCAAGAGGGGGGTCCAAGTTTAATTATGTCGTGGAACACCTCTATACGATCCCACCATGCAATCGCCACTCTTTATGCAAGTTTCAAAGATACTATGGGGGTGAAGGGGGGTAAAAAGGGAAAAGGGGGGGTTAATATTTTAATTGTCAATTATCCTCAACACAATCCCATAGAGTAATCACCGCAATTTTGACGCGTTTGAGAGATCGGTTAAGAGGGGGGGTGAAATTAGGTAAAAAGGGGGGGAGGAGACAAATTTTTTTAACTGTTAATTATCCTCTTTACAATCTCATAGAGCAATCACCACAATTTTGTCGCGTTTGAGAGATATGGTTAGAGGGGGGGGTGAAATTGGGTAAAAAGGGGGGGAAGGAGGGCGTAATTTTTTTAATTGTTAATCATTCTCTATACGATTCCGTAGAGCAATCACACCAATATCAACGTATTTCAAAGATTTCTGTGCATGGAGCGAGAAAAGGGGGGTAAAAAAGGGGTGGGGGGGGTCAAATTTTTTATTGTTTATTATCCTCTTTACGATCCCATAGCGCAATCACCGCATTTTTTGCGCATTACGGAGATCCCGAAGGAGGGGGGATGAAAGAGGGGGGAAAGGGGGAGGGAAAATAAATTTGTATCAAATCAATCACCCTGTATACGAATCCGGTGTAAAAACATAACCTCGTCGGGAACATTTCAATGTTCATTTCTGGGGGGGGTGGAAGGGGGGTGAAAAGGGGGGTTTTCGGATTTTTCCTCTACTCACTGGAACACCTACTATACGATCCCACCAAACGGTTACCCCTCCCACGAGCGCAAGTGGGAGAACAACTATGTCAATGAGTGAGTGAGTGAGTGAGTGGTAGTTTAGCTTTATATAATATAACTAGAGGTCGCTCGGTGCGCGAGCTGCACGCAGCTCGCGGTTTATGTTTGGTCCTGGGGGGTGTTATTCAAGGTGTGCAAGTTGTAAAACGTCATGGAACACCCTATATACGATGCCACTATGCGATCGCTGTCCCTTTTGCAAGTTTTGAAGATACAATGGGAGAGGGGGTGCAGGAGGGGCTGATTTAAAGAGGGGGTCCAGGTTTAATAATGTCATGGAACACCTCTATACGATCTTATCATGCAATCGCCGCACTTTATGCATGTTTCGAAGATACGATGGGAAGGGGGGTGCATGGGGGGCTGATTTCGGTGCAGGTTAAATAATGTCGTGGAACACCTCTATACGATCCCATCATGCAATCACCGCCCATTCTTCAAGTTTTGAATATACGATGGGAAGGGGGGTGCAGGGGGAGCTAAATTCAAGAGGGGGGTCCAAGTTAAATAATGTTGTGGAACACCTCTATACCCCCCTACTGCAAGTTTCATAGATTCAATATGAAGGGGGGTGCAGGGGGGCCTCATTTCAAGAGGGGATGAAGGTTTAATAATGTCATGGATTACCTCTATACAATCCCACCATGCAATCATGTTGTGGAAAACCTCTATACGGTCCCATTATGCAATCGCCGCACTTTATGCAAGTTTCTTAGATTCAATGGGAAGGGGGGTGCAGGGGGGGCTGATTTCAAGAGGGGGGTCCAGGTTTAATTATGTCATGGAACACCTCTATACGATTCAAGCATGCAATCACCGCACTTTTTGCAATTTTCGAAAATACGATGAAAAGGGGGGTGCAGGGGGGGCTGAATTCAAGAGGGGGGTTCAGGTTAAATAATGTCATGGTACCATTCTATACGATCCCACCATGAAATCTCCGCCCCTTTTGCAAGTTTCAAAGAAACAATGGGAAGGGGAGTGCAGGGGGGGCTGATTTCAAGTGGGGGTTCCGGTTTAATAATGTCGTGGAACACCTCTATACGATCCCACTATGCAATGGTCGCACTTTTTGCAAGTTTCAAAGAAACAATGAGAAGGGGAGTGCAGGGGGGGCTGATTTCAAGAGGGGGTTCCGGTTTAATAATGTCGTGGAACACCTCTATACGATCCCACTATGCAATGGTCGCACTTTTTGCAAGTTTCGTAATTACTATGAGAAGGAGGGTGCAGTGGGGGCTGATTTCAAGAAGGGGGTCCAAGTTAAATAATGTTGTGGAACACCTCTATACTATCCCACAGTGCAATCACCACCCCTACTGCAAGTTTCATAGATTCAATATGAAGGGGGGTGTAGGGGGGCTTATTTTAAGAGGGGGGGTGCCGGTTTATTCATGTCGTGGAAAACCTCTATACGGTCCCACTATGCAATCGCCGCACTTTATGCAAGTTTCGTAGATTCAATGGGAAGGGGGGTGCAGGGGGGGGTGATTTCAAGAGGGGGGTCCAGATTTAATTATGTCATGGAACACCTCTATACGATTCCAGCATGCAATCACCGCACTTTTTGCAATTTTCTAAGATATAATGGGAAGGGGGGTGCAGGGGGGGCTGATTTCAAGAAGGGGGTCCAGGTTTAATAATGTCATGGAACACCTCTATACGATCCCAGCATACAATCACCGCACTTTTTGCAATTTTCGAAAATACGATGAAAAGGGGGGTGCAGGGGGGGCTGATTTCAAGAGGGGGGTCCAGGTTAAATAATGTCATGGAACACCTCTATACGATCCCAGCATACAATCACCGCACTTTTTACAATTTTCGAAAATACGATGAAAAGGGGGGTGCAGGTGTTACAAGTTATATTTTACCCCCCCTTTTGTGACCCAAATAAAGAAAAGAAAGTTTTGCTTGAAGGTTCTTTAATATATATAAACTACAGGAGCCACAGAATATGGCTTATCTATAATTAAATGTCCACTGGCTAGCAAAGCGGTACAGTTTTGGAAGGTTCCTTGAGGTGAATTGTTTCTGAAGTAAAAAAAACTTACTAACGAACTTCTTAAAGCTAAGTCAGGTAGTGTGTGGTGTATAAAAGTAGTGTTAGGCGCCAATAGCAGAAATTCGGCTGCTATCCCGAGAAAAGATTGAAAGAAAAATATGAAAAAGTGGAACCCGGTATGGAGCGGTGACTGGCCGGAGGTAATCGGTGTCCGCTGCAGGTCCGCAGACTACCGAGAGGGTGCCGCCACTCAGCTAGGAAGTCCAGGGCTCCAGGGAGTGAATATGTTTCAGGGTATAAATAAAAAACCTCCTGGAAATGAGATAAAACTCATTTACCATCTTTTTGCACAACATATTTGAAGATAATTTACTTGAATGAAATAATTTATAGGTCAGGTAACCTCAGAAGAGGATCCTATATCAAGAACCTATGCAATTAACACTGTGCAGGAATAAAGTGGGGAATACAATAGACTTTTATCATACTTTGAACTTAACCTTTGAGGAAAGAAAAATGTAAGTAGAAAACGCACCTGTTTGGAATAATCAGGAGGCCTGTAGTAGTAGTAATAATAGTAATAAGTAGTTGGGTTCTGGACAACGATAGGACTCGGTAGCTGGAGTTATATGTCGCGTCGTGTCAGCAACACTTCCCCACGCGGTCCGATGCCGCAAACAATGTTGAAATCTGTCGATATTCAACGACGATTAGGAAACTGACACCAACAATGAAACTAACAAATTTTGAATCAACTTTTGGAAAACTCACCAGAATATTGGAAGGTAAAAACTTGGAATATAAGTATGCGCGTACGCGTAAGGGTGTAAAAGACAGCCAAAATGGAGATTCTTCCAAGCGGAACTTCTCGTCTTCCAGTTGCCAACGCACGCAAAAATGTGACACAACCGGCGGAAACTTCTCCGTTCGCGAGAATATTTAGGCCAAAATAAATGGTAAAAACTAATCAAATAACTAACAACAAAACGGGCGGAATAATGAAATTAACTTTAATTATAGCCCTAAGGTTCTTGACTCTCAAACTTTAGTAGAAAGGAAGGATTTAGCAAAATGAAAATATAATACGCCACTAAAAGTAGAATAAATTCAACTACCAGGTTCGGAAACACCACGAAAGTCTACAGAAAATATATAATGCGTCCCTGACCAGAGACTATTATTGACATTCTCGAACAATGCAAAAGTGTAATAAGATGGACTAATTTGTAGAATGCGTCTCCGACCAGAGACAATTAATGTCATTCTCGACCGATGCACAAGTGCCATAAGATCGACTTATTTGTGCAGTATTGATGTGAAACAACAACAGGAGTAGTGACATCTAGTGTCAAGTAGAATTACTACGTGACAGTGACCCCCCCAATCAGAAGAAGTTTGCTCTGAAAAGCAAAATTCAAGCTGGTCCTCCAGCTTGTAGAGACAGCCTGGAAATTAAAGTATAATAACAAAGTTCAAACCGTGAAACTAAAAGTTCAAACCGTGAAACTAAAAGTCCAAACTCGTTCATAAACGGAAATAAAAACTGTTAGTTTGAGTACGTCAAATACTTCAAACCTTTAAAGATTCAACATGTCAAAATGGATAGAAAATTTTCAAGCAAAAAAAAAAACTATGAACAACCACGAAACAGCAACAATATAATACAATGATAATAGGAATATGTTATAGGATAGATACAATAATTGATAATAATAAACGAACACTGCAGTAAAAACGAAAGACGAAAGACAAGGAGATACTACACGACTTGTTACGTGAGCACTCGGCTGCCTCAGACCTACTTGTTACAAAACAGGGCTAGCAAGGAATAAGGCTTTTTTTTTTTTTATTAGGAGTTTCCAAAACCGCTCCTAGGAAAGAAAACGTAAGGAATAAGGCTTTTTTTTTTTTTTAAATTAGGAGTTTCCAAAACCGCTCCTAGGAAAGAAAACGTAAGGAATAAGGCTTTTTTTTTTTTAATTAGGAGTTTCCAAAACCGCTCCTAGGAAAGAAAACGTAAGGAATAAGGCTTTTTTTTTTTTATTAGGAGTTTCCAAAACCGCTCCTAGGAAAGAAAACGTAAGGAATAAGGCTTTTTTTTTTTTTTTTTTTTTTTTTTTTAGGAGTTTCCAAAACCGCTCCTAGGAAAGAAAACATGAAGATAAGGACGATTAGTAAGGAATAAGGCTTTTTTTTTTTTATTAGGAGTTTCCAAAACCGCTCCTAGAAAAGAAAACATGAAGATAGAGACGATATTATAAATAATAAACCTACATAAACTAAGGGAATATAAGAATAAATAAACACTATAATTAAATATAATATTTCATTCCATAAGCAAGCAAGACCAATTGTAACCAACTGCCAGGACCGATGTTACCAACCAAAAATAATCTCTACTGTCCGAGCTAAACTCTAGCAATATTCTGATTTCAACCTAAGACGATGCATCTTTTTTTAAGTATTGGATATGCCATGAACCTAAATGCTTTCCAGTAATACAACTTTCCAACTCGTAGACTAAAGACGAACGTTTGCTGACTACACGACATTTCTCATATTTAGGTGCCAGCTTGGCCATGAAAAACTTACTAGCGTCACTTTGAGGAAAGGTCTTTTTCCAAACTACGTCACCGATATTGTACTCGCACGCGCGACGTCCTTTGTCATAATAAACGGCGCTCTTGAGGTGTGCTTTCGCGATAGCATCTTCAACCGTACAAAAAATATCACGTAAACAACCAAGTTTGGAAACATACTCCTCGCGCGAAGCGCAGGTGAGGTCTAATATGGATGAACTAGTAGGGCCATAAAATTTACCACTTGGCACGGCTTCCCGACCATGTACAAGAGAGAAAGGAGTGAAACGAGTGGTTTCGTTGACAACAGTGTTCAGGGCAAACTGAACCTTGGACAAAGTAGTATCCCACGAGCGATGATCATCCTTAACTAGAATAGAAATGGCAACAACGATAGTTTTATTATATCTTTCTACGGTGTTGACTTGTGGACAATAACGAGGTGTATAATGTATTTGAGGAATGTCATATCTCTGAAACATGGCTTTGAGCTCACTCCCAGTGAATTGCGTACCATTATCCGCAATAACTGTGCGTGGAATACCATGAGTCAAAAATACACCATTCTCCAAGCATTGAGCAATAGTTTTGCCCACCGCCCTTCTAAGAGGAAACAGTAAACAATATTTCGAAAAACAACATACCACGACCAGCAGAAAGGTAAAACCAGCCCTAGAACGAGGAAGCGGACCGACTAAATCAATACTTATGGTTTCAAAGGGACGAGAACAAACCTTCGGATCACCCATAAGACCTTTTGGTGGCTCCTGCGAATGTTTGTAAGCAGAGCAGATATCACAATTGTTTATAAAGTTTACAACGTCCGAATACATTTTAGGCCAAAAATAGCGCTGGGACAATAGTTTAAAAGTTTTGAAAATACCGAAATGGGGAGCAGTATCACGACAATGACAAAACTCCAAAACTGAAACACGTTTACAAGAGGGAACGACTTCTTTCCAGTCGAATTCACTCGAGAAACCGAACTTACTTTTAGAGTAACGACACAACTTACCATCGATAATAGCATAATTGGGACAAGACTTGGGGAATTGGGTACATTTGGAAAGTAATTTATCAAACCAGACGTCTCTTGATAAGGGGTCAACAGGATCGGTGACCAGGATAGGAACTGATCGGGATAACGCGTCCGGAACAACGTTATCCTTACCTTTGCGATGTTCAATGACAAAGTCATAGGGAGAAAGGCGACATCCCCAACGAGCGAGACGTCCTGTAGGATTAGACAAATTGAAGAACCACTTTAGACTGGAATGATCAGTAATAATTTTAAATTGAGGACCTCCTTCCAAGTATGGGCGAAAATGTTCTACCGAAAATACCACCGCCAATGCCTCTCTCTCAGTCGCAGAGTAATTTCGTTCCGCTTTATTTAGTGACCGACTAGCGAAAGCGATTGGGTGTTCCAGACCATCCTCGAGAAACTGAGTTATGGTTCCCGCAATGCCATAGCTAGAAGCGTCACAATGAACCGAAAAAGGCCTAGAGAAATCGGGACACGCTAAAATTGGGGCAGTAACTAAGGCTGACTTCAACTCAGTAAACGATTGCTGTGCCTCTTCAGTCCAACAGAACGGAGGAGCATTCTTACGGGTGGACGTCAGAGCATTAAGGGGGGTAGCGATAGAACTAAAATCTTTAATAAAACGGCGATAATAAGACGCAGTTCCTAAGAACATCTTGACTTCTTTCCGGTTTGAAGGGGTTGGAAAGTCCACAATGGCCTGCACCTTGGCGGGGTCGGTACGAAGACCTCGCTCATCCACTACATAACCAAGATATTTTAACTCTCTACGGAAAAACTGACACTTAGAGAGATTAATAGTCAAATTAGCGAAACTCAGACGGTCCATCACGCGAGAAAGCAACGAGATGTGTTCCTCAAAATCACGACTTACTATAATTATGTCATCCAAGTAAACAAAGACCCTATCGTTGAACTCGGGACCAAATAGTTTGTCCATTAGTCTTTGTTGAGTAGCAGGGGCTGACGTTAAACCGAAACACATAACCTTGAACTGAAATAATCCTCGACCAGGAACAGTGAAAGCAGTCTTCTCGCGTGACGAAGCGTCTAGCGGAATTTGCCAGAACGAACTTTTAAGATCAATGGAACTCAGGAACCTTGCATCCCGAAGTTGATCAAGGATCCTGGATATAAAAGGTAAGGGGTACGCGTCATGTTTACTTACAGAGTTCAACTTACGACTATCGATACAAAAGCGTAACTCGCCGTTAGATTTAGGCGTGAAAAGAGTAGGGTTATTCCAAGCACTACTACTCGATTCAACGACATCCTGCTCCAGCATTACATCCAACTGTCGATTAAGCTCCTTTACTCTTTCAGGCGACATTGGGTAATAGCGCTGTTTGATCGGAGGCGAATTTCCGGTGTCGATGGTGTGCGTAAGAAGAGAAGTACGACCCAATCCTTTCTTTTCAAAAGAAATGGACTCAAACTCTTGTATAATAGAACCCGCAATGCACTGTTGATCAGTAGGTAGCTGATCCAACGGTTGCAGGTAACGAATCTCCGAGACATCATTTATCTTAGAGATGTGCGAGAAAAAATTTATATTATTAAATATTTTTGGAGCGATATCAAAAGATCTCCAAAAATCAACGCCTAAAACAAGAGGCGTAGACACTTCCGGCACTACATAAAGTTTAATAATGCGAGTCAAGTTATCAAACTTGATCGGCAACAAGAAATAACCACGAACGGGGGCACGAGAGTCCGTAGCGGTGGAGATGTGGGTAATATCATCACAACCGTGAAGGGTAACTCCCGCCCTCAAGAATAACTCATAATTGTTGGATCCCAGAATGGTTATACTGGAACCAGAATCCAACAAACCACGAAAAGGTTGGTCGAAAACTTCGACCCATAGGAATGGACGATTATCATTGTATTTATAAATGTCACGAACCGTCGAGACATTTTTGTAGGTAGAAAAGAAGAAGGACAATTGTTTTAAATAGTTCTGCCAATCGGCAGGATCGAACTTATCAGAATTGTCTCGAGGGTTCGAGGTGACTAGTTTTTTGCAACGGTAGGTGACGACGTTACCTGAGGAGGTGAAGTTGAAGGATTACAAGTTGGGCACTTTGGGAAAGCGAACCCACTTTTGCCACATCGAAAACATACGACGGCGGTAGACTTGCACTCAGACAGAGTGTGAGTGTTGACACGACAACGAGCACAGAATTTGCTATTAGCGGCAGTCACAGCATGAACTTGGGACTTGACGCTTTTACACGCCAAATCAGGAGCAACAGAACCACTACACGGCTTGCGAGGCTCAACAAACGTCTGCGCACGATATTTGCCACACTCTAACATTCGGCACATATCCTTCAATTTTTTGAGCGTAGTAACTTCGAATGTGCACAAAGGCAGCGAATATTCCGGGCGTATGTTTTGAAAAACAATGTCGAACTTTTCCTTCTCCGGAACGGGATAAGACAGACGACCAAAATAATTTTGCATAACGGCAACGTAAGTCACAATGTTTTCGTTAGGACCTTGGGTACGTGTGCGAATCTCCTGCATGAGACGGCGATCGAAGTCGTACGGCAGGAATTCATCGGTTAAGCACTGCTTTAGTTCAGGCCAGCACGTTAATTCGGACTTAACACTACGGAACCAACAAAGTACGTCTCCTTCGAACAACTCCGGGGCGGAAGCAAATAACTTATCGTCGGATATGCCACGTGAGGCACACAATTCTTCTAAACGTTGTAAGAACGCACGTACGCACGACGATCCATTATATTTTAAATTTAAAGAAGACACTGTTTGGTGTTTACCACCGGAAACTGAAGCGACGGCGGGGACAACAGGAGAAACAACAGCATCAGGAGTGACTTCCAACAAACTCGTTCGGAACACTGCAAACATGTTATCTAACTTGGATAGGATCCTATTTAATTCTTCGGTTAACTCTGAGTGTGTGGAATGATGGTTTTCCTCCTCAGGTTCAATACGGGTAAGGCGGTGAAACAGGTGATGAGACAGGGCCTGAATGCGTGTCAAATTCTTCAAACTACCCGGACGGACAGAAGTCTTAAGAAGTTCCGACAATTCTTTTAGTTTTCCCTGGATAGACTGTAATTCGTCAGCAATCTTGCCTTCAAAACAAGTTATTTGATCCGAGGGAATCTCTTTAGCTAAACTTCTTATCTGCAGCCGCAATGCAGAAACGTCAGCAGCAGGCACGGTATCCCTAATACGGACCTCATGAACCAACTCATCCTTATGTAGAGATTGGAAAGCAATAGGACGTTCTTCCATGTCAGAGTAACGATTGAACGACATGTCGACCACTCAACCAAAACACAATTTATATAAAATATAATTGAAAAAAGTATTATTTATTTAATTAGTAGTTTTATTCAATTTAAAATAATTTTTTGCTGTTCGAATTAAATATGTTCTAACAGAACGGTAGTGACGCCAGTAAGTTCAATAAGGAGAAAAAACTTTAATAAATGTTCGTGTCGCCGTCAGTTCTAAAAAGTTGCAATTAGTAGTGAACACCCAGGCACTAAATAACAAGCGAGTTCACTAGAATAGAAAAATATAATAATACCCTGAAACAAAATAAAATAAATATTTTTTTTGTCGCTGACTGTCCTCACCCGACAAGAAAAATCAAGGGAAAAACAAGAAAAATCCTGGTAAAAGGGATAAAATGTCCCCGTTCCAAGTTAGGAGGTAAACTGAATAATGTTTTTATTTTAATTTTGTGGCAGATTGTACTTACCAAAAAGGTGGTAAGGGGTGTAGTAAGTATAAATTGTAAATTGTAATTGTAAATAAATTGTAAAGTTGTAAAAGAAAAAATAAAAATTTGTTTTGAATGTAGTAAACTCCAACACAATCACCTCAAGTTTACACTTGTCTTACTAAATAAAATTTTCAACAACCAGAAAACACCAGTTGATGCTAATCAAACACAGTATAATATAAATTAAATCCGCACAAAAATAGTTAATTAGTTAAGTAATATTAATACAATTTTTGTCACAGCTGATTCGACATGACAATCACCTCAAGGAATGCCCCACGTTGGGCGCCACTGTTACAAGTTATATTTTACCCCCCCTTTTGTGACCCAAATAAAGAAAAGAAAGTTTTGCTTGAAGGTTCTTTAATATATATAAACTACAGGAGCCACAGAATATGGCTTATCTATAATTAAATGTCCACTGGCTAGCAAAGCGGTACAGTTTTGGAAGGTTCCTTGAGGTGAATTGTTTCTGAAGTAAAAAAAACTTACTAACGAACTTCTTAAAGCTAAGTCAGGTAGTGTGTGGTGTATAAAAGTAGTGTTAGGCGCCAATAGCAGAAATTCGGCTGCTATCCCGAGAAAAGATTGAAAGAAAAATATGAAAAAGTGGAACCCGGTATGGAGCGGTGACTGGCCGGAGGTAATCGGTGTCCGCTGCAGGTCCGCAGACTACCGAGAGGGTGCCGCCACTCAGCTAGGAAGTCCAGGGCTCCAGGGAGTGAATATGTTTCAGGGTATAAATAAAAAACCTCCTGGAAATGAGATAAAACTCATTTACCATCTTTTTGCACAACATATTTGAAGATAATTTACTTGAATGAAATAATTTATAGGTCAGGTAACCTCAGAAGAGGATCCTATATCAAGAACCTATGCAATTAACACTGTGCAGGAATAAAGTGGGGAATACAATAGACTTTTATCATACTTTGAACTTAACCTTTGAGGAAAGAAAAATGTAAGTAGAAAACGCACCTGTTTGGAATAATCAGGAGGCCTGTAGTAGTAGTAATAATAGTAATAAGTAGTTGGGTTCTGGACAACGATAGGACTCGGTAGCTGGAGTTATATGTCGCGTCGTGTCAGCAACACTTCCCCACGCGGTCCGATGCCGCAAACAATGTTGAAATCTGTCGATATTCAACGACGATTAGGAAACTGACACCAACAATGAAACTAACAAATTTTGAATCAACTTTTGGAAAACTCACCAGAATATTGGAAGGTAAAAACTTGGAATATAAGTATGCGCGTACGCGTAAGGGTGTAAAAGACAGCCAAAATGGAGATTCTTCCAAGCGGAACTTCTCGTCTTCCAGTTGCCAACGCACGCAAAAATGTGACACAACCGGCGGAAACTTCTCCGTTCGCGAGAATATTTAGGCCAAAATAAATGGTAAAAACTAATCAAATAACTAACAACAAAACGGGCGGAATAATGAAATTAACTTTAATTATAGCCCTAAGGTTCTTGACTCTCAAACTTTAGTAGAAAGGAAGGATTTAGCAAAATGAAAATATAATACGCCACTAAAAGTAGAATAAATTCAACTACCAGGTTCGGAAACACCACGAAAGTCTACAGAAAATATATAATGCGTCCCTGACCAGAGACTATTATTGACATTCTCGAACAATGCAAAAGTGTAATAAGATGGACTAATTTGTAGAATGCGTCTCCGACCAGAGACAATTAATGTCATTCTCGACCGATGCACAAGTGCCATAAGATCGACTTATTTGTGCAGTATTGATGTGAAACAACAACAGGAGTAGTGACATCTAGTGTCAAGTAGAATTACTACGTGACACAGGGGGGGCTGATTTCAAGAGGGGGGTCCAGGTTAAATAATGTCATGGAACACCTCTATATGATCCAAATATGCAATCAACGCACCTTTTGCAACTTTCGAAAATACAATGGGAAGGGGCGTGCAGGGGGGGCTGATTTCAAGAGGGGGGCTCCCCGTAAAAGTAAAAGTAAAAGTAAAAGTAAAAGTAAAAGTAAAAGTAAAAGTAAAAGTAAAAGTAAAAGTAAAATAAAAGTTATAGTCAAGGTCAAGGTCAAGGTCTAACTCTAACTCTAACATGGGAGGGTGCGTGCAGGGGGGGTTGATTTCAAGAGGGGGTTCCGGTTTAATAATGTCGTGGAACACCTCTATACGATCCCAGCATGCAGTCACCGCACTTTTTGCAATTTTTGAAGATATAATGTGAAGGGGGGTGCAGGGGGTGCTGATTTCGAGTGGGGGGGTCCAGGTTTAATAATGTCATGAAACACCTCTATACGATCCCACCATGCAATCACAACCCCTACTTCAAGTTTCGAAGATACGATGGGAAGGGGGGTGCAGGGGGGGGCTAATTTCAAGAGGGGGGTCCTAGTTTAATAATGTCATGGAACACCTCTATACGATCCCAGCATGCAATCACCGATAATTATGCAATTTTTGAAGATATAATGGGAAGTGGGGTGCAGGGGGGGCTGATTTCAAGAGGGGGGTCCAAGTTGAATAATGTCGTGGAACACCTCTATACGATCCCACCATGCAATCACAACCCCTACTTCAAGTTTCGAAGATACGATGGGAAGGGGGATGCAGGGGGGGCTAATTTCAAGAGGGGGGTCCAAGTTTAATAATGTCATGGAACACCTCTATACGATCCCAGCATGCAATGGTCGCACTTTATACAAGTTTCAAAAATACGATGGGAAAGGGGGTAAAGGGGGGTGAAAAAGGGGGAAGGTTGCGGTCAATATTTGAATTGTCAATTATCCTGAACACGATCCCATAGAGCAATCACCACAATTTTGTAGCGTCAGAGGGATCTGGTTAGAGGGGGGGTGAAATTGAGTAAAAAGGGGGGGAGGAGTGGGTAATTTTTTTAACTGTTAATTATCCTCTTTACAATCCCATAGAGCAATCACCGCAATTTTGACGCGTTTGAGAGATCGGATTAGAGGGGGGGGTGAAAGTGTATGAAAAATGGGGGGTGGAGGGGTCAAATTTTTAATTGTTACTTATTCTCTTTACAATCTTATAGAGAAATCACCGCAATTTTGTCGTGTTCGAGAGATCGGATTAGAGGGGGGGTGAAATTGGGTAAAAAGGGGGGGAGGAGGGGGTATTTTTTTTAATTGTTAATCATTCTCTATACGATCCCGTAGAGCAATCACCCCAATATCAACGCATTTCAAAGATAACTGTGCAGGGGGCGAGAAAGGGGGGGGTAAAAAAGGGGGGGAGGGGGCAATTTTTTTTTTGTTCTACATTACCTATACGATACCGAATAGCTCCCTTTAGACAATTGTGATGGGAATGAGATACTTGTGGGAGGGGTAAGAGGGGGGGTGAAAAGGGGGGTTTTCGGATTTTTCCTCTACTAACTGGAACACCCTCTATACGATCCCACCAAACGTTCACCCCTCACACGAGCGCAAGTGGGAGAACAACTATGTCAGTGAGTGAGTCAGTGGTAGTTAAGCTTTATATAATATAACTAGAGGTCGCTCGGTGCGCGAGCTGCACGCAGCTCGCGGTTCATGTTTGGTCCTGGGGGATGTTTTTCAAAGGTTGTGCAAGTTTAAAAACGTCATGGAACACCCTATATACGATGCCACTATGCAATCGCTGCCCCTTTTGCAACTTTCGAAGATACCATGGGAAGGGGCGTGCAGGGGGGGTTGATTTCAAGAGGCGGGTGCAGGTTAAATAATGTCATAGAACACCTCTATACGATCCGACCGTGCAATCATCGCCCCTTTTGCAAGTTATGAATATATGATGTGAAGGGGGGTGCAGGGGGGGCTGATTTCAAGAGGGGTCCAGGTTTAATAATGTCATGGAACACCTCTATACGGTCCCACTATGCAATCGCCGCACTTTATGCAAGTTTCTAATAAACAATGGGAAGGGGGTGCAGGGGGGGCTGATTTCAAGAGGGGGTCCAGGTTTAATAATGTCATGGAACACCTCTATACGATCCCACTATGCAATGGCCGCACTTTTTGCAAGTTACGAATATACGATGGGAAGGGGAGTGCAGGGAGGCCTGATTTCAAGAGGGGGGTCCAGGTTTAATAATGTCATGGAAAAGCTCTATACGATCCCAGCATGCAATCACCGCAATTTTTGTAATTTTCGAAGATATAATGGGAATGGGGGTGCAAAAGTAAAAGTAAAAGTAAAAGTAAACGTAAAAGTTATAGCCTGACTCAAGGTCTAACTCTAACTCTAACATGGGAGGGGACGTGCAGGGGGGGTTGATTTCAAGAGGGGGGTTCCGGTTTATGTATTAATTATGTCGTGGAACACCTCTATACGATCCCACCATGCAATGGCCGCACTTTTTGCAAGTTTCGATAATACGATGGGAAGGGGGGTGCAGGGGGGGCTGATTTCAAGAGGGGGGTCCAGGTTTAATAAAGTCATGAAAACACCTCTATACGGGCCCAATATGCAATGGCCGACCCTTTTGCAAATTTCGAAAATTCCATGGGAAGCGGGGTGCTGGGGGGGGGGGGGGGCTGATTTCAAGAGGGGATAAAGGTTAAATAATGTCGTGGATCAGCTCTATACGATCCAACCATAAAATCACCTCCCCTTTTGTAACTTTCGAAGATACCTTGGGAAGGGGCGTGCATGGGGGGCTGATTTCAAGAGTGGGGTGAAGGTTAAATAAAGTCGTGGCACACCTCTATGCGATACCACCATGTAATCACCGCCCCTTTTGCAAGTTTCGAAGATACTATTTGAAAGGGGGTGAAGGGGGGGTGAAGAGGGGGGAAGGGGAGGTCAATATTTTAATTTTCAATTATCCTAAACACGATCCCATAGAACAATCACCACAATTTTGTCGAGTTTGAGAGATCGGTTAAGTGGGGGGGTGAAAGGGGGGTAAAATGTTAGGGAGGGGGGTTCAAATTTTTTATTGTTTTTAATCCTCTTTAAGATCCCATAGAGCAATCACAGCAGATTTGACGCGTTTGAGAGATCGAATAAGAGGGGGGGTGAATTTGGGTAAAAAGGGGGGAAGGAGGGGGTAATTTTTTTAACAGTTAATCATTCTCTATACGATACTGTAGATCAATCACCCTAATTTTAACGCATTTCAGAGATACCTGTGCAGGGGGCGAGAAAGGGGGGGTAAAAAAGGGGGTGGAGGGGGTAATTTTTTTTTTGTTTAACATTGCCTATTCGATACCGAATAGCTCCCTATAGACAATTGTGAAGGGTTTCGGAGATAGATGTGGGAAGGGTGGGAGGGGGGAGGAAAAGGGGGGTTTTCGGATTTTTCCTCTACTCACTGGAACACCCTCTATACGTTCCCACCAAAAGGTCACCCCTCCCACGAGCGCAAGTGGGAGAACAACTATGTCAGTGAGTGAGTCAGTCAGTGGTAGTTAGGTTAGAGCTAGAGGTCGCTCGGTGCGCGAGCTGCACGCAGCTCGCGGTTTATGTTTGGTCCTGGGGGGTGTTATTCAAAGAGTGCGCAAGTTGTAAAACGTCATGGAACATCCTATATACGATGCCTCTATGCAATCGCTGCCCAGTTTGCAAATTTCGAAGATACCATGGGAAGGGGCGTGCAGGGGGGGGCAGATTTCAAGAGGGGGGTGCAGGTTAAATAATGTCGTGGTACACCTCTATACGGTCCAACCATGCAATCTGCGCCCCTTTTGCAACTTTTGAAGATACCATGGGAAGGGGCGTGCAGGGGGTCTGATTTCAAGAGGGGCGGTGGAGTTTAAATAATGTCGTGGAACACCTCTATACGATCCAACCATGCAATCACCGCCCCTTTCACAACTTTCGAAGATACTATGGGAAGGTGCGTGCAAGGGGGGCTGATTTCAAAAGGGGGTGCAGGTTAAATAATGTCGTGGAACATCTCTATACGATCCAACCATGCAATCACCGCCCCTTTTGCAACTTTCGAAGATACCATGGGAAGGGGCGTGCAGGGGGTCTGATTTCAAGAGGTCGCTCGGTGCGCGAGCTGCACGCAGCTCGCGGTTTAGGTTTGGTCCTGGGGGGTGTTGTTAAAAAGGTTTGCAAGTTTAAAAACGTCATGGAACACCCTATATACGATGCCACTATGCAATCGCTGCCCCTTTTGCAAGTTTCAAAGATAAAACAGTGGGGGGGTGCAGGGGGGCTGATTTCAAAGGGGGGTGAAGGTTAAATAATGTCGTGGAACACCTCTATACGATCCCAGCAATCAATCACCGCACTTTTTGCAATTTTTAAAGATATAATGGGAGGGGGGGTGCAGGAGGGCATGTATTCAAGAGGGGGGTTCTAGTTTATTAATGTTGTGGAAAAACTCTATACGATCCCACTATGCAATAGCCGCACTTTTTGCAAGTTACGAAAATATTATGGGAAGGGTAGTGCAGGGGGGGCTGATTTCAAGAGGGGGGGTCCCGGTTTAATAATGTCGTGGAACACCTCTATACGATCCCACCATGCAATCACCACCCCTACTTCAAGTTTCGAAGATACGATGGGAAGGTGGGCGCAGGGGGCCTGATTTCAAGAGGGGGGTGCAGGTTAAATATTGTCGTGGAACACCTCTATACGATCCAACCATGCAATCACCACCCCTTTTGCAACTTTCGAAGATACCATGGGAAGGGGCGTGCAGGGGGGGCTGATTTCAAGAGGCGGGTGCAGGTTTAATAATATCGTGGATTACCTCTATACAATCCCACCATGCAATCACCACTCCTTTTGCAAGTTTCGTAGTTTCAATGGGAAGGGGGTTGTAGGGGGGGCTTATTTTAACAGGGGGGTTCCGGTTTATTCACGTCGTGGAAAACCTCAATACGATCCCACTATGCAATCGCCGCACTTTATGCCAGTTTCGAAGATACTATGGGAAAGGGGGTGCAGGGGGGGCTGATTTCAAGAGGGGGGGTCCCGGTTTAATAATGTCGTGGAACACCTCTATACGATCCCACCATGCAATCACCACCCCTTCTTCAAGTTTCGAAGATACAATGGGAAGGGGGGCGCAGGGGGCCTGATTTCAAGAGGGGGGTGCAGGTTAAATATTGTCGTGGAACACCTCTATACGATCCAACCATGCAATCACCACCCCTTTTGCAACTTTCGAAGATACCATGGGAAGGGGCGTGCAGGGGGGGCTGATTTCAAGAGGGGGGTTCCGGTTTTATAATGTCGTGGATTACCTCAATAAGATCCTATCATGCAATCACTACCCCTACTTCAAGTTTCGAAGATACGATGGAAAGGGGGGTACAGGGGGGCTGATTTCAAGAGGGGGGTCCAGAATTAATAATGTCGTGGAACACCTCTATACGATCCAACCTTGCAATCACCGCCCCTTTTGCAACTTTCGAGGATACCATGGGAAGGGGCGCGCAGGGGGGCTGATTTCAAGAGGGGGGTCCAAGTTTAATAATGTCATGGAACACCTCTATACGATCCCAGCATGCAATCGTCGCACTGTTTTTTCGAAATTATAATGGGAAGGGGGGTGCAGGGGGGCTGATTTCAAGAGGGGGGTTCAGGTTTAATAATGTCATGGAATAACTCTAAACGATCCCACTATGCAATAACCACACTTTAAGCAAGTTTCGAAGATGCAATGGGAAGGGGAGTGCAGGGGGGCAGATTTCAAGAGGGGGGTTCAGGTTTTATAATGTCATGGAACACCTCTATACGATCCCAACATTCAATCACTGCCCCTTTTAAAAATTTTGAAGACACAACGGAAAGGGGGGCTGCAGGGGGGGCATATTTTTAGAGGGGGGCGCAAATTAAATAAAGTCGTGGAACACCTCTTTGTTATCCCACCATGCAACCACCGCCCCTTGTGCAAGTTTTTAAGAAACATTGGGAAGGGGGGCGTAGGGGACGGGGCTGAAATCAAGAGGGGGGTCCAGGTTTAATAATGTCATGGAACACCTCTATACGATCCCACCATGCAATCACCACCCTTACCTCAAGTTTCGAAGATACGATGGGAAGGGGGGCGCAAGGGGCCTGATTTCAAGAGGGGGGTGCAGGTTAAATATTGTCGTGGAACACCTCTATACGATCCAACCATGCAATCACCGCCCCTTTTGCAACTTTCGAGGATACCATGGGAAGGGGCGCGCAGGGGGGCTGATTTCAAGAGGGGGGTCCAAGTTTAATAATGTCATGGAACACCTCTATACGATCCCAGCATGCAATCGTCGCACTGTTTTTTCGAAATTATAATGGGAAGGGGGGTGCAGGGGGGCTGATTTCAAGAGGGGGGTTCAGGTTTAATAATGTCATGGAATAACTCTAAACGATCCCACTATGCAATAACCACACTTTAAGCAAGTTTCGAAGATGCAATGGGAAGGGGAGTGCAGGGGGGCAGATTTCAAGAGGGGGGTTCCGGTTTTATAATGTCGTGGATTACCTTTATAAGATCCTATCATGCAATCACTACCCCTACTTCAAGTTTCGAAGATACGATGGAAAGGGGGGTACAGGGGGGCTGATTTCAAGAGGGGGGTCCAGGTTTAATAATGTCGTGGAACACCTCTATACGATCCAACCTTGCAATCACCGCCCCTTTTGCAAGTTTATAAGAAACATTGGGAAGGGGGGCGTAGGGGACGGGGCTGAAATCAAGAGGGGGGTCCAGGTTTAATAATGTCATGGAACATCTCTATACGAACCCACCATGCAATCACCACCCCTACCTCAAGTTTCGAAGATACTATGGAAAAGGGGGTGAAGGGGTTAAAAAGGGATAAGGGGGTAATTTTTTTTTAGTTACCCCTTAAGAAAGTAGTAAAAGTAAAAGTAAAAGTAAAAGTAAAAGTAAAAGTAAAAGTAAAAGTAAAAGTAAAAGTAAAAGTAAAAGTAAAAGTAAAAGTAAAAGTAAAAGTAAAAGTAAAAGTAAAAGTAAAAGTAAAAGTAGTATCCTCAACACAATCCCATAGAGTAATCACCGCAATTATGACGCGTTTGAGAGATCGGATTAGAGTAGGGGTGAAATTAGGTCAAAAGGGGGGTAGGAGGGGGTAATTTTTTTAACTGTTTATCATTCTCTATACGATCCCGTAGATCAATCACCCTAATTTTAACGCATTTCAGAGATACCTGTGCAGGGGGCGAGAAAGGGGGGGTAAAAAAGGGGGGGAGGGGGTAATTTTTTTTTTGTTTAACATTACCTATACGATACCGAATAGCTCCCTATAGACAATTGTGATGGGTTTCGGAGATAGAAGTGGTAGGGGGAGGAGGGGGGAGGAAAAGGGGGGTTTTCGGATTTTTCCTCTACTCACTGGAACACCCTCTATACGATCCCACCAAACGTTCACCTCTCCCACGAGCGCAAGTGGGAGAACAACTATGTCAATGAGTGAGTGAGTGAGTGGTAGTTTAGCTTTATATAATATAATATAATATATAATATAATAACTAGAGGTCGCTCGGTGCGCGAGCTGCACGCAGCTCGCGGTTTATGTTTGGTCCTGGGGGGTGTGTTTAAAAAGGTTTGCAAGTTTAAAAACGTCATGGAACATCCTATATACGATGCCACTATGCAATCGCTGCCCCTTTTGCAATTTTCGAAGATACGATGGGACGGGGAGTGCAGGGGGGCTGATTTCAAGAGAGGGGTTCCGGTTTAATAATGTTGTGAAACACCTCTATCCGATCCCAGCATGCAATCACCGCACTTTTTGCAATTTTCGAAGATATAATGGGAAGGGGGGTGCAGGGGGGCTGATTTCAAGACGGGGGTTCCGGTTTAATAATGTTGTGGAAAACCTCTATACGATCCCAGTGTGGAATTACCGAACTTTTTGCAATTTTCAAAGATATGATGGGAAGGGGGTTGCAGGGGGGGCTGATTTCAAGAGGGGGGTTCCGGTTTAATAATGTTGTGGAAAACCTCTATACGATCCCACTATGTAATGGCCGCACTTTTTGCAAGTTACGAATATACGATGGGAAGGGGGTTGCAGGGGGGGCTGATTTCAAGAGGGGGGTTCAGTTTTAATAATGTCATGGAACAACTCTATACGATCCCTTTATGCAATAACCACACTTTAAGTAAGTTTCGAAGATACTATGGAAAAGGGGATGAAGGGGGTAAAAAAGGGCAACTACTTTAGAAAGTAGTAAAAGTAAAAGTAAAAGTAAAAGTAAAAGTAAAAGTCAAAGTAAAAGTAAAAGTAAAAGTCAAAGTAAAAGTAAAGAAAAAGAGGGGGGTTCCGGTTTAATAATGTTATGAAAAACCCACCACTATGCAATGGTCGCACTTTTTGCAAGTTTGGGAAAGGGGGTGAAGGAGGGTGAAAAAGGGGGTCAATATTTTAATTGTCAATTATCCTCAACACGATCCCATAGAGCAATCACCGCAAGGTAGGGGGGTCTAATTTTTTATTGTTAATAATCCTCTTTACGATCCAAAAGAGCAATCACCGCAATTTTGTCGCGTTTCAGAGATGAGTTTAGAGGGGGGGTGATTTTTGGTAAAAAGGGGGGGTGGAGATGATTTTTTTTTTAACTGTCAATCTTTCTCTATAAGGTCCCGTGAAGCAATCACCGCATTTTTTGCTTATTTCGGAGATCCCAAAGGAGGGGGGATGAAAGAGGGGGGAAAGGGGGGGACGAAAATAAATTTGTATCAAATGAATCACCCTCTATACGAATCCGGTGTAACAACATACCCTCGTCGGGAAGATTTCAATGTTCAATTCTGAAGATATAATGGGAAGGGGGGTGCAGGGGGGCCTGATTTCAAGAGGGGGGTTCCGGTTTAATAATGTTGTGAAAAACCTCTCGATCGATACGATCCGACTATGCAATGGCCGCACTTTTTGCAAGTTACGAATATACGATTGGAAGGGGAGTGCAGGGGGGGCTGATTTCAAGAGGGGGGTCCAAGTCTAATAATGTCGTAGAACACCTCTACACGATCCCACCATGCAATCACAACCCCTACTGCAAGTTTCGAAGATACGATGGGAAGAGGGGTGCAGGGGGGGCAGATTTCAAGAGGGGGGTGCAGGTTAAATAATGTCATGGAACACCTCTATACGGTCCAAATATGCAATCACCGCCTATTTTGCATGTTTCTAAGAAACAATGGGAAGGGGGGGGGCTGATTTCAAGAGGGGGTGGTCCAAGTTTAATTATGACATGGAACACCTCTATACGATCCCACCATGCAATCACCGAACTTTATGCAAGTTTCGAAGATACCATGGGAAAGGGGGTGAAGAGGGGTAAAAACGGGTAAGGGGGGGGTCAATATTTTAATTGTCAATTATCCTCAACACGATCCCAAAGAGCCATCACCGCAATTTTGACGCGTTTGAGAGATCGGTTAAGAGGAGGGGTGAAATTAGGTAAAAAGGGGGGGGGGAGGGGGTAATTTTTTTAATTGTTAATTATCCTCTTTACAATCCCATAGAGCAATCATCATAATTGTGTCGCGTTTGAGAGATCTGGTTAGAGGGGGGGTGAAATTGGGTAAAAAGGGGGGGAGGGTATAATATTTTAAACTGGTAATCATTCACTATACGATACCACAGAGCTATCACCGCAATTTTGACGCGTTTGAGAGATCGGTTAAGAGGGGGGGGTGAAAGGGGGTAAAACGTGGGTGAGGGGGGTCAAATTTTTTAACTGTTTATCATTCTCTATACGGTCCCGTTGATAAATCACCCTAATTTTAACGCATTTCAGAGATACCTGTGCAGGGGCCGAGAAAGGGGGGGGGGAAAGGAGGGAGGGGGCAATTTTTTTTTTGTTTTACATTACCTATACGATACCGAATAGCTCCCTAAAGACAATTGTGGTGGGAATGAGATACTTGTGGAAGGGGGTGAAAAGGGGGGTTTTCGGATTTTTCCTCTACTCACTGGAGCACCCTCTATACGATCCCACCAAACTTTCACCCCTCCCACGAGTGCAAGTGGGAGAACAACTATGTCAGTGAGTGAGTCAGTGGTAGTTAAGCTTTATATAATATAATAATAATAATAATATAATATTTTTATTCTTCCAGTTTGAGAGCTCGCTTAAGCTACTTTCAACTCTTTGAATGCAGTAGGTAAGAAGTTTTTCAAATTAAATTAAATACACCTACTTATATTGCAGACCTCACACTGCACACACACTCGCACTACACTCACATTACATTGCAATATGCAGCTTTAGTTCAGGTTCATTTTTGTATAACAGATAGGTAGGCACATGTAAATTATACAATTTATTATACTTACTTAATTTAAAACAACAGCACATACCTAGTTAGGTAGATAGGATCGCGCGACCATAGATCAACAATAATATAAATAATTGAATGGATTTGCTTATCTGTGGAGTACATACCTACTGCGGCTGCGGCCGGAACTAGAGCTGATATCTCCGTCCGGCTTCCGTCCGCTGAGCGCGCGCGGGACGGTCACTGTGACGCGTGATCATTGACCAGAGTGCTGGTCTACTTCATTAACAACAAATACACTAGTTATATACCTACCTACTTACTTCCTACCTTGCTTATAATAATGAGGTAGATCGCATACAGTAGGTAGGTCCAGCTCTCTCTGTGTCCCGCAACGAGCGAGCGGTCCGGATCTCCGCTTTCAGTTCTCAGTCCGACTAGTTTTGTGTGTGCGAGTTCCAACACTTCTCATATAACCTCCTAGGTAAGTACCTAGTACGTCACGAACCGAGATCTTGCGATCTACCATTTTTACCCCATCACCCCGGAAGGTAAAAATCTTAACATCATCTGCGTATATTAGACAGTAAGCTTTAGTGAGGCACCTAGCCAGGTCATCAATCATGATGGTAAAAATTAGTGGACCCAGTGAAGAACCTTGACTCTCGCCAGAACGAGTGTGGTAAGAAGGAGTCATAGCATCCTAGACGCACAAATTGTTTACGATCCTCAAGGTAATTAGCGAAAAACCGTAACAGTTTCGGAGCTAATCCATAAGAACTCATCTTTTCGAGTAACACATCATTGTCAACTTGATCAAAAGCTTTTTTGAAATCAAGGTATATTACGTCAATTATTACGTATATTACGTACCTGGGTTCTATTGCAAACTCTACCCAATCTCGAATGTCAGTCAACGACAAAATCACGATTGAAGGGATGTTATTGAAACGTCTTAACTCGGTGGAAGACCTTTTATTACTCTCTGCTTAAACAATAGATCGGTCGCTTATATGCTAGCTTATGTGTATACTTATATCTACCTATACTACACCTCACCTCGGGGGTAAAAGAAAAAAAAAAAATATAACTAAGTATACATTTTTTTTTTATAGGTATATGTTTATATAATATTAAAATATGAATAATTTTGTTCTATTTTTATGAATAACATATTGATTATTATTTTTTAATATTTTAACATTAACTCCCAAATCATCTAAAACTACAAATGGTCCTTTCCATAAAGTGTCCAACTTATTTCCTACTTCATTTTTAATTAATAACAATTCTCCCTTTTTATACGTTACATTATTTACGTTCCTATCATACATTTGTTTACGATTATGTTTGTTTAAAAGTAAATTATTCCGAGCATCTTGGTATGCTACTTGTAACTTATACTTAAGATCTAATGCATAACTATCTGGATTATATAAAGGTTCTATATGTTGACTTACTCTACATGGTATTATACTAGGTCTACCGAATACTAATTCAAAGGGTGTGTATTTTGTTTCTGTATGAACCGTATTATTGAAACTGTAACACCAAAATGGTAACCAATGGCTCCATGTTTCTTTTTGTCCATTGCAATGTATTCGCAAAAATGAACCTAAATTTTTATGTGAATTTTCTAAAGCTCCTATTGATTGATGATGATAAGATGTTGATGTTAGTTTTTCTATTTCTAATAATTTACATACCTGTTCCATTACTGAAGAAACAAACTCTGCTCCTCGATCTGTCGCTATTACTTTGGGTATCCCAAACCTTAAAATAAAATTATTCACTAATGCCTTAGCTACACTTACCGTATCCTTATTTTTTAATGTATACGCTTCTACAAACTTAGTTAATTCGCATTGTAGCGTTAAAATATAACGATTATCATCAATATCTCTGTCTAATGGTCCTACAATATCTAGATATAGTTTTTCAAAAGCAAACGAAGCCGTTGTAGTTATCTCCATGGGCGCCTTGACATACCTACAATGCTTCATTTTTTGGCATTTAATGCATTTACTTACAAACTCTGCTACGTCTTTGTGTAGACCTGGCCAAAAAAAAATTATTTTTATATTATTAGTAATTCTACGCACGCCTGCATGACCTGCAGTGGGTAGTAGATGAAAATCATGTAAAATGTATTTCTTTTCTTCTTCGTTTTCAATTCTTCTTACTCCTTTTAATATATAAATCCGTGGATAATTGGATAACTGGTTATCCTTTATTTCTTTTAACAAATCTGCTATAAAATCTTCATTTTCATAATTTTTTACTATGCATAGTTCATTTATTTTCATATTTTTGCAAATTTCTCCTAATTTAGTCACGAATTCGGCTCGCGTAAATCGTGCTCTAAAATCAAGATTAATATATAATGCATTTCTTTTGTTACTGTAAATAAAACATTCATATTCTTTATCTATATTATTTTGTTGTCTCAACTTATTCATTTCATTTTTTGTTATAAACATCATTTCCGTAGAGCTATTTGGTATTCTCAGCACTTCAACAACTTGTGGTTAATCAGGCCACTGGTCGTTTTGGTTGCCAATATTTTGTTTGTTCAAATTACCGTTAATATTTTTTGTTTGTGCCCTCGTCATGACCGAAATAATTTCCTCGTTCATTTTCTTTAAAGTATCTGACGTTATGATAATTCTGGACAATGCATCCGCAACACTGTTCTCTTTTCCTTTTACATATAAGATTTTAAAGTTATATTCCTCTAATTCTAGTCTAAATTTAAGAAGTCTACTAGATGGATCTTTCATAGAAAATAGATAAATTAAAGGTTTGTGATCCGTCATTATCGTAAATAATTTTCCATATACGTAAGGTCTAAAATACTTTATCGCCCACACAATAGCTACTAACTCTTTTTGAATTGTTGGGTAGTTCAGCTCTCCTTTATTTAAAGGTCTACTAGCATAAGCTATTGGTTTCATATTTTTATTACACAAAACTGCGCCGATTGCAGTACCTGATGCATCTGTTTGTATTATAAACTCATTATTTTCAGAAAAATCTGGAAACCCTAATACAGGTGGAGTAATCAAAGCTTCTTTTAATTTTTCGAATGCATTTTGACACTGATTAGTCCAAACAAATGGTTCATATTTTCTTGTTAGTTTATTTAGTGGATTTGTTATGTCTGCAAAATTTTTAATAAATTTCCTATAATAATTACAGAATGCTACAAATCTCTTTACTTCATCCGTATTAGTTGGTACAGGATAATCCCGTAATACTTCCACTTTTGCTGGATCTGGCAACACTCCATTCTCCGATACTAAGTGTCCCAAATAAAGAATTTCTTTCTTTAAAAAATTACATTTATCTGGATTTAATTTTAAGTTTAATTTTCTAAGTCGTTCTAGTACATCCGTCAAATTTTTATTGTGTATTTCTAAGTTTCTTCCGAAAACTACTAAATCATCTAAATAGATAAAACATTTGTCGAACGTTAAACCTGACATTGCTACTGACATAACTCTGCTAAACGCACTCGCGCTTGTCTTTAAACCCATTGGTAATCTTTTCATGCTGTATTGGCCTGTACTAGTACTAAAAGTTTTATATTCTCTGCTCTGTTTATCTAAGATTACTTGGTAGTATCCCTGGTTGAGATCTAAATGTGAAAAATATATTGAGTTAGAAAGAGAATCCAAAATTTCTGTTATATTAGGTAATGGGAATTTATCATCCACTATACAGTCATTTAGTTTTCGATAATCCACAACTAATCGCCATTTTATATTATTATCCGTGCTTTTTTTTGGTACTAACAAAATTGGACTTGACCACTCACTTTTTGTTTGTTCTATTATATCATTATCTAACATATTTTGTACCTGACGGTTAATTTCACCTTTTAAAGAATGTGGCAATCTATACTGCTTAACATAAACTGGCCTAACATTTGGTTTTAATGTAATTGATTGTTGTCTCCTGGTAAAAGGAAAACATCTGAATATTTAGTAAATAATGCTTGAATTGCTTTCTTTTCTTCTAAATTCAAATGATCTAATTTTAAAGTTTTTAATAAATTTTTAGC
Source organism: Perizoma affinitatum (assembly GCA_961405105.1). Taxonomy (NCBI): domain Eukaryota; kingdom Metazoa; phylum Arthropoda; class Insecta; order Lepidoptera; family Geometridae; genus Perizoma; species Perizoma affinitatum. The sequence continues at coordinate 13,083,930 of OY560199.1, forward strand.
TCGCTCTAAACCGTTTGTATTTTGTTTAAAATCGCAAATGTCATAGTCTTTTATTGAATATAACTCTGGTTGAAACATTGGTAAAGTAATATCGTGTTCACTTGTGTTAAGAATTTTTACTGGTAATCTATTATTTCGTATTTGGCTTATACATCCTGCTAAAAAAACATTTTCTTCCAATTGTTGGTTGTAAACGACACAATCGTCCTTAAAATCCGTATCTAAAAGTAAGTAGTGAATTGATTCACTTCGCGCTGGAATGTGTAACACTTCATTTGAGTAATTGATAGTGTCATAGAGTTGCAATGAATAATCCATTCCATTTTGGGATAGTCTTATTATGTTCTTACTCAAATCTATATTTGATGCATAATGACACAGAAAGTCTAAACCTAGGATTCCATCAGCTTTTAAAGGAATGTTCTCAAATATATGAAGCCTGGCATCAAATTCGATCCGATGATGTTCATCACGATGAGTCAAACAAAGGTTAATAAACCCAGATGATTGAATCTGTCCTCCAATGCCATTTATGGATGTCTCCTTATTTATTATGGAACTGTTACTTGGTAATGCATCTCTCTTTATTACAGATAGTGATGCTCCTGTATCAATTAACCAAAAGTATTTTTTGTTACCAACGTAAAAGGATATAAATTTTGCTTTACCATATAATGCTAAGATGGTGTTCTTAAACTCGAAAAAACTGCATTTTATTTTCGTTTGTTGTTACTGGTTCAGTACTATCAGACTGATTCGTACAAAACACTCGATGATTATTACCACTACCATGAGTCTGAAAACTCGAACGATTTCCGATCGAACCTTGGTAACCTCGTCCACGCTGATTGTTCTGTGAACGGTCAAAGCTGTTACCGTATGAACTTCTACCACGACCACGGGTATAATTTGATGAATTTCCACGAAAATTATTAAAATAATTCCCTCTGTTGTAATTAAATCGTCCTCTGGTACTATTTATAGACATACCTCGGTAATTTCCTCGGTGACTCGTTGTTGGGTTGTTGTAGTAGGGTCTTTGGCTATAATTAAATTTCTTACCTCTACCTTGATGTGAAATTTGCAAGACGTTCTCACTCTGTGAAGTTGACGTCGATGTTAACTCCTCGTCCTTGGCTGCTTGGATCGCATCCTTTAAGTTTTCGTAGTTCCGCGCTGCTATGATGGTGCTAAGTCTGGTATCGCGTAAACCTTCTGAAAATCGTTTGATTGCCAATTTCTCGTTAAGTGGCTTTAACACAGCGTATTTTTGAGAATTACCATCAGCCTGTGCTATTGTTAAGTTAGTAAATAATTTCTCTAATTCAGTAGCCTTGGGTTGTGTTTTGTAACTGTGAATGTATCGCAGTAAATGATTTTTTGGTTAATAAGCATTTCCGCAAATCTTTGACGAGATCGCTCGTAGATGTGTAATCACTAGACATACGTAGTTTTCCATTTTCCGAAAGCCTACTTTTCAAGACAAATTTTACTAGTAAAACTTTACCTGCACTCGACAACATTTCCGAATACATTTCAATAGAGTCAATGATACCTTTGATGTTACTTTCACTATTACTGTTCATAACAGGAATCAAGCTACACGCCGTTTTTAAATCGAACTCCATGATTGGTTCTGAATCTTCTGTTTTATCGGTCTCACAATCACTATAATGGTCCGCAGAATCGGTACCACTTTTTCCCTTACAAAGTTCTATTATATTTACGTAACATTCGGTTATTTCGTCTCTCCACTTACTCAATGACGTAATATACTTAACATCTAAATCTTTTTTCTCACTTAATATTTTCAATAGAACTTTACTTTTTTCGTATAAATTTTCTGTTTCTCCTAACTTATTTGCTATAACATTACCTTGATATCTAGATTTACCTTTTTTGATTAAATATTTTTTAATTAAAATGAGTTCTTCTACACATTTTGTAAATCAATTTCCATATTCTATTTAAACCACATTTATAAAATATTTTTAAAGAGAAATAATTAAATACATACCATAATTTTAGTTGTAACAAGTAGTAGGGGGCATCATGCCGCCACTAGGTCACTAGGATTCTTCATTATACGCGTAATTTGATACTATGAATGAACCGTATAATCTGCCTATGTAATATGTTACTAATGATTTATTCTAGATAGGTCACTTTCAGTTCATTAACATTAAGATTGTTGACGTTGCACTAACATCGTTTTATTTTTCCACTACACTTAACTGTATTTTGACTTGTAAACTTAACACTAACTCAAAAATTGAATTTTAAGGGTTTATGGACTCTCTGGACTCCTTCTGTCTCCCGGCGCCTAAACCAACTGCTGCTCCTTCGCAAGGCATGTTCGTTGATTTCTTGCATTATCCATTGTCGTGTGTCTTCAACTGCTCCAAATCTATTGTATTGCCGCCACCACTCGCGTTTTGGGCTATTATGACCTCTTCTTTGGAATATGTTTTTCCCATTTTTACGTTTTTTTTTTTTGACTTTAATTAATTGAAGATTATTGTTTTACACTCTGGAACTTAATATTTGAAGCCGCGATGACGATCCGCCGCGATCGCGTGACGCACCGATCGCGCCCCAAATATGGCAAGGGTCGCCATGAAGGGATGTTATTGAAACGTCTTAACTCGGTGGAAGACCTTTTATTACTCTCTGCTTAAACAATAGATCGGTCGCTTATATGCTAGCTTATGTGTATACTTATATCTACCTATACTACACCTCACGATAAATGATGGTAGCCCACCAGACCAACTAATACACTTGCTCCGTCTGCATGAGAGGTGAAAATTAATACTAACCTATAACCAAAGATTAAACCCACGTGGGGGCTTATGATATCCTTGGTTGATTTCGGAAATGATTTCCGGAATAATCCTACTTATTCATATCATACATATTTATTTATTTATTATACCTAGTTATATAATACGTTCGTTTCAGCTAGGTGAGTATCTATCCATGAAGGTGGTCGGGAGGCGCACGCGCGCGTGGGCTGCGATGTGCGCGTGCGTGGCTCTCGCGGCGCTGTGGCTGTCAGGAGGATGGGGAGGGGGAGGGGGAGGGGTAGGGGGAGGGAGGGCGACGCTGAAGTCGCGGCGCGAGTTCCCGCTGCGCGCGCCGCACGCGGTGGCGCACCTCCTCGCCGACTTCTCCACGCTGCCGCACGCGCGTCGCCCCACGCCGTGAGTGCACTACACCTGATTTTTAATACGGTGCCAAAAATGTAAACAAAGAAATGTCAAAATATGTCACTGTCAAAGTGTCATATCAAAACATTTCGCGAAGCAAAACACTTGGCTACAGATTACTACTACCCGCTACTAAGATAGGTATTCTGCCAATCATCTAGCGAATATAATAATCTTTCGTTCTATTTTTATGTGTCGGCAGGGGGTCGTGGCGCGTGAAGGAGGAGCGCGGCAACTTCACGGTGTGGCGTTATCGCGTGGCGTGGGCGTGTGGCGCTACCTGCGCCGGCGAAGCTACCTACGAGCACGTGGCGCCTCCCCCCGACCCCCGCGACCCTCCCCGTACACCCGTCGACACCCCGCATCGCCTCGCGCTACGAATGCGTGTCTGCCGCGCCCCCGCCCCTGCATCCTGCGGTACGAGCCCATAATATGCTGTAGGTAGGTAGGGTACCGCCTGTTGTACTTGTAATAGTTGGATGTTTGTTGCAGATGAAATGGAGATAAGAGCGGAAGTGTTCCCGGACGGCGCGGACGGCGCCATGTTGCGCGAGGAGGCGCGCGCGTCGTGCGGCGCGGGGTGGGACGCGACGGAGGGTAGGGGGGAGGGACAGGAGGAAGAGCGGGGGGAGGGTGGAGACGAGGCATGTGAGCGCACGCTGCGCGTGAACCGCGCACAGCACCACGCGCATATCGCTCGTGGGCTAATTAATACCAAATAATTTGTTAATAGAATGCAAGGTAGCTTCATAAGTAGGCACCTACTTACGTTCCAATTCTTTTAATGACGATTTCATTGTTTCTGTTGTTAAAAAAAGCTTAAAACAAAACAGTTATCCTTACGCAATCAATTATTGTTCAATACTGTTTTCCATACTACACAAATGTTAGCTGGAAGAGAATGCTAATAGTAGATTTTGTCACAAGGGACCAAAATAATGTATTGAAGGCGAGAGCGATTCTTTGAATCCAGAGCGAAGCGAAGTATTCTAGAGTAGAAACCCGAGCGTAGCGAGGGATTCAAAGTACGTCGCTCAAGGTTAAATCATTTTGGTACCGTGTGGCACACTCTGCTTTTCATACACCTCTATGAGAAAAATAAATAAGATGCTTTTAGTAGTGACATAACCAAATTACAAATGTAACGCGGGGCGTTCGCATTCAAGGTTCACCCGTTGTACAATGTCTATGGTTCGGAGATGCTCGGCTTTACTCGGGTCATCTTCGCCCGCTCGCGTGATGGAACGCGGGCGCTTGGCGACAGACTGAGAGTTGGCTCGGAGCTTTGCCGCGAAACGCGCGTACGTACTTACGCGAATCCTCCGCGACCCGACCAACCGCCATTATTGAAAAACTGTTTTCTTGTTTTGTGTAATAATCGTGTTTCCTTTTCCATTGATTTATTTTTTGTATGACTTTATTGTGTGTTTTGTTTATTTCTGTATTATACCTTTTTTTAACCTGTGTTTGTGACTGTATATCCCGCGTCCCCATAGGCAAGCGTTAAACTTCTTAATTAAATAGTGTTCCGAATTCAAAAGTCATTTCGTCACTGATAATAAGTGCGCCGGAATGACCCATTTTGCTCGAGCTTATCGTGGAACAAAACGTCGTTTTTCGACTAGATGGATGATAAATATTTTTTTATCTATAAATGGGTACCAAATTGTAATATTTTCTAAATGTCAATGTCAGTCATGTCAGCGACTCTAGCGTCTTCCATGGCTAGGTGACGCTGTGTTTTATTTCCTATCTTTAACAGTAATACAGAACAATGAGTTGTCAAAGGATAATTTGAAGCTGGATATTTTTAACTCTAAATTATGTCAACTTATAAAAACACTTAAAGACATCCTCCATTTTAACGGGGGATTAGTTGCTCATACATAGATAGTAGCGTCTTGAACCCAAATGTCCATTGAATAGGTAGGTAGTAGATAAGTTATTATAATTTATGAGTTTTAATATAAAAAGTTTTGTCTTAAAAACCTTAGTAAGTAGGTTGTTGTTAATTTTTCTATGTAATTCAATATTCATAGGCTTTCTCTCGATTTGTTTGGTAGTAAATCGTTTATAACAGTTTCTGCGTTTAATTTTACACTTTCTGGTGTTAATATTCCACTTTCACTACATACTAGAACTCATCTTTTATTAAATTTGTGTGAATCAAATTAAAATTGTCTGTATTTAACCTAAATCAAATTAAAATTGACGAGGAGTTCCCAGTGTGGGAGGAGGTCGCGCGCATGCGGCGGCAGGCGCGGGCCGCCTTGTTGCGGCGGTGGGCGGAGGACCTGGCTCCACCGGTCCCTGGTCAGTGGACGGTGGAGGCCATTCTACCGGTCCTCCGGAGGTGGGTGCGTGGGCGGTTCGGGTCGCCGACTTTCCGATTGGTACAGGTGCTTTTCTGGCATGGATGCTTCGGAAAGTATTTAGTTAAAGTTTGGTGTCCATTTGGGGGTTTTGGCACACGCCCGATCGATTGCGCTTTCATCCGTTTTCACGTAGCTTGCTCCGTTAAAAAGTTAGCAACAAATCTATAATATCAAGGCATTGCCAAAATCGAGTCTCGTTTATCGAAACATAAAAGAACCAGTGAGGTGTAAAGTTCTGTCTCACTATAAAGAGTCCATAGCATAGGATTAGCTCGGTGATTAGTGTTTTCTAATAAAAAAACATTTTTGAATCAATCACAAACCTTTATTTACTTTAAAATATATGCAGAATAATTTGTATAAAAATATATCATTATTTATCTTATTGCTACTGAATAATTTTATAAAATCCATCATTGTATTTCCATAAAATTTGTTAAAAAGATACACAATATTATTCTCCGCAAACTGATTGAACATTGGATAACTAACAGTAGGGTTGGCAAGTAAATAAAACTCTGAGATTAATTCACAGGTTTGTATTACTCAAGAAAGAAGCAATTTATAAACTTATACTAATTGGGTTGACCATTTGCCTAAAACACATCGATACCGCAATCTAGAAACTGGTCACATTTACTAGCGCCATCTAGTTCTGCATTGGCTCACTAACCTAAGACCATTCGCATAAAATGCACCTTGTGGCTTCTGAAGGCTTTAAACATACTGCCCACCTAAGGACACTATTAACAAACTATTGTCCTTACAAATTAGTTACATAGATAGGAATAATTTGAAACTTTGCCTATTGAAATAACACAACACATCTTACAAAAAAATTACTAACCTTTGTGTACAAACTGCTCCAGAACTATTAACTAGTATACATAAAAATGAACTCCATGCTATCAAAGTTTAAGGTAACGTTCAAACAGACAACAAAAAACTTATACAGTAAAAATATACACGTTTTCCCTTTCATTTTCTTTTACAGGGACCATATATTTCAATCGTAAGTATCCTTCAAATGTTGTTTTATAATCTTCTTTTAATGCTTCATTTTTGGCTAATCGTTTCTCTAGGGGTTGCAATCTTCTCATAGCTATTAACTTACTATTTCCATCTCGGCATGCAGGATTGTCGCTTCGAAATGGAAGTTTAACTATATATCTCCCTTCCGGATCTCTTGAGGTAGTTTTGGCATAATACTCTTCACACTGATTTTCCTTTTCTGTAAGCATTTTCTTTTCCTGATAAGCAGGTTCGGATTCCAATTCCCAAAACTTTTTTAGGATGTCATTTTCTTTTTCTGTAGTAACGTCAGCATGCATTACTACTATTTCTTCTTGATTAGCAGAATTTACCAATCCCGAGTTGATCCATCCAAAAGTAGTCGCTTGAGCTAACATAAGTCCATTGGGATCCTTCATCACCCCTTCCTTTAAGATCTGACTGTATATTTCCGCTCCCAACAGAACATCTATTTTGTTTGGGGTATGTTAGTGAGGATCAGCTAAACTTATTTCGGTGGAGTTAATCCACCCCAATTCCTCCACTTCTTTGCTTGGAAGGTAGGAAGTTATCGACTTCAAAACGTGAGTTTTTACTTGCACGTTTACATGAGGTTCTGTCCTGGATGTCAACTTGAGTAGTATCACCGCTCTCGAGTTGACAGCTTTTGCTCCGCCTACCCCCGAGATTATTCCTCGTGTGGGTATTTTCTTCAGCCGCAGCTGTACGACCGATTCTGTCACAAAAGACGTGTAGCTGCTGCTAACCTACTTAACCTTTATTCACCACCACCGTTTGACGTTTCTGCCATAAGAAACATGAGACGTTCAGTGTCATAGAAACAGAATAGCAGCGCCCTGAAAAGGACGATTAAATCGTGTGATGGTGCACGCCACCAAGCAAGCCACTCGTCCTGCCACCAACACTTCACTTCAAGCTGCGAGAGGCACTCGCGCACACCACACGGAGCGCAGAGACACGTCGTCACTTCACGCCGGCCGCCGAGCAACAGGGCGAGTGCAACGCTAGGCCCAATATTTATACTTCCGCCGCGCCGTGCACATCGACACGACGCGCGAACTATGACCCCCCGCGCAGTCTATGACGTCACACATCATGCCACTGCCGCGTTTTCTGATTGGCTGATTAGGTGTAAATCGCTTGTTACTTTTGTACTTACCTAACTATAAGATTATGTGTATATAAATAGACTAGTTGTTATAAATAAATATTCATTCATATTTCATTTTCCTCTTTCATTGTGTTCAGTTAATTTACTCAAGCATACGCAGGCAGGATCCCCTAAAGACGCCTGTGAACCTTGATCAAGCAAAGCCCTTATCGTACAATAAGTTCCGTTTCTGGTCTCAGCATCGACTAGTGCTGTCGCTAATAATACTGATTTATTTCTTACTGCGACAGTATTCGTTTGTATTTCCTCTACGGGTTCATCTGTCGGCTCTTCTGTCGATTCCTCTGCAAACTCCTCCGCTGATTCTTCTCTCGAATCTTCAGTTATCATAGCGGTCATTAGTTTTTCTTTACTTGCAGTCCTTGGATGCAACCAAGTATGATGATGACGTCTGCATAGTCTACACTTTATTGGGATTTTACAGGATTTGGCAGAATGATTTACTCTCAAACAGTTAAAACAAACCCCGTTTTTCAACACAAACTCCCGACGAGCATCACTGTTCTGAGCTTGAAATTTTTTACATAGATGCAATTTATGATTTTCAGAACAAGAAGGGCATTGGTAGGTTGGTTGTTCCGAACTAGCAGCATGCATTGATCGCGGTTTACTACCAACCATTTGTGATGGTTGAGCTTTGTTAAATGACTTTTGGCTAACAAACTCTAATGCTCTAAATCTATTGGTTATGAAGCTCCTGAATTGCTCGAAGGTAGGCAATGTATCAGCAGAAATGTTGCCAGTTACGTACAACTCCCAGTTTTCGCAATTCGCCGTCCAACTTCAAAGTAAGTATGTGTATGATAATTATATCCCACTTAGACCCCTAAATTACTTAACCCGTTAAAACAATCTGTAGACGTATCAATTAAATCCTTCAGCCCTTGTGCTGACTCAAATGTGTGACTTTTTTGACTTAATAATCGTTTCAATATACAATTTGATAAATATTGTTTATTGTTATAACGGTCTTCTAACAGCTTCCAACATTTATCATAGTTGTCAGCCGCTATGGGAATTTGTCTTAACAACTGTTCTGCCTCGCCCAACAAATATCCTTTAAGATAGTGCATTTTTTGTACACTGGCTAAGCTTGCGTTAATATGAATAAGAGAAATGAATAAATCCCTAAACGTGACCCACTCGGTATATTTCCCGGAAAACTTTGTAATAACAATTTTTGGTAGGTTTATGTGCGACACCCCTACAGCTAGTCCCACCTCTTTTGCGGCAGTAGCACTTTCAGTCTTTTTTATATAAGAATTTAAAATAGTTTTAAGTTCCGTTTTGTAATCGAGGTACAGCTCTTCAGTTTGATCATAGATATCTTGTTCGAAATACTCATTTTACTAAGTTTCCCCCCATACGTTCCTAATAACTGTTTGTGGTTTGCCACACATGAAGCCCATAATTGCTCCATATTTTCAAGCCGTACCTGAACATAAGTCTCAGTTATTCGTTCCTTTGGAGACTTCTTGAAATTTTTCCTAGCCTTTGTTAAATTGTGGTAACTGTCCATTTGCACTATAATTTTTTCTTCCATTTTTATTTGCGTTTATCTAAACAAATAATACCACAACTTTACTTTAAAGTACATACAATCAGATTCACTAAACAAAGTGTTTTTAACAAAAATTCTGATACAAAAATGAACTAAATGTGTTTGAACTAATTTAAACTCTGTTAAAAATTGGGCATGGATTCCCCGTCTTGACCAAATTCGAGAAACTATTCTAAGTCCTAATTTACCACAAACATGCACTTTAAGTTAAAGTCTTTAATAAAGTTCACTTTCTTCTAAATTATAACTTCAAAGTACTCACGGTTTGTCCATGCACTCGAATACTCGATTCACCTCACGCAAACAACTTCACTTCACACCTAGCTTGGAACTCCAGGGACTTCCTCTTCAATCGCACCTTTCTCGCACGATTGCCTGCGCACTAAATGCGCTCCTCCTCCGTACACTGCAACTTCAGGGCACCACGTCACTGGTCTCCCGGCTCCGTCTGCAGACCTCCGGTGATCGTTACCGATAGGACTCCGCGACTGACGTAACTGGTTCCCAGGCTCCGACGACTAGGCCTCCGGCGCACGTTACCGGCCAGACCTACTGGTATCCGTCCCGAGTAGCAATCCGCCACTCCTTCAGGCACGGGGAGAGCGATTCCACACACTTCGTTGGAAACACTCAAAAAATATTGCCACCCTTCTCTTATATCCGACTCGCTAGGACCAAATGAACATTGGATAACTAACAGTAGGGTTGGCAAGTAAATAAAACTCTGAGATTAATTCACAGGTTTGTATTACTCAAGAGAGAAGCAATTTATAAACTTATACTAATTGGGTTGACCATTTGCCTAAAACACATCGATACCGCGATCTAGAAACTGGTCACATTTACTAGCGCCATCTAGTTCTGCATTGGCTCACTAACCTAAGACCATTCGCTTATATGCACCTTGTGGCTTCTGAAGGCTTTAAACACTGATGTTAAATCATCTTGTAATCTATACCTATTAAAATCCCACTGCTTTGAATTCCTGTTCAAGAAATATCTATGATATCCTGTAGGCGGTCGTCCATATGAATCAAAATACTGACCTAATCTATTTCTATCTATGTGTATGGCCACCCAATGAGACCTGAAGAACCTGGCATACTGTCGGTGTCCAAATTGATTATTAGGTACATTGGAACTTTGACATGTAGTGGTAACCTGTTTGCTGCATACACTTTTTTTTTTAAAGTAGGATGGATGATGTTTAACTATTTTTGAATCTCAATTGTATTCATATTCAATAAACCTTTATTGTAAAGCTGCGCTAAACTTAATCTTCAAATCAAGAATGAGGAACTAAATAAACTGAACTTCTTTATAAACATTGTGGAAGGAATTAAATAAAAAGCTTGGAATATGTGTTGATGTTTTTTTTATTATTATTAACACTTATATCTATACAACGTTAACTTAACTGCTATAGTCTACGGTTACATTACGGTTCTTATCTATTTCAATAACATTATCAAATTCTGCATAAACAATACAATTTATAGTCTGAGTAAGAGTAGACTCAAAACGAACTTCTAATCTAACACTACCATGTTTTATAAGATTCCTTAGGTTAGGTTTTTTTTTTTTATTATTTATTATTTTTAACTCGTTTTCTGTACCTTTTTTAATCTTAAATACTAAGATAATATTATAAATAATATTTTCAGTGTTTATTTCTTTTCTCTGTTTTATTTCTACATATGTATAACTGTGTTTATCAATTTTATACAATACTCGAGGAATATTCCTCTTTTGTTTTTATCTGCAATGATTGCATGTATGTTATTGAATGTTAAATTCATATCTATTTCATTTTCTAATACAAATTTTGCTTTTCCAAATTGCGGACATTCTAGTATGATGTGGGCTAGAGATTCTTCTTCGCATGGGTCACATATGCATGCAGGTGATTCTTTTTTCTTAAAACGGTAGAGGTATTTAGAGAGTCCACCGTGGCCTGTGAAAATTTGTGTGTGTATGTACGAGTTCGGGATTTTCCTACATAGTTTGTACGCCGACTCCGCGCACGGAAAAAAAACACCTTAGTGACGCCAGCAGTCTTTTCAGACTTATATCTCCTGTTAACAGGAGATATAAGTCCTGGAAACAGGGCACCAGTCGTAGTCTGGTTTAGTCTTCTTTGTCAGTGCTGCTTCCTTCGCTAAAATGTCTGCTCTTTCGTTCCCTATTATACCAACATGCGCTTTGACCCAGTACAGTTCGACTACCTTTCCAGCTTTCATTAATTTTATTAATTTTTTCTTAGTGTCTACCGCTAGTTGATGGTTTGTATCCCTATTTTGTAAAATTTCTAAATTTGACCTTGAATCACTAAAAATTTTAAAGTTGGTCTCTCCGCTTTGTACTACCATTTCCGTGGCGCGATAAATCGCGTACAGCTCCGCTTGAAAAACGGTGTAGTACTCCTCTAACTTGAACTTCCGGGCTTTGAGCTCGACACCGTTATACCACCAGGTTAACGCTCTTTCCCTCCAGTTTGCTTCCATCAGTGTAGATTTGAACCGCACCGTCCCTCTCAAGCGACTGCACTTCTTCCTCGCTCGTCAGACAGGCAAAGCTGCACTCATGTTCTTGTGCTGGGTGAACATTTAAAAGGTAGTTGGTCTTCTGCTCTACCGGTCGGTCCTTCAGAATTGGCAGTGGCTTTCCTTTCTTTATCACGTATAGTGTTGCCACCTCCTTAACTCTCAAGTCAAGTGGCAGCAGCCCTGTTAGAATAAGAGCAGAGTTCATCGAGACCGTCCGGTAGGCTTTGCTGATCTTCTGCGCAAACCCTCTCAGAATTGTGTTCAGCTGATTTTGGACATAAATCTTTTCTGCTGCGTTAGCCCACACACTTGCGGCGTAAAGAATTATGGGTTCTATGACTGCAGTGTAAATAATCCTGACCACTTCAGGGTTTAGTCCCTATGTCGCTTTGGCCGCGGATGATAGCTGCCTGAAAATGTTGGCTGCCTTCTTGCAGATATATGTGACATGGCTCCGGAACGTTCTTTTGCTGTCGATTATTAATCCTAGTATTTTCATCTCCTCCACCAGTTGGATGTCCGTGCCTCCCATGTGCAGCCGTGGTGTGTCGTATTTTAACTTTTTTGTTAGCAGCATACCATTGGTTTTATGAGGCGCAAATTTCAGCTTATTACGACCTCCCCACTGCTGCACACGTGCTAGGCAGGCATTGGCTTCCGTCTCGATTTCTAGAGCTGTCTTTGCTGAAAATACTAGGATGACATCGTCTGCGAACGCTTGACAGTACGTTCCTGTCTTTTCTACTTCGTCCAAAAGCGGGTCCAGCAATAAATTCCAAAAAGTTGGCCCTGCTATTGAACCTTGTACACATCCCTTCGTGGTCTTCTTCGCATACTCCTCCCTGGCGTACCTGACCCTGACTTTTCTGTCCTCGAGGTAGTTGCTCACTAGACGTCGGAGATTGCAGGGGCAGTTCTTTTGACCGCTGGCCACCAGGCGCTATCAAACGCTCCCTCGATGTCCAGCGATACAACTACCTCGAGGTTTTTAGCTCTTATCTCTTCATCAATATGTTTCATCATGTCGTACAGCGCGTCTTCTGTGCAGCGCTGTGGGACAAAACCATATGGTTTGAGATTCAGCTGGGGTAACAGGTGCCACCTCAATCTTTTCACCATCATTTTTTCAAGGATTTTCCCTAGTACCGACAATAGTCCAATCGGCCGGTATGCTTTAGGTTGGGTGTAGTCATCCTTGTTTGGCTTTCTAAGGACTACCACTATTGCCTCTTTCCATTTGCTGGGGTAGTGGGATAGCCGGAGACATGCATTCGTTATGGCTAAGAATACTTCCTCATCTGTTCCGATGGCTGCTGCACATATGTCCGCTGTGAAGCCATCCGGCCTTGGTGCCTTTTTAGGTTTAAAGCTTTTTGTGGCATATCGGAGTTCAGCTAACGTAAAGTATGGGTCCCATTTGTCTTCCGCTCTTGTCGCTTAAGGATCAGCCGGATCCAAGTGAACGGAAGCTTACGGGACGGCGCGCCTCGTTTAAGCCCGATAATAACTTCTCATACGTGGGATCTTATTGTCGAGCAACTAATGGACTGACAGGGGGGGGCCCCTCCGCGTGTCCCTATGGGGCACTGTGGATGGGGCAAGCATGGTGGGCTCGTGGAGGAGCACCATGGGAGGGCCGGGGCGGTGTATGCTGCTCCGGTGGGCTTGCGCGTCCCAATGATCTTCTAGGCTATGCCGGCAGGTATACCCATACCGGACAGGCTTGGAGGGAAGGATCAGCGCAAGTGGAGGGGGCGCCCTTTTTAGGGCGCAGATGAGGCCTCGGCGTGGCCCTTTATGGGCCCGTCGGGCGAGCGGGGAGTGTGCCCTTTTCAGGGCGCACTGTGGAGTGAGGGCTGGGGCGGCATTGGCTGCTCTGGTCGGCTTGCGTGTCGAAATGATCTTCAAGGCTATACCGGCAGGGCTACCCATACCGGGCAGGCTTGGAGGGAGGGATTAGCGCAAGTGGAGGGGGCGCCCTTTTCAGGGCGTGGATGACGGCTTGGCGAGGCCCTTTTCAGGGTCCGTCTTGCGAGGTGAGTGTGCCCTTTTCAGGGCGCACTGTGGAGAGAGGGCTTGCGTGTCCCAATGATCTTCAAGGCTATACCGGCAGGGCTACCCATACCGGGCAGGCTTGGAGGGAGGGACAGCGTAAGTTGGAGGGGGCGCCCTTTTCAGGGCGCGTTTGTGGGGTCACTAGCGGAGATCGGGGAACTCCGCCGGCTTGCACGGCCTCACACATGGCCGGGGCTCGGCTGGTTTCCGGGCCACCCGTCGGGGTGAGATGGTGAATGCTAACGCGACCCCATCTTGCCCCACTGTGGCGGGGGACTTAACCGGGGGGTTTTAGTGGGTTCGAGTCCCACATACCCCCTTCCGTCATCCCCATGGCGGAAGGGAAATGCGTGGGCATTTCCCCCCCCAAAAAAAAAAAAAAAAGGTTGCCGTCGGCCCGGTTGGGACTGGGGAGATTGCATGAAAAGTAGCTCCACGCTCTAAAATTCGCAAAATAGGAAAAATTGCACCGAATTCAACGTGTGATATACCAAAAGACGAGAAAAGTGAAGGCGCACACGATAGTGAAAATTTCGTGGCGCTAAGTGTCATAAGTGCGAAGTTATTCACAAAAAAGTGTTATTCACAAAAAAGTGTATATTTGAAAATTTTAAAAATTTTAAAACTTCAAAGTGGAATATCTAGTGACTCTCAGCGATGACCTCCTGATTTCAAAGTGCCTTTGGAAAGGCCTTCTGGAGACCTACAATCCGACACTTTTGCTATATTTTTCCGTGCAGGAGCGCGGAAAAAATGGCAAAAAAACAAGTACCACGTGGCCATGAGGTCATTGACCCAGGGCTGCTGGACAAGGACTGATCACGGGGCTACAAGGACACCATCGCAAGGACAACGGAGGCACTTAAAAATGCGCGCCGCGACTCATGGCTACGTGCGGGGCCTTGGGTCGCCTTTTACCAAACGTCGGTGGGCCGAATGCGGCTTGCCAGCGAATTTGGGATCTTATTGTTGAGCAACTAATGGACTAACGGGGGGGGCGCCCTTTTCAGGGCGCGGATGACGGCTTGACGAGGCCCTTTTCAGGGCCCGTCGGGAGGAGGCGAGTGTGCCCTTTTCAGGGCGCACTGTGGAGGGAGGGCCAGGGCGGCATTCGCTGCTCTGGTCGACTTGCGTGTCCCAATGATCTTCAAGCCTATACCGGCAGGGCTACCCATACCGGGCAGGCTTGGAGGGAGGGACAGCGTAAGTTGGAGGGGGCGCGTTTGTGGGGTCACTGGCGGAGATCGGGGAACTCCGCCGGCTTGCACGGCCCCACACATGGCCGGGGCCCGGGTGGTTCCCAGGCCACCCGTCGCCCTTTTCAGGGCGCGAATGAGGGCCCGGCGAGGCCCTTTTTAGGGCCCGTTGGGCGGACGGAGTGTGCCCTTTTCAGGGCGCACTGTGGCGGGAGGGCTGGGGCGGCATTCGCTGCTCTGGTCGGCTTGCGTTTCCCAATGATCTTCAAGGCTATACCGGCAGGTCTAACCATACCGGGCAGGCTTGGAGGGAGGGATCAGCGTAAGTGGAGGGGGCGCCCTTTTCAGGGCGCGGATGAGGGCTTGCGTGTCCCAATGATCTTCAAGGCTATACCGGCAGGGCTACCCATACCGGGCAGGCTTGGAGGGAGGGACAGCGTAAGTTGGAGGGGGCGCCCTTTTCAGGGCGCGTTTGTGGGGTCACTGGCGGAGATCGGGGAACTCCGCCGGCTTGCACGGCCCCACACATGGCCGGGGCTCGGCTGGTTTCCGGGCCACCCGTCGGGGTAAGATGGTGAATGCTAACGCGACCCCATCTTGCCCCACTATGGCGGGGGACTTAACCGGGGGGGTTTTAGTGGGTTCGAGTCCCACATACCCCCTTCCGTCATCCCCATGGCGGAAGGGAAATGCGTGGGCATTTCCCCCCCTCAAAAAAAAAAAAAAAGGTTAGGTTTTGGGGTGGGGTATGAGTGTACAGCTTCGGGAACTGTTCGACGAATGTCTCACGTCAGGACGGTTCCCGAAGCTGTGGAAGGACGGCAAGTTGTGCCTGTTGCGGAAGGAGGGTCGTGCTGTAGACTCGCCTTCCGCATACAGGCCAATAGTGCTGCTGGATGACACGGGGAAGCTACTGGAGAGAGTAGTTGCTTCCCGTGTCATCCGGCACCTAGAGGGGACTGGGCCTGGGCTGTCGCAGGCCCAGTATGGGTTCAGAGCGGGGCGGTCTACAATAGACGCCCTGCTCTGGCTCAAGGGGTGGACCCAAGAGGCGGTCCACGGGAGGGACAAGGTGTTGGCTGTCTCGCTCGACATAGCCAACGCCTTCAACAGCCTGCCGCATGGAACAATACGGGAGGCGCTCCTCTATCATGGAGTGCCCCTGTATTTGCGGCGGCTGTTGGCGGACTACCTCCAGGACCGCGAAGTCCTGGTGGAAGGACGCGACGGCTTGAGACACCGTCGCGTCGTCCGCGGTGTTCCGCAGGGGTCGGTGCTGGGACCGCTCCTGTGGAACATTGGCTACGACTGGGTGCTCCGTGGCACGCTTCCCGCAAATATGCGGGTGGCGTGTTACGCGGACGACACCCTGGTCGTAGTCAGGGGGAGGGACCTCAGGGAAGCGATGCGGTTGGCTACGGTGGGCACCACCATCGTAGTCGATCGCATACGCTCCCTGGGACTGGAGGTAGCCCTCTCCAAGACTGAGGCCCTCTTGTTCCATGGGCCTCGGGGGGGACCCCCTCCAGGAACGAGGATATTCCTGGACGGGGTCCTGGTCCGGGTTGGGACCCAGATGAAATATCTGGGTCTCATCCTGGACGGGAGGTGGACTTTTGGGGCCCATTTTACCCAGCTGGCCCCAAGAGTCCTGGGAGCCGCGGCCGCTTTAGGGAGGCTGCTGCCCAACGTGGGCGGCCCGAGCGCCACATGTCGCCGGCTGTACTCCGGAGTAATCCGGAGTATGGCCCTGTACGGGGCACCTGTCTGGGTGGACGCCCTCAGTCGCGGGAATATGACCCTGCTGCGACGTCCGCAGCGGGTCATAGCGACGAGGGCGATCCGCGGATACCGGACGGTGTCCTGGACGGCAGCGTGCGTGCTGGCCGGTGATCCCCCCTGGGCTCTCCAAGCGGAGATCCTCGCCGAAGTGTATCACTTCGTGGTGGCGAGGAGATCCGAAGGGGAGTTCCCGGTGTGGGAGGAGGTCGCACGCATGCGGCGGCAGGCGCGGGCTGCCTTGTTGCGGCGGTGGGCGGAGGACCTGGCTCCACCGGTCCCTGGTCAGAGGACGGTGGAGGCCATTAGACCGGTCCTCCGGGGTTGGGTGCGGCGGCGGTTCGGGTCGCTGACTTGGTGCAGGTGCTTTCCGGGCATGGATGCTTCGGAAAGTATCTGCACCAAATCGCGAGACGGGAGGCGACCCCGGCCTGCCACGAATGTGGGGCGCCGGAGGATACGGCGCTCCACACGCTGGAGGTGTGTGCCGCGTGGGGTCCCATGCGGCACACGCTTTCAGCGATCCTGGGCCGGGACCTCTCTCTGCCGAGCGTGGTAAGTGCCATGCTCGGCGGAGAGAGGGAGTGGCAGGCGATGGTCTCCTTCTGCGAAGCCGTTATGTCGCAGAAGGAGGCCGCTGAGCGGATCAGAGAGGATGACGCCCGCTCTGATCCGCTCCGGCGCAGACGTACAGGAGGACGAAGGGGGCGGTTCGCCCGCCTTCTTCTTCCTCCGTAGTGGGGTCACTGGCGGAGAGTCGGGGGACTCTCTGCCGGCTTGCACGGCCCCACACGTCTGAGGGGTAACCTATGGTGAGTAGGTTACCCCTCCTTGAGGCCGAGGCCCGGACCGGTTCCCGGGCCGCCCGCCGGGACGAGATGGTGAATGCTAACGCGACCCCATCTCGTCCCACTACGGCGGTGGACTGCTCACCGGGGGGGTTTTTAGTGGGTTCGAGTCCCACATACCCCCTTCCGTCACCCCCATGGCGGAAGGGAAATGCGTGGGCATTTCCCCCCCCCTCAAAAAAAAAAAAAAAAAAGGTTTTGGGGTGGGGTGCCATGTCAGTCAACCTTCTCGTGTGCCTGTAGGCTCTTGTCGCTTGTCGATCAGCCGGATCCAAGTGAACGGAAGCTTACGGGACGGTGCGCCTCGGTTAAGCCCGATAATAACTTCTCATACGTGGGATCTTATTGTCGAGCAACTAATGGACTGACAGGGGGGGGGCCCTCCGCGTGTCCCTATGGGGCACTGTGGATGGGCCAAGCATGGTGGGCTCGTGGAGGAGCACCATGGGAGGGCCGGGGCGGTGTATGCTGCTCCGGTGGGCTTGCGCGTCCCAATGATCTTCAAGGCTATGCCGGCAGGTATACCCATACCGGACAGGCTTGGAGGGAGGGATCAGCGCAAGCGCAGGGGGGGCCCTTTTTAGGGCGCGGATGAGGGCTCGGCGTGGCCCTTTATGGGCCCGTCGGGCGAGCGGGGAGTGTGCCCTTTTCAGGGCGCACTGTGGAGGGAGGGCTGGGGCGGCATTTGCTGCTCTGGTCGGCTTGCGTGTCCCAATGATCTTCAAGGCTATACCGGCAGGGCTACCCATACCGGGCAGGCTTGGAGGGAGGGATCAGCGTAAGTGGAGGGGGCGCCCTTTTCAGGGCGCGGATGAGGGCCCGGCGAGGCCCTTTTCAGGGCCCGTTGGGCGGACGGAGTGTGCCCTTTTCAGGGCGCACTGTGGCGGGAGGGCTGGGGCGGCATTCGCTGCTCTGGTCGGCTTGCGTGTCCCAATGATCTTCAAGGCTATACCGGCAGGGCTACCCATACCGGGCAGGCTTGGAGGGAGGGATCAGCGTAAGTGGAGGGGGCGCCCTTTTCAGGGCGCGGATGAGGGCTTGCGTGTCCCAATGATCTTCAAGGCTATACCGGCAGGGCTACCCATACCGGGCAGGCTTGGAGGGAGGGACAGCGTAAGTTGGAGGGGGCGCCCTTTTCAGGGCGCGGATGAGGGCTTGCGTGTCCCAATGATCTTCAAGGCTATACCGGCAGGGCTACCCATACCGGGCAGGCTTGGAGGGAGGGATCAGCGTAAGTGGAGGGGGCGCCCTTTTCAGGGCGCGGATGAGGGCTTGCGTGTCCCAATGATCTTCAAGGCTATACCGGCAGGGCTACCCATACCGGGCAGGCTTGGAGGGAGGGACAGCGTAAGTTGGAGGGGGCGCCCTTTTCAGGGCGCGGATGAGGGCTCGGCGTGGCCCTTTATGGGCCCGTCGGGCGAGCGGGGAGTGTGCCCTTTTCAGGGCGCACTGTGGCGGGAGGGCTGGGGCGGCATTCGCTGCTCTGGTCGGCTTGCGTGTCTCAATGATCTTCAAGGCTATACCGGCAGGGCTACCCATACCGGGCAGGCTTGGAGAGAGGGATCAGCGTAAGTGGAGGGGGCGCCCTTTTCAGGGCGCGGATGAGGGCTTGCGTGTCCCAATGATCTTCAAGGCTATACCGGCAGGGCTACCCATACCGGGCAGGCTTGGAGGGAGGGACAGCGTAAGTTGGAGGGGGCGCCCTTTTCAGGGCGCGGATGAGGGCTTGCGTGTCCCAATGATCTTCAAGGCTATACCGGCAGGGCTACCCATACCGGGCAGGCTTGGAGGGAGGGACAGCGTAAGTTGGAGGGGGCGCCCTTTTCAGGGCGCGTTTGTGGGGTCACTGGCGGAGATCGGGGGACTCCGCCGGCTTGCACGGCCCCACACATGGCCGGGGCCCGGCTGGTTTCCGGGCCACCCGTCGGGGTGAGATGGTGAATGCTAACGCGACCCCATCTTGCCCCACTATGGCGGGGGACTTAACCGGGGGGGTTTTAGTGGGTTCGAGTCCCACATACCCACATGCGTGGGCATTTCCCCCCCTCAAAAAAAAAAAAAAAAAGGTTTTGGGGTGGGGTGCCATGTCAGTCAACCTTCTCGTGTGCCTGTAGGCTCTTGTCGCTTGTCGATCAGCCGGATCCAAGTGAACGGAAGCTTACGGGACGGTGCGCCTCGTTTAAGCCCGATAATAACTTCTCATACGTGGGATCTTATTGTCGAGCAACTAATGGACTGACAGGGGGGGGGCCCTCCGCGTGTCCCTATGGGGCACTGTGGATGGGCCAAGCATGGTGGGCTCGTGGAGGAGCACCATGGGAGGGCCGGGGCGGTGTATGCTGCTCCGGTGGGCTTGCGCGTCCCAATGATCTTCAAGGCTATGCCGGCAGGTATACCCATACCGGACAGGCTTGGAGGGAGGGATCAGCGCAAGCGGAGGGGGCGCCCTTTTTAGGGCGCGGATGAGGGCTCGGCGTGGCCCTTTCTGGGCCCGTCGGGCGAGCGGGGAGTGTGCCCTTTTCAGGGCGCACTGTGGAGGGAGGGCTGGGGCGGCATTTGCTGCTCTGGTCGGCTTGCGTGTCCCAATGATCTTCAAGGCTATACCGGCAGGGCTACCCATACCGGGCAGGCTTGGAGGGAGGGATCAGCGTAAGTGGAGGGGGCGCCCTTTTCAGGGCGCGGATGAGGGCCCGGCGAGGCCCTTTTCAGGGCCCGTTGGGCGGACGGAGTGTCCGTTGTCCACTAGCTGCGGTCCGCAAGCTAGCTGCGGCAGGGCACGTCGTAGTCGGATGGGTCTCGGCGCGGGTCGACTATCTGACCTCGCGGCCGCTTCAGTGCTTCCGGTGCTTGGAGTACGGACACGTACGCAGCATGTGTCAGAGCACAGTGGACCGCACAAACTTGTGCTACGCGTGCGGCGAACCCGACCATCGGGCAAGCCAGTGCACGCGTCCGCGCAAGTGGCGCAGGACCTTCTCCTGCAAACCCTCGCGCAGAGATCGGTTGCACTTGCCGTAGTGGCGGAGGCCTATTGTACCCCCAGCCATCCTCGCTGGTTCGGGGACGATATGGGCTCCGTCGCTATTTACTGGGCTGGTGGCGAAGGTGACCCCCACTGTGCCCTTATAGAGAAGGGACAGGGCTTCGTGGCCACGGAGTGGGGTCATATAGCCGTTGTGGGCTGACAGACAGAGAGCTGGGGGCGGTTTGGGGTTCCCAACTGCCCCCGGGACGTGCGAGGCGTTGTGTTACAGCGCCTGCCCCGCAAGGGGCGTAGCGGAATCCCCTGGACCAGGAAACAGGGGACCTTTCGGGCCCGCGGGTGGTCGGAGTGAGGGCTCTGGCTATCCTCCTCAAGCGGGCCTCGGGAGGGCGGCGGTACATCGTGGCATGTGCCGCCGTTTAGCACCGCGAGGGTGCTGGGGGTGGTTTGGGGTTCCCAACTGCCCCTGGGACGTGCGAAGGGCGTTATGCGAGAGGGGCACCGGTGCGTTCCTTTTGGAGATCCCGGAGCCCCTTGACATGCATCGAGGCCGGCCACCGGGGGGGTTTTAGTGAGTCCACGAGTCCGTGAACCTCACATAACCCTATCACACCCTCAATGTGGTAGGGTATCTGTTAGCAGATTTCCCCCTCGTCACCAAAAAAAAAAAAAAAAAGGTTAGGTTAGGTTAGGTTAGGTTTGGGGTGCCATGGGGTGCCATGTCAGTCAACCTTCTCGTGTGCCTGTAGGCTCTTGTCGCTTGTCGATCAGCCGGATCCAAGTGAACGGAAGCTTACGGGACGGTGCGCCTCGTTTAAGCCCGATAATAACTTCTCATACGTGGGATCTTATTGTCGAGCAACTAATGGACTGACAGGGGGGGGCCCTCCGCGTGTCCCTATGGGGCACTGTGGATGGGCCAAGCATGGTGGGCTCGTGGAGGAGCACCATGGGAGGGCCGGGGCGGTGTATGCTGCTCCGGTGGGCTTGCGCGTCCCAATGATCTTCAAGGCTATGCCGGCAGGTATACCCATACCGGACAGGCTTGGAGGGAGGGATCAGCGCAAGTGGAGGGGGCGCCCTTTTTAGGGCGCG
This sequence comes from Perizoma affinitatum, assembly GCA_961405105.1. Lineage (NCBI taxonomy): Eukaryota > Metazoa > Arthropoda > Insecta > Lepidoptera > Geometridae > Perizoma > Perizoma affinitatum. Next base: position 13,105,780 of record OY560199.1, read on the forward strand.
GATGAGGGCTCGGCGTGGCCCTTTATGGGCCCGTCGGGCGCGCGGGGAGTGTGCCCTTTTCAGGGCGCACTGTGGAGGGAGGGCTGGGGCGGCATTTGCTGCTCTGGTCGGCTTGCGTGTCCCAATGATCTTCAAGGCTATACCGGCAGGGCTACCCATACCGGGCAGGCTTGGAGGGAGGGATAGCGTAAGTTGGAGGGGGCGCCCTTTTCAGGGCGCGTTTGAGGGCCCGGCGAGGCCCTTTTCAGGGCCCGTCGGGCGGACGGTGTGTGCCCTTTTCAGGGCGCACTGTGGAGGGAGGGCCGGGGCGGCATTCGCTGCTCTGGTCGGCTTGCGTGTCCCAATGATCTTCAAGGCTATACCGGCAGGTCTACCCATACCGGGCAGGCTTGGAGGGAGGGATCAGCGTAAGTGGAGGGGGCGCCCTTTTCAGGGCGCGGATGAGGGCTTGCGTGTCCCAATGATCTTCAAGGCTATACCGGCAGGGCTACCCATACCGGGCAGGCTTGGAGGGAGGGACAGCGTAAGTTGGAGGGGGCGCCCTTTTCAGGGCGCGGATGAGGGCTTGCGTGTCCCAATGATCTTCAAGGCTATACCGGCAGGGCTACCCATACCGGGCAGGCTTGGAGGGAGGGACAGCGTAAGTTGGAGGGGGCGCCCTTTTCAGGGCGCGTTTGTGGGGTCACTGGCGGAGATCGGGGGACTCCGCCGGCTTGCACGGCCCCACACATGGCCGGGGCCCGGCTGGTTTCCGGGCCACCCGTCGGGGTGAGATGGTGAATGCTAACGCGACCCCATCTTGCCCCACTATGGCGGGGGACTTAACCGGGGGGGTTTTAGTGGGTTCGAGTCCCACATACCCCCTTCCGTCATCCCCATGGCGGAAGGGAAATGCGTGGGCATTTCCCCCCCTCAAAAAAAAAAAAAAAAAAAAAAAAGGTTTGGGGTGCCATGTCAGTCAACCTTCTCGTGTGCCTGTAGGCTCTTGTCGCTTGTCGATCAGCCGGATCCAAGTGAACGGAAGCTTACGGGACGGTGCGCCTCGTTTAAGCCCGATAATAACTTCTCATACGTGGGATCTTATTGTCGAGCAACTAATGGACTGACAGGGGGGGGCTCTCCGCGTGTCCCTATGGGGCACTGTGGATGGGCCAAGCATGGTGGGCTCGTGGAGGAGCACCATGGGAGGGCCGGGGCGGTGTATGCTGCTCCGGTGGGCTTGCGCGTCCCAATGATCTTCAAGGCTATGCCGGCAGGTATACCCATACCGGACAGGCTTGGAGGGAGGGATCAGCGCAAGCGGAGGGGGCGCCCTTTTTTAGGGCGCGGATGAGGGCTCGGCGTGGCCCTTTATGGGCCCGTCGGGCGAGCGGGGAGTGTGCCCTTTTCAGGGCGCACTGTGGAGGGAGGGCTGGGGCGGCATTTGCTGCTCTGGTCGGCTTGCGTGTCCCAATGATCTTCAAGGCTATACCGGCAGGTATACCCATACCGGACAGGCTTGGAGGGAGGGATCAGCGCAAGTGGAGGGGGCGCCCTTTTTTTTTTTTTTTTTTTTTTTTTTTAGGGCGCGGATGAGGGCTCGGCGTGGCCCTTTATGGGCCCGTCGGGCGAGCGGGGAGTGTGCCCTTTTCAGGGCGCACTGTGGCGGGAGGGCTGGGGCGGCATTCGCTGCTCTGGTCGGCTTGCGTTTCCCAATGATCTTCAAGGCTATACCGGCAGGTCTAACCATACCGGGCAGGCTTGGAGGGAGGGATCAGCGTAAGTGGAGGGGGCGCCCTTTTCAGGGCGCGGATGAGGGCTTGCGTGTCCCAATGATCTTCAAGGCTATACCGGCAGGTTTACCCATACCGGGCAGGCTTGGAGGGAGGGATCAGCGTAAGTGGAGGGGGCGCCCTTTTCAGGGCGCGGATGAGGGCCCGGCGAGGCCCTTTTTAGGGCCCGTTGGGCGGACGGAGTGTGCCCTTTTCAGGGCGCACTGTGGCGGGAGGGCTGGGGCGGCATTCGCTGCTCTGGTCGGCTTGCGTTTCCCAATGATCTTCAAGGCTATACCGGCAGGTCTAACCATACCGGGCAGGCTTGGAGGGAGGGATCAGCGTAAGTGGAGGGGGCGCCCTTTTCAGGGCGCGGATGAGGGCTTGCGTGTCCCAATGATCTTCAAGGCTATACCGGCAGGGCTACCCATACCGGGCAGGCTTGGAGGGAGGGACAGCGTAAGTTGGAGGGGGCGCCCTTTTCGGGGCGCGTTTGTGGGGTCACTGGCGGAGATCGGGGAACTCCGCCGGCTTGCACGGCCCCACACATGGCCGGGGCTCGGCTGGTTTCCGGGCCACCCGTCGGGGTAAGATGGTGAATGCTAACGCGACCCCATCTTGCCCCACTATGGCGGGGGACTTAACCGGGGGGGTTTTAGTGGGTTCGAGTCCCACATACCCCCTTCCGTCATCCCCATGGCGGAAGGGAAATGCGTGGGCATTTCCCCCCCTCAAAAAAAAAAAAAAAAAAAAAAAAAAAAAAAAAAAAAAAAAAGGTTAGGTTAGGTTAGGTTAGGTTAGGTTAGGTTAGGTTAGGTTAGGTTAGGTTAGGTTAGGTTAGGTTAGGTTCCACGGACCTGGGGTGCCATGTCAGTCAACCTTCTCGTGTGCCTGTAGGCTCTTGTCGCTTGTCGATCAGCCGGATCCAAGTGAACGGAAGCTTACGGGACGGTGCGCCTCGTTTAAGCCCGATAATAACTTCTCATACGTGGGATCTTATTGTCGAGCAACTAATGGACTGACAGGGGGGGGCCCCTCCGCGTGTCCCTATGGGGCACTGTGGATGGGGCAAGCATGGTGGGCTCGTGGAGGAGCACCATGGGAGGGCCGGGGCGGTGTATGCTGCTCCGGTGTGCTTGCGCGTCCCAATGATCTTCAAGGCTATGCCGGCAGGTATACCCATACCGGACAGGCTTGGAGGGAGGGATCAGCGCAACTGGAGGGGGCGCCCTTTTAAGGGCGCGGATGAGGGCTCGGCGTGGCCCTTTATGGGCCCGTCGGGCGAGCGGGGAGTGTGCCCTTTTCAGGGCGCACTGTGGCGGGAGGGCTGGGGCGGCATTCGCTGCTCTGGTCGGCTTGCGTGTCTCAATGATCTTCAAGGCTATACCGGCAGGGCTACCCATACCGGGCAGGCTTGGAGGGAGGGATCAGCGTAAGTGGAGGGGGCGCCCTTTTCAGGGCGCGGATGAGGGCTCGGCGTGGCCCTTTATGGGCCCGTCGGGCGAGCCGGTAGTGTGCCCTTTTCAGGGCGCACTGTGGTGGGAGGGCCGGGGCGGCATTCGCTGCTCTGGTCGGCTTGCGTGTCCCAATGATCTTCAAGGCTATACCGGCAGGTATACCCATACCGGGCAGGCTTGGAGAGAGGGATCAGCGTAAGTGGAGGGGGCGCCCTTTTCAGGGCGCGGATGAGGGCTTGCGTGTCCCAATGATCTTCAAGGCTATACCGGCAGGGCTACCCATACCGGGCAGGCTTGGAGGGAGGGACAGCGTAAGTTGGAGGGGGCGCCCTTTTCAGGGCGCGGATGAGGGCTTGCGTGTCCCAATGATCTTCAAGGCTATACCGGCAGGGCTACCCATACCGGGCAGGCTTGGAGGGAGGGACAGCGTAAGTTGGAGGGGGCGCCCTTTTCAGGGCGCGTTTGTGGGGTCACTGGCGGAGATCGGGGGACTCCGCCGGCTTGCACGGCCCCACACATGGCCGGGGCTCGGCTGGTTTCCGGGCCACCCGTCGGGGTAAGATGGTGAATGCTAACGCGACCCCATCTTGCCCCACTATGGCGGGGGACTTAACCGGGGGGGTTTTAGTGGGTTCGAGTCCCACATACCCCCTTCCGTCATCCCCATGGCGGAAGGGAAATGCGTGGGCATTTCCCCCCCTCAAAAAAAAAAAAAAAAAAAAAAAAAAAAAAAAAAAAAAAAAAAAAAAAAAAAAAGGTTCCACGGACCTGCTGGGTTGTCCCAGTGGGCGGAGAGGTGTACTCCGACGTGGCGCGTCCCCGGGTGGCGGATAGGGGTATGGCTCTCTTTTGGGAGTTACCGGTTTACCGGCGCGGACCAAACACCGGTGATGGCTTGCGCGTCCCAATGACCTTCAAGGCTATGCCGGCAGGTATACCCATACCGGACAGGCTTGGAGGGAGGGACTAGCGCAAGTTGGAGGGGGCGCCCTTGTTAGGGCGTGTTTCCGTCTTTCGGAAACGTGAGGCGGACCCCAATCCTAAGTTTCGATGCTCGGCGATAGGATGAATGGCTGCAGGGGTAATGCAGTCCCTAGAGCATCAACCCAACCCAGGCTGTCGAGCCTTAAAACTGACAAACCCAAAAAACTATGGCGGATTGTAATAAAAACTTACTACTCCAGGTGGGTACCGTCAGCACTGCTGGCGGAGAATCCCACCCTCCTTCGGGAGGCAGCCCCTCGTATTCTGGGGGGGGCAGCAACCGCTTTGGGAGCCTCGGCTCTCACACCGACGACAATTTTGGAATGAACATTGACACCGATTACACGAATTTGAAGGAGCCGCGAGTAGTCTTAACCCGTTGTGGGGAGATGAAAGCGAAAGATGATGATCTGCCGTTTGCTGCGGCAAAAATGGCGAATTTGTCGGACACGGACTCTGACGCAAGCCTGCACACGGTTGCGTCCCGGGGTTCTGGTATGTTATCGCCTGGAGGGGGCCGTTTCTGGCGAAAGCGCCAATGGGATGAGGCTAGTTCTGAAAACGGAGATGAAAATGCGACGCCACCTAAAGCGTCAACCAGAAAGGGACGTGGACGTCCTCCCAGTACGGGAAAATATGTAGGTCTGGCTAGAGCCCAGTCAGAGCTGAATGCTCTTAAGCGAGAGGAATTTCGTCGCAAGGCAGAAGAGGAAGTTACTGCTCAAGTGGTCAAGGCAAAGCGCTCCGTAGTAGCCCCACCAGTGTGCATCGAAGAGAACAGCGGGCTGGCTTCTGACCTGAATAAACAGGTCCTGGATGCAACGGAGGTTATTTTGAAGGTAGCAACCAAATCGGGAAACCTTAAGGGCACATTTGTTGCTGCCCTCAAAGAAGCAGCGGGATCAATTAAGGCGGCTGTAGGAGCGCTCTACAACCGCTCAGTCTCGGAGGAAACTGCGAAGCTCCAAGCAGACAACACCCGCTTACGCGCTGAGATGGCGGAGCTTCGCAAGGAATTGGGCGAGATCAAAGCCACATTGGCGCAAGCTCCCGTGAGCATGGAAAAACTGCCTTCAGTGAGCCTGGATCGTTCCTCGACTTCTCGAGTGAATGTTGACCAGCAAGAGGAAATGACGCGCTCAATTATCATGCAAGTCGGCAGCATGATCAATGCGAGGTTTGAAGGACTGGAGGAGAGATTGCTCCCGGAAAAACGGCTCAGACCTCCTTTAGCTGCGGATAAGCGAAAAGAAGCTCAAGCTGTTGTACCTGTTACAGCAGAGCAGACAAAGGGGAAGGCTGACCAAGCCATAACGAAGAAAAAGGGGAAGAATAAGTCAGGTCTCACCAATACTGTGATCACCCAAGAAGCGCCTTGCGAGCTGACACCAGCATCGGTAGCCACTGACCAAGCCTGGACTAAAGTGGTCAAACGGGGCAAAACTAAAAACAAGACGGCCTCTCAACAGACGACCAAAGCACTACCGACCATCTCGGTCACTGCTAAACCGAAAAGACGACCTACTCCGGTAAAATTGCGCCCCCCTCGTACTGCAGCAGTGGTTATTACTCTGCAGCCCGGAGCCGAGGAGAAAGGCGAAACATATGCCAAGGTACTGGCGGAGGCCAAGGCTAAGGTGGATCTAGCCAGCTGCGGTATCACCAGCCTGAAGTTTCGGAAAGCCGCCACCGGAGCTCGCATCCTTGAAGTGACAGGAGGAGAAATGAGTGCTGAAAAAGCTGACTCTTTGGCTCAAAAACTAAGACAAGCCTTGAGCGAGGAGGTCGCAAAGGTCTCCAGACCTACTAAGTGTGCAGAGTTCCGGATTTCAGGTCTGGATGACTCAGTGTTTAGGGAAGACATAGTGGCCGCAGTAGCGCAGCGTGGATGCTGCCCGGAGGACATGGTCAAGGTAGGAGTTATTAGACGTACTCACCAGGGCACCGGTGTTGCATTGGTGAGCTGTCCAGTGGCTGCTGCTAAAAAGTTGGGAGAAGAAGGCCGCCTATTAGTCGGTTGGGTTTCTGCTCGAATAGAAATGGTGCAGCCCAGGCCGATGAGATGTTATCGGTGCCTACAAAATGGACATGTCCGTGCCCAGTGCACTGAAGAGATTGACCGCAGTGAGGAGTGTTACCGATGTGGACAGCATGGCCATAAGTCATCCGTGTGCACGGCTCAGCCAAAGTGCTCAATTTGTGCAGCGGCGAACAGACCGTCAGCGCACAGGCTTGGAAGCAAAGCGTGTACTCCTCCTAAATCAAAGAGAAGGCGGGCTTTGGGGGATAGAAACATCCCAGCCACCACGTCGACAGCAACCAGTTGCCCCCCGACCCAAACGGTGGGAGAGGAGGTTCAGATGGATATTTTATAGGATGGCTCTACGATTCCTACAGGCGAATCTCAACCACTCCGCTGGTGCTCAGGATCTTGTGATTCAGAGTATGGCGGAGTGGTTGATCGACATAGCAGCAATATCCGAGCCATACTTTATTCCTCCTAGAGACAACTGGGCAGGTGATATGGATGGACTCGTAACCATCGTCGCCAGAGGTATCACCTTCGATAGAGTCATGAAGAGCAAGGGATGTGTTGCGGCTTTTGTTGGAGGATTGGTAGTGGTGGCCGTATATTTCTCACCAAATAGGACCCTCTCTGAATTCGAGAGCTTCCTTGTTGATGTAGGGGCACTTGTAGGACGGAGTCATCCACATCCCGTGCTCGTCCTTGGAGATCTGAATGCTAAGTCAGCAGCTTGGGGGTCTCCCGTAACTAGTGTTCGTGGAGAAACTTTGGAGGAGTGGGCTCTCACCACCGGTCTCTTGGTCGTGAACCGTGGGTCAGAGTTCACTTGTATTCGGCAGCAGGGTGAGTCTATTGTGGATGTTACCTTTGCCAGCCCTTGCCTGGAGAGACGTATTCGATGTTGGGAGGTCGTGTCTAACCTGGAGACTCTTTCTGACCATCGTTACATCCGGTTCGAGGTCACACCATCTCCACAAAGTGGGCCGGTCAGATTGAATGCGCATAGCCGCAACCCGAGATGGGCTCTTAAACGCCTTGATCGGGATGCTCTGGAGGAGGCCTCCCTGGTCCAGGCCTGGGTGGCCGTGTCGAGGGGACAAGTGGAGATTGAGGTCGATGAAGAGGCGGAGTGGTTCCGCGGTGCAATGGTGCACATTTGCGACGCATCAATGCCAAGAGTTGGCCCTCATCCTGCTAAGCGACAGGTTTATTGGTGGACAGCAGAATTAGCGAAGCTCCGTGACGCATGTGTTGTAGCAAGACGCCAGTACACCAGGCAACGTAGAAAGCGACGTCGTGACGAAGAGCTAGAAGGGCAGCTGTACCATAGGTACAAGGAAGCCAAAGCGGCTTTGCAGCTGACCATTCTACAGGCAAAGAGTCAAGCCCGAGACGAGTTACTGGAGTCATTGAGTCGGGATCCGTGGGGAAGACCCTATAGAATGGTTAGAGGCAAGCTACGACCATGGGCCCCACCACTGACACAGAGCCTTGATCCTCAACTTCTGGGGAGGGTGGTATCAGCTTTGTTCCCCACGAGGGAAGAGCACACGCCACCAGCCATGGCACCACAAGGCGAGGAGAGTGACACGGACACCGAAGCGGCTGATGTGAATGAGGTCGAGCTGAGGATGGCGGTTCTGCGTCTCAAAGCAAAGAACACAGCCCCAGGCCCTGATGGTGTTCCTGGCCGAGCTTGGGTGATATCCCTGAGAGCCCTCGGTTCTCAGCTTCGGGGCTTGTTCAACGCCTGTCTGGCACAAGGGAAATTCCCGGGACGGTGGAAGACTGGCCGACTGGTGTTGCTCAAAAAAGATGGACGCTCTATAGATTCTCCTTCAGCTTACCGCCCTATCGTTCTTCTTGATGAGGTGGGTAAGCTGTTTGAGAGAATCATAGCTGGTCGCCTCATGGGTCATATTAATTGTGTTGGTCCAGACTTGAACGACAACCAGTTTGGGTTCCGTAGGGGGCGATCAACTGTGGACGCTATATTGCGAGTAAAGGTGGCTGCGGAAGAAGCAGTGTCCCGGGGCGAGGTTGTTCTGGCGGTGTCTCTTGACATCGCCAATGCGTTCAATACCTTGCCTTGGAGTTGCATCAGGGAGGCATTAAAATACCATCGAGTGCCCCGCTACCTACGCAATATAATTGACGATTATCTGACGAACCGATTCGTGTCATATAAAGGGCGAGAAGGAATTGACACCCAGCACAGAATGTCGTGTGGTGTTCCACAGGGTTCGGTTCTAGGACCGCTCCTGTGGAACATCGGTTATGACTGGGTGCTGCGAGGTGCTACCCTCTGGGGAATAAGTGTCACTTGTTACGCAGATGATACTCTGGTAACAGCGAGGGGGAAATCTCACCGTGAGGCTGCTATCCTTGCTACAGCAGGTGTAGCCCAGGTCGTGGACCGGATTAGGCGACTTGGTCTAGAAGTAGCATTGAACAAGTCGGAAGCTTTAAGCTTTCACGGGCCTAGGAATGGGCCACCAGCGGGATCTCATATAGTAGTAGGTGGTGTCCGCATCGACATCGAGTCCACGATGAAGTATCTGGGCTTGGTCCTCGACAGTCGATGGGACTTCAAATCCCACTTTAACAGACTAGCGCCTAAGTTAATGGGAACCGCAGCAGCTCTTGGAGGACTGCTGCCTAACATCAGAGGGGCGAAGGTGGGATGCCGGCGCCTATACCTGGGGGTTGTACGCTCCATGGCCATGTATGGAGCGCCGGTATGGGCCAACACTCTTAGCAGCCAGAACATTGCCGTACTGCGAAAACCACAAAGGGCGATGGCGATAAAGGTGATAAGGGGATACCGCACCATATCATTCGAGGCAGCTTGTCTCGTAGCAGGTTCGTTGCCGTGGGACTTAGATGCAAGAGGACTTGCTGCGATCTACTTCTGGCGAGAAGAGGAGAAAGCACGAGGTCAGCGCCCAGCATTAAGAGAGGTCGAAAGCAAAAGACTCGAGTTTTATAACTCGCTTGTAGAAGAATGGGGTAAGAGGCTGGAACAGCCAAGTGCCGGCCTCATAACTATCGGGGCAATTAGTCCGGTACTGCACGAGTGGCTCACTAGGGAGCATGGTTCAATGACCTTTCGGTTGACACAGGTTCTCACGGGACATGGCTGTTTCTCGAAGTACCTGTGCCGAATCGGCAAGGAACCGACTACTGCGTGTCATCATTGTAACTGTGCTGAAGATACGGCAATGCACACGTTGCAGGACTGTCCAGCCTGGGCTATCCCGCGACATGAACTTATGAGCACAGTAGGGCATGACCTGTCACTTCCGACTGTAGTTGCGGCTATGGTTGGTACTGAAGAGTCCTGGAAATCGATGATAGTCTTCTGCGAAGAAGTTATGTCGAAAAAGGAAGCTGCTGAAAGGGAAAGGGAGATCAACAACCCTATTCGCAGCAGGAGAGTTGGGCGTCGGAGGAGAAACCTCCACGCTCTTAGACCACCATAGAATGGCTTAGGCGGCAGCACGGGGGGAGTGCTGCCGACTACTAGTAAGCCCTAAGAGGGCGCGCGTGGAGGTTCCGCGCGCCTCTTACATTGAGATCAGAGGAGGCTCAAGCTTTTAAGCCGACGTCGTTGGGGCTATGGAAGAATGCGAAAGCGTACCCACAGCCCTGGCAGATGGCGTTAAGAAGAAACCCCGTGGGGTTTTAGCCGGTAAGAGTCCGGCATAACCCTTTGCCCCCCCCCAAGGCAAAGGGTATCCATGAGGATTTCCCCACGTATAAAAAAAAAAAAAAAAAAAAGGTTAGGTTAGGTTAGGTTAGGTTAGGTTAGGTTAGGTTAGGTTAGGTTAGGTTAGGTTAGGTTAGGTTAGGTTAGGTTAGGTTAGGTTAGGTTAGGTTAGGTTAGGTTAGGTTAGGTTAGGTTAGGTTAGGTTAGGTTAGGTTAGGTTAGGTTAGGTTAGGTTAGGTTAGGTTAGGTTAGGTTAGGTTAGGTTAGGTTAGGTTTTTTTTTTTTTTTTTTTTTTTTTTTTTTTTTTTTTTTTTTTTTTTTTTTTTTATTAAATATATACAAGTTCCTCCGATATTGTTTTCGGAGACTTTTTTATTCTTATTTTCTTACTTTTCAAGTTTATTTTAAGCTTCCACCTGTTTGGTGACTTTTTGTACAATTTTAACTTATACTAAATAGACTACTTGTAACTATAATATTTATACTGTTTTTGTATTGACTCTAATATAATATACAAAATATAATATATATAAATATACTATAAAATAAACATACTTATATTATTTATTTTTATTAATTACTTTTTTACAAATAGTTTTACAGAAGTTTAATAATTTATCTCTTTCTTTTGTTTTTAATATAGAATGTAGGGAGCCTCGCTCAACGCTAATTCCGATTTCTTGTTCAATATCGTATCGCTCTCTTCCAAATATTGGGCACTCGGTGATTATGTGCAGGACGTCTTCCTCCTTGCTCGGGTCGCAAGGGCACGCCGGGCTCTCCTTGCACTTGAAACGATTCAAGTACTGGGAGAACCCCCCGTGCCCCGTTAGCACCTGCACCAGAATTGAGTCTAGTGAAAGCTTCCGTACAGTAGTATAGGCTGCTACCGCGTCTGGGAAGAAGGTCTTAGTGACCCCGGCCGTCGTCTCTTCCTGATAGCGCCGGTTCCATTCCTCAACGGACTCCTTTCGGATTTCTCCCTTGACGAATGAGACCGGGCACGAGTCGTAGGCTGGTTTGGTCTTTAGTCCGAGCGCTGCTTCCTTCGCGAGTGTGTCGGCTCGTTCATTCCCTTCCAGTCCCGCATGCGCTTTTATCCAATAAAGTGAGAGATCTCTCCCATTTTGAGTGATCTCCGCTATATTGGCACGCACCCGGACTGCAAGGGGATGAAGGGATGTGCCACTCGCGACAGTCTCCAATGCCGAGCGCGAGTCCGAGTAGATGTTAGTCCGGACTCCCTTCGATCTGCACGCCATGACCGTGGCATGTTCTAGGGCGAGAAGCTCCGCCTGGTATACCGAGCAGAAGTTCTCCAGCTTGAGTTTTTTGCGGGCGGTTTCGGCGCCATTATCCCACAGAGATACTGCCGCCCCAACCTTTCCCTCGATCTTACTACCGTCTGTGAATATCTGGGTACTGCTTGGCTCATGTTGGAGAAGTTCTGCCCGGTCAGTGATACTGCCGAACTCGATCTGCTGATGTTTCGCAGGGTGGGGTGATTCGGTGTATGGAATCGGTCTCTCCACTTCCCGGTCTCCTATTACTCTCCGGGAATATCCTTTCTTGACTTCGTACAGAGAAGCTGCTTCCCGGATTCTGATGTCCAGTGGAAGCAACCCAGACAGTAGTAGGGCCGAGTTTAGAGAGACCGTTCTGTATGCTTTGAGGATCCTCTGCACTATCCCTCGCTGTACAGCATTTAGTTGTTTTCTAACTTTTTCTTTTTCTGTTGCAGGTGCCCAGACGCTCGCCGCATACAGGACCACCGGCTCCACTACTGCGGTATATATGGTCCTAACTATCTCCGGTTCGAGTCCCCAGCTGACCTTTGCTGCGCGTGAGATCTGCTTGTAAAGGTTCAGGACTTTCCGGCATACGTTACTCACGTGAGTATTGAAGGTGAGTTTGTCGTCTATGGTTACCCCTAGGATCTTAAACTCACGTGAGTAATCTATGGCTTGCCCGCCCATGTTCAGATGTGGGGTGTCGTGTTTTAACTTTCTTGTGATCAGCATGGCACTGGTTTTGTGTGCCGCAAAGTTTAGTTTATTTCTGACACCCCACTTCTGAACATGCGCGAGTGCCATATTCGCCCGTCTCTGAACCTCCAGTGCTTCCTGACCTGAGAAAATCAGGACCACATCGTCCGCGAAGGCTTGTACATGGTGTCCCTGTTCCTCCAACTCATGTAGTAGAGGGTCCAGCAGCATATTCCAGAAAGTGGGGCCGCCTATAGATCCCTGGACACACCCCTTAGTTGTTGGTAGAGCTACCTCCTCCCCCGCGTATCTGACTTTTACGCTCCTGTCCGCGAGGTAACTATCGACCAACTTCCTGATGTTGGTTGGGCAACTCGACTCCGCCAATCGGCATCGGATGGCCGGCCACCACGCGTTGTCGAAGGCTCCCTCTATGTCAAGTGACACTACTACTACCAGCTCTTTCTGTTGTAATTTGGCTTTAATGTGACTCATCATGACATAGAGGGAGTCCTCGGTGCTTCGCTGTGGTGTGAATCCGAACTGTTGGTGGTTTTGTTCAGCCATCGTATGCCAGCGAATCCTCCTCACCAACATCTTCTCGAGGATTTTTCCCAGGACAGGCAGCAGTCCTATCGGTCTGTAAGATTTGGGGTGGTGGTAGTTGTCCTTTCCGGGCTTCCTCAGGACGACCACTACTGCCTCCTTCCATCTTTTTGGGAAGCAGGACAGGCTCAAACATTTGTTTAGCAACGCCAGGAAGACATGGGGGCTGTGTTCAATAGCCTTTCTGCATATATCGGCTGTCAGAGCGTCGCCGCCCGGGGCCTTCTTTGGATTAAAGCTGTTGACTGAGCTCCTGAGTTCTTCCATTGTGAAGGGGGGATCGCAAGACTCGCTCAGTGTCCTTTCATTAGCTCTGTCTGCTCTTTCCCTTATCTCAGTGTGCTCAGTCAAATCATCCTCCACTGTGTCCTGCTTGAAGAAGGTCCTGGCTAGCAGCTCAGCCGATTCCGCATTGCTGAGTTCGAGGTTGTTCTCTACGAGCGGCAGGTCCTCCCTCCGGATGGTGGTCCTTCCCACCACTCTGTAGATCCCTTCCCACATTGTCTCCCTTTCCTGCTTGTTGCAAAACTCTTTCCAGCTAGATGTTTGAGCCTTCTTCATCTCCCGTCTGTACTCTTCCCTGGCCTCCACATACTGCTCCACAACGTAATCCCTCCTTCTCACTGCCGCACATTCTATCCTTCTCCTTTTTATTTTTACTTTTCTCTTCAGTTCCGTCAACTCTTCGGTCCACCAAGGCAGTCCTGTTCGCTTTTTGCTTTTTATTTTTGGAATGTTTTCTTCGCTGCTTCTAACTATTGTATCTATGTATTTATTTATTGTAATTTCTAAATCTGTGCTTTTATCTATTTTGGCGATTTCTTCTAAATTTATTTGATGTTCCAGTTGAAATTGGGTGAGTTTCTCACGAAACTCTACCCAATTTGCTTTTTTAGTGTTAAATGACCTCGTTGTTCTTTCTGTTTTTGCAAAAATGGCTTTATCCATATTTATTTCGAATAGAACTGCCTTGTGGTCCGATGTTGTGACGTTGCTGTCTAGCCTCCAGTTGGAAATCTTTCCAATTACGTTTGTGGAGCAGGCTGTGATGTCCACACAACTTGAGTATCTTTTCCCTCCCCTTATGGTGTCAAACGTCGGAGTGGTTCCCTCGTTTACAATATGGAGGTCCATTTCTGCAAGGGCGCCTGACAGGGCCTTCCCTCTACTATCCTCTGTCCTGCTCCCCCACCATGCACTCCAGGCATTAACGTCCCCTCCAACAACTATCTCTTCTGTACCTATCCTGTCCTTTATATCCCTCAGTCTAGCTATGTCCTGGTCGATGTCGGCCTCCCCCTCCAGGTATATGGACACCACTCCAATCTTCCCGTTTCTCCCTCTTATCACCGCTACCACAATGTTTTCGGTGGTGAGTGTTGGGCACAGGTTGATGTCAATGGTGTCGTCGAACACCACAATGGCAGCTTTGTTCACCTTCTCTGTCTTCCTAGCGCATTGCAGTATTCGTACTCCGGGGTAGACCTTCATCTCTCCGATCCCTCCAATGTACGGTTCCTGGATTAAGCCAATCCCCAGCTTTCTTGTACCTGCTTCCAATATTAGCTCAGCCGTTGCAAGCTCAGCCCTTTGGAGATTGGCTTGGACGATTTTATGGGTACAGTTTTGGGTGGAATCGGAGCCTCCATTTATCTCTGTGACCATATCGACGCCCTCAGCAGTGGTAGGCCACAGACGACCTCGCTATGGCCTCCCACCTTTTTCTAATTGGACACTCTTCGCTGAAGGCGTTGTGGTCTTTCCGGTCGAACTTTGCTCTGGCGCAATTCTTGCATGTCGGCTGTTCTGCTGCGAGCCACTCCGAGCACTCCGCCCTGAGGTGCGGCCCTCCGCAGTGACTGCAGAGGTCCGCAGTCTCAGTGCAGAGTCGCTTGGTGTGTCCGTAAGCAAGGCAGCGCGAACATTGCACCAGAGGGGACTGGTCTGAGACCTCAACGCGCTGTATGTCGATATGGAGTGTCCGGGCTGCTGTGAACCTTTGCCAGAGGGTTGGCGCGACTCTGATAACTATGTGCGCCTGGTGAGGGTTTCTGGTTTTTCTCCTGTATCTCACCTCCATCCTCTGGTCCGGCACACCGGTGAAGAGCTCCTTATTCTGGGTCTTAATCGCACTAAGGAGTTCTTCATCGGTGTGATAGTTCATCACCCCTTTTATCACCACTTGTGGGTCCTTGTTTTTAATGTCTTCCACTTTCAATCCCTTCCCCGTCGATGTTATCCTTTCTTTTATTCTTTCCAATTCATTTTTGTCCCTACATCCCACTATGATTTTACTTTCCCTTGCCTTCCTCACCCTGTCTATTTTCATTCCCTGTTCAGCGGCATTCACCACTCTCCTCATTTTTTCCATGACCTGATCTCCCGTTTCCGTTTCATCCGTGGAGGTGACCACCAGCGAGTGCAGCGCTGTCGACTCCAAGATAGGTTTCCTTGGGGTCTCCGCCGCTGCCACACTCGCATATGTTGGCCTCTCCCACTCTTCCTTCCTACTCACCATTAACTCCCTGAGTTCTGCCATCTCTTTTCTATTCTCTTCGAGAAGCTCTGCATGCTCTCTCAGTTTCTTCTCGAGAGAAAAGGACAGTTCTTTTTCCTCTTTTCGTTGCTCCTCTCCACTCCTGGTCTCTTCCATTCCCTTCTCTGTTATTTTAATGTCTAAATCTGTTTCAATGTTCTTTCTGACCCCTTTTTTATTTGTTTCAGGTCCATCTATCTCCGCCGCTTCTTCCTTCACGAGCTGATAGAGGCCGTCCACCGCTGCAAGGATACCATGCTTCAAATCTGTCTTGAGATTGCGAGACTCGCCGACGCAGCGTTTCGCTTTCTCAAGCCAGGTCCGGGCCTTCCTAACTCGCTCTGTGTGCAATCCAGTTGTTCGCTTCGGTCCCGGCGGCGTCACCGCGGGTTCCGTCAATCTCTTTGGAGAAGGACTAACCTTCTCCGTATCAATTGTGGTGCTAGCAGGGCTTATGCTTGAAGCATTTGCCTTTTTGGTGGGTGTTCGGATTCCAAACATTTTTATTTTATTTTTCAGAGGAGTAAAATAACTCAGGTGAGTATATGTAGAGTTTAATTTAAAATGTCAGAGAGTATACAAAAGACTATCGCTAAAAAAGTTAAAATAAATTGAAAAACTAAAAACCCCAAATTCTTCCCTTACAAAATGGACCCAATTCTTAATACCCAATGGAACAAAGGGTGGGTGGGCAGGCGATTTTTTTCGATTTTTTGTCTCTAATATGGTGTTTTTTGTTTCAGGTACACGCGGGGACGACGGGCGACGCCGCTTCAGCTGCTGGAGGTGCTGAAATCGACCAAATTTTCACGAAAATTGCGCTTTTTCTTACAAAAATTACAAAATTTGCAAAAATAACGCAATTTCGCAAAAAATTTGGCGTTTTTCTTCAGGAATGGACCCTGGGGCCACCGATTAACAGCGCAACCACACGCAGGCACACAGAAACAATGTATTTAAGGCAAAAATTAATGAAGCTACTTAAGAAAATTTAATGAAAATGGTTAAAAGTTTAAAATTTTGAAAATGGACGTAAAAATCTAAATTAACTGAAAACAATTAAAAAGGCAAATCAATTAATTTATATTAAGGAAGGTGAAAGAAAGGCAGCGCGGAAAAAGTCTTTGACAAGAAAATTTTTAACAATTATTTTTCTCAGAATCAATGGTTAGGTTAGGTTAGGTTAGGTTAGGTTAGGTTAGGTTAGGTTAGGTTAGGTTAGGTTAGGTTAGGTTAGGTTAGGTTAGGTTAGGTTAGGTTAGGTTAGGTTAGGTTAGGTTAGGTTAGGTTAGGTTAGGTTAGGTTAGGTTAGGTTAGGTTAGGTTAGGTTAGGTTAGGTTAGGTTAGGTTAGGTTAGGTTAGGTTAGGTTAGGTTAGGTTAGGTTAGGTTAGGTTAGGTTAGGTTAGGTTAGGTTAGGTTAGGTTAGGTTAGGTTAGGTTAGGTTAGGTTAGGTTAGGTTAGGTTAGGTTAGGTTAGGTTAGGTTAGGTTAGGTTAGGTTAGGTTAGGTTAGGTTAGGTTAGGTTAGGTTAGGTTAGGTTAGGTTAGGTTAGGTTAGGTTAGGTTAGGTTAGGTTAGGTTAGGTTAGGTTAGGTTAGGTTAGGTTAGGTTAGGTTAGGTTAGGTTAGGTTAGGTTAGGTTAGGTTAGGTTAGGTTAGGTTAGGTTAGGTTAGGTTAGGTTAGGTTAGGTTAGGTTAGGTTAGGTTAGGTTAGGTTAGGTTAGGTTAGGTTAGGTTAGGTTAGGTTAGGTTAGGTTAGGTTAGGTTAGGTTAGGTTAGGTTAGGTTAGGTTAGGTTAGGTTAGGTTAGGTTAGGTTAGGTTAGGTTAGGTTAGGTTAGGTTAGGTTAGGTTAGGTTAGGTTAGGTTAGGTTAGGTTAGGTTAGGTTAGGTTAGGTTAGGTTAGGTTAGGTTAGGTTAGGTTAGGTTAGGTTAGGTTAGGTTAGGTTAGGTTAGGTTAGGTTAGGTTAGGTTAGGTTAGGTTAGGTTAGGTTAGGTTAGGTTAGGTTAGGTTAGGTTAGGTTAGGTTAGGTTAGGTTAGGTTAGGTTAGGTTAGGTTAGGTTAGGTTAGGTTAGGTTAGGTTAGGTTAGGTTAGGTTAGGTTAGGTTAGGTTAGGTTAGGTTAGGTTAGGTTAGGTTAGGTTAGGTTAGGTTAGGTTAGGTTAGGTTAGGTTAGGTTAGGTTAGGTTAGGTTAGGTTAGGTTAGGTTAGGTTAGGTTAGGTTAGGTTAGGTTAGGTTAGGTTAGGTTAGGTTAGGTTAGGTTAGGTTAGGTTAGGTTAGGTTAGGTTAGGTTAGGTTAGGTTAGGTTAGGTTAGGTTAGGTTAGGTTAGGTTAGGTTAGGTTAGGTTAGGTTAGGTTAGGTTAGGTTAGGTTAGGTTAGGTTAGGTTAGGTTAGGTTAGGTTAGGTTAGGTTAGGTTAGGTTAGGTTAGGTTAGGTTAGGTTAGGTTAGGTTAGGTTAGGTTAGGTTAGGTTAGGTTAGGTTAGGTTAGGTTAGGTTAGGTTAGGTTAGGTTAGGTTAGGTTAGGTTAGGTTAGGTTAGGTTAGGTTAGGTTAGGTTAGGTTAGGTTAGGTTAGGTTAGGTTAGGTTAGGTTAGGTTAGGTTAGGTTAGGTTAGGTTAGGTTAGGTTAGGTTAGGTTAGGTTAGGTTAGGTTAGGTTAGGTTAGGTTAGGTTAGGTTAGGTTAGGTTAGGTTAGGTTAGGTTAGGTTAGGTTAGGTTAGGTTAGGTTAGGTTAGGTTAGGTTAGGTTAGGTTAGGTTAGGTTAGGTTAGGTTAGGTTAGGTTAGGTTAGGTTAGGTTAGGTTAGGTTAGGTTAGGTTAGGTTAGGTTAGGTTAGGTTAGGTTAGGTTAGGTTAGGTTAGGTTAGGTTAGGTTAGGTTAGGTTAGGTTAGGTTAGGTTAGGTTAGGTTAGGTTAGGTTAGGTTAGGTTAGGTTAGGTTAGGTTAGGTTAGGTTAGGTTAGGTTAGGTTAGGTTAGGTTAGGTTAGGTTAGGTTAGGTTAGGTTAGGTTAGGTTAGGTTAGGTTAGGTTAGGTTAGGTTAGGTTAGGTTAGGTTAGGTTAGGTTAGGTTAGGTTAGGTTAGGTTAGGTTAGGTTAGGTTAGGTTAGGTTAGGTTAGGTTAGGTTAGGTTAGGTTAGGTTAGGTTAGGTTAGGTTAGGTTAGGTTAGGTTAGGTTAGGTTAGGTTAGGTTAGGTTAGGTTAGGTTAGGTTAGGTTAGGTTAGGTTAGGTTAGGTTAGGTTAGGTTAGGTTAGGTTAGGTTAGGTTAGGTTAGGTTAGGTTAGGTTAGGTTAGGTTAGGTTAGGTTAGGTTAGGTTAGGTTAGGTTAGGTTAGGTTAGGTTAGGTTAGGTTAGGTTAGGTTAGGTTAGGTTAGGTTAGGTTAGGTTAGGTTAGGTTAGGTTAGGTTAGGTTAGGTTAGGTTAGGTTAGGTTAGGTTAGGTTAGGTTAGGTTAGGTTAGGTTAGGTTAGGTTAGGTTAGGTTAGGTTAGGTTAGGTTAGGTTAGGTTAGGTTAGGTTAGGTTAGGTTAGGTTAGGTTAGGTTAGGTTAGGTTAGGTTAGGTTAGGTTAGGTTAGGTTAGGTTAGGTTAGGTTAGGTTAGGTTAGGTTAGGTTAGGTTAGGTTAGGTTAGGTTAGGTTAGGTTAGGTTTTTTTTTTTTTTTTTTTTTTTTTTTTTTTTTTTTTTTTTTTTTTTTTTAATACTTATCCCTCTGATAAAGTTGTTCAGAGACTTTGTTTACGGTTTGTTTATTTCTTACATGCGTTAGTTATTCCTAAGATGTTAGTGTTTCGGTTTACATACTCAGTTTTTATAAGCTTGTTTGTGTTATCTTTGTTTTTATTCAATTACTTTTATTTTATTTTAACGTGTTTTTTATTTACGTAAATTTTACTAAAATGCTTATTTTGTATTTGTATTTTCATCTATATTAGTTGTTTGTTACGCTATTTGTTTTGTACAATTGTGCCCGGGGTTTCCCTAAAGTTTATTGTGCCTTTGATTTTATCACGACTAAACTTTTGACCATGATTTGCAACATGCTTCAAACAGTTTAACTTGGCATCCACATTTTTGATTCGCTGATGGACTGCGTTTTGAACGTCCGGGCACAAAATGTTTTCTTGTTGCTTAAGTTTGTTTTTTGCTTCCAGGTACTTATTGGTCTTCTCTGTTTCGGTCGGCGCTGTGCATCGTGTTCTTCTCTTCATGTTGTCTTCCTCCTCTTCCAGTTCAACGTGTTCTTCGGAACAAAACTTAAAGGTAAGTCTAACTTTATGCGTATCTATTTTCATAAATATTTTCCCTACTTTTAATTGGGTCAGTTTCCAATGAAACTGATACCAATTTGCTATTTCAGTGATTTTAATTTTTTGCATTATTTTATTTATGTGTTTTACTTTTGCCAATCTATGTTTTATTGTGATGTTGTTCCAGTTTCGTCCTACAGAGGGTCTTTGCAGATGTTTCGCAAGAGGCCACTTTAGCAGTTCCGGTTAGGTTAGGTTAGGTTAGGTTAGGTTAGGTTAGGTTAGGTTAGGTTAGGTTAGGTTAGGTTAGGTTAGGTTAGGTTAGGTTAGGTTAGGTTAGGTTAGGTTAGGTTAGGTTAGGTTAGGTTAGGTTAGGTTAGGTTAGGTTAGGTTAGGTTAGGTTAGGTTAGGTTAGGTTAGGTTAGGTTAGGTTAGGTTAGGTTAGGTTAGGTTAGGTTAGGTTAGGTTAGGTTAGGTTAGGTTAGGTTAGGTTAGGTTAGGTTAGGTTAGGTTAGGTTAGGTTAGGTTAGGTTAGGTTAGGTTAGGTTAGGTTAGGTTAGGTTAGGTTAGGTTAGGTTAGGTTAGGTTAGGTTAGGTTAGGTTAGGTTAGGTTAGGTTAGGTTAGGTTAGGTTAGGTTAGGTTAGGTTAGGTTAGGTTAGGTTAGGTTAGGTTAGGTTAGGTTAGGTTAGGTTAGGTTAGGTTAGGTTAGGTTAGGTTAGGTTAGGTTAGGTTAGGTTAGGTTAGGTTAGGTTAGGTTAGGTTAGGTTAGGTTAGGTTAGGTTAGGTTAGGTTAGGTTAGGTTAGGTTAGGTTAGGTTAGGTTAGGTTAGGTTAGGTTAGGTTAGGTTAGGTTAGGTTAGGTTAGGTTAGGTTAGGTTAGGTTAGGTTAGGTTAGGTTAGGTTAGGTTAGGTTAGGTTAGGTTAGGTTAGGTTAGGTTAGGTTAGGTTAGGTTAGGTTAGGTTAGGTTAGGTTAGGTTAGGTTAGGTTAGGTTAGGTTAGGTTAGGTTAGGTTAGGTTAGGTTAGGTTAGGTTAGGTTAGGTTAGGTTAGGTTAGGTTAGGTTAGGTTAGGTTAGGTTAGGTTAGGTTAGGTTAGGTTAGGTTAGGTTAGGTTAGGTTAGGTTAGGTTAGGTTAGGTTAGGTTAGGTTAGGTTAGGTTAGGTTAGGTTAGGTTAGGTTAGGTTAGGTTAGGTTAGGTTAGGTTAGGTTAGGTTAGGTTAGGTTAGGTTAGGTTAGGTTAGGTTAGGTTAGGTTAGGTTAGGTTAGGTTAGGTTAGGTTAGGTTAGGTTAGGTTAGGTTAGGTTAGGTTAGGTTAGGTTAGGTTAGGTTAGGTTAGGTTAGGTTAGGTTAGGTTAGGTTAGGTTAGGTTAGGTTAGGTTAGGTTAGGTTAGGTTAGGTTAGGTTAGGTTAGGTTAGGTTAGGTTAGGTTAGGTTAGGTTAGGTTAGGTTAGGTTAGGTTAGGTTAGGTTAGGTTAGGTTAGGTTAGGTTAGGTTAGGTTAGGTTAGGTTAGGTTAGGTTAGGTTAGGTTAGGTTAGGTTAGGTTAGGTTAGGTTAGGTTAGGTTAGGTTAGGTTAGGTTAGGTTAGGTTAGGTTAGGTTAGGTTAGGTTAGGTTAGGTTAGGTTAGGTTAGGTTAGGTTAGGTTAGGTTAGGTTAGGTTAGGTTAGGTTAGGTTAGGTTAGGTTAGGTTAGGTTAGGTTAGGTTAGGTTAGGTTAGGTTAGGTTAGGTTAGGTTAGGTTAGGTTAGGTTAGGTTAGGTTAGGTTAGGTTAGGTTAGGTTAGGTTAGGTTAGGTTAGGTTAGGTTAGGTTAGGTTAGGTTAGGTTAGGTTAGGTTAGGTTAGGTTAGGTTAGGTTAGGTTAGGTTAGGTTAGGTTAGGTTAGGTTAGGTTAGGTTAGGTTAGGTTAGGTTAGGTTAGGTTAGGTTAGGTTAGGTTAGGTTAGGTTAGGTTAGGTTAGGTTAGGTTAGGTTAGGTTAGGTTAGGTTAGGTTAGGTTAGGTTAGGTTAGGTTAGGTTAGGTTAGGTTAGGTTAGGTTAGGTTAGGTTAGGTTAGGTTAGGTTAGGTTAGGTTAGGTTAGGTTAGGTTAGGTTAGGTTAGGTTAGGTTAGGTTAGGTTAGGTTAGGTTAGGTTAGGTTAGGTTAGGTTAGGTTAGGTTAGGTTAGGTTAGGTTAGGTTAGGTTAGGTTAGGTTAGGTTAGGTTAGGTTAGGTTAGGTTAGGTTAGGTTAGGTTAGGTTAGGTTAGGTTAGGTTAGGTTAGGTTAGGTTAGGTTAGGTTAGGTTAGGTTAGGTTAGGTTAGGTTAGGTTAGGTTAGGTTAGGTTAGGTTAGGTTAGGTTAGGTTAGGTTAGGTTAGGTTAGGTTAGGTTAGGTTAGGTTAGGTTAGGTTAGGTTAGGTTAGGTTAGGTTAGGTTAGGTTAGGTTAGGTTAGGTTAGGTTAGGTTAGGTTAGGTTAGGTTAGGTTAGGTTAGGTTAGGTTAGGTTAGGTTAGGTTAGGTTAGGTTAGGTTAGGTTAGGTTAGGTTAGGTTAGGTTAGGTTAGGTTAGGTTAGGTTAGGTTAGGTTAGGTTAGGTTAGGTTAGGTTAGGTTAGGTTAGGTTAGGTTAGGTTAGGTTAGGTTAGGTTAGGTTAGGTTAGGTTAGGTTAGGTTAGGTTAGGTTAGGTTAGGTTAGGTTAGGTTAGGTTAGGTTAGGTTAGGTTAGGTTAGGTTAGGTTAGGTTAGGTTAGGTTAGGTTAGGTTAGGTTAGGTTAGGTTAGGTTAGGTTAGGTTAGGTTAGGTTAGGTTAGGTTAGGTTAGGTTAGGTTAGGTTAGGTTAGGTTAGGTTAGGTTAGGTTAGGTTAGGTTAGGTTAGGTTAGGTTAGGTTAGGTTAGGTTAGGTTAGGTTAGGTTAGGTTAGGTTAGGTTAGGTTAGGTTAGGTTAGGTTAGGTTAGGTTAGGTTAGGTTAGGTTAGGTTAGGTTAGGTTAGGTTAGGTTAGGTTAGGTTAGGTTAGGTTAGGTTAGGTTAGGTTAGGTTAGGTTAGGTTAGGTTAGGTTAGGTTAGGTTAGGTTAGGTTAGGTTAGGTTAGGTTAGGTTAGGTTAGGTTAGGTTAGGTTAGGTTAGGTTAGGTTAGGTTAGGTTAGGTTAGGTTAGGTTAGGTTAGGTTAGGTTAGGTTAGGTTAGGTTAGGTTAGGTTAGGTTAGGTTAGGTTAGGTTAGGTTAGGTTAGGTTAGGTTAGGTTAGGTTAGGTTAGGTTAGGTTAGGTTAGGTTAGGTTAGGTTAGGTTAGGTTAGGTTAGGTTAGGTTAGGTTAGGTTAGGTTAGGTTAGGTTAGGTTAGGTTAGGTTAGGTTAGGTTAGGTTAGGTTAGGTTAGGTTAGGTTAGGTTAGGTTAGGTTAGGTTAGGTTAGGTTAGGTTAGGTTAGGTTAGGTTAGGTTAGGTTAGGTTAGGTTAGGTTAGGTTAGGTTAGGTTAGGTTAGGTTAGGTTAGGTTAGGTTAGGTTAGGTTAGGTTAGGTTAGGTTAGGTTAGGTTAGGTTAGGTTAGGTTAGGTTAGGTTAGGTTAGGTTAGGTTAGGTTAGGTTAGGTTAGGTTAGGTTAGGTTAGGTTAGGTTAGGTTAGGTTAGGTTAGGTTAGGTTAGGTTAGGTTAGGTTAGGTTAGGTTAGGTTAGGTTAGGTTAGGTTAGGTTAGGTTAGGTTAGGTTAGGTTAGGTTAGGTTAGGTTAGGTTAGGTTAGGTTAGGTTAGGTTAGGTTAGGTTAGGTTAGGTTAGGTTAGGTTAGGTTAGGTTAGGTTAGGTTAGGTTAGGTTAGGTTAGGTTAGGTTAGGTTAGGTTAGGTTAGGTTAGGTTAGGTTAGGTTAGGTTAGGTTAGGTTAGGTTAGGTTAGGTTAGGTTAGGTTAGGTTAGGTTAGGTTAGGTTAGGTTAGGTTAGGTTAGGTTAGGTTAGGTTAGGTTAGGTTAGGTTAGGTTAGGTTAGGTTAGGTTAGGTTAGGTTAGGTTAGGTTAGGTTAGGTTAGGTTAGGTTAGGTTAGGTTAGGTTAGGTTAGGTTAGGTTAGGTTAGGTTAGGTTAGGTTAGGTTAGGTTAGGTTAGGTTAGGGTTAGGTTGGGTTAGGTTAGGTTAGGTTAGGTTAGGTTAGGTTAGGTTAGGTTAGGTTAGGTTAGGTTAGGTTAGGTTAGGTTAGGTTAGGTTAGGTTAGGTTAGGTTAGGTTAGGTTAGGTTAGGTTAGGTTAGGTTAGGTTAGGTTAGGTTAGGTTAGGTTAGGTTAGGTTAGGTTAGGTTAGGTTAGGTTAGGTTAGGTTAGGTTAGGTTAGGTTAGGTTAGGTTAGGTTAGGTTAGGTTAGGTTAGGTTAGGTTAGGTTAGGTTAGGTTAGGTTAGGTTAGGTTAGGTTAGGTTAGGTTAGGTTAGGTTAGGTTAGGTTAGGTTAGGTTAGGTTAGGTTAGGTTAGGTTAGGTTAGGTTAGGTTAGGTTAGGTTAGGTTAGGTTAGGTTAGGTTAGGTTAGGTTAGGTTAGGTTAGGTTAGGTTAGGTTAGGTTAGGTTAGGTTAGGTTAGGTTAGGTTAGGTTAGGTTAGGTTAGGTTAGGTTAGGTTAGGTTAGGTTAGGTTAGGTTAGGTTAGGTTAGGTTAGGTTAGGTTAGGTTAGGTTAGGTTAGGTTAGGTTAGGTTAGGTTAGGTTAGGTTAGGTTAGGTTAGGTTAGGTTAGGTTAGGTTAGGTTAGGTTAGGTTAGGTTAGGTTAGGTTAGGTTAGGTTAGGTTAGGTTAGGTTAGGTTAGGTTAGGTTAGGTTAGGTTAGGTTAGGTTAGGTTAGGTTAGGTTAGGTTAGGTTAGGTTAGGTTAGGTTAGGTTAGGTTAGGTTAGGTTAGGTTAGGTTAGGTTAGGTTAGGTTAGGTTAGGTTAGGTTAGGTTAGGTTAGGTTAGGTTAGGTTAGGTTAGGTTAGGTTAGGTTAGGTTAGGTTAGGTTAGGTTAGGTTAGGTTAGGTTAGGTTAGGTTAGGTTAGGTTAGGTTAGGTTAGGTTAGGTTAGGTTAGGTTAGGTTAGGTTAGGTTAGGTTAGGTTAGGTTAGGTTAGGTTAGGTTAGGTTAGGTTAGGTTAGGTTAGGTTAGGTTAGGTTAGGTTAGGTTAGGTTAGGTTAGGTTAGGTTAGGTTAGGTTAGGTTAGGTTAGGTTAGGTTAGGTTAGGTTAGGTTAGGTTAGGTTAGGTTAGGTTAGGTTAGGTTAGGTTAGGTTAGGTTAGGTTAGGTTAGGTTAGGTTAGGTTAGGTTAGGTTAGGTTAGGTTAGGTTAGGTTAGGTTAGGTTAGGTTAGGTTAGGTTAGGTTAGGTTAGGTTAGGTTAGGTTAGGTTAGGTTAGGTTAGGTTAGGTTAGGTTAGGTTAGGTTAGGTTAGGTTAGGTTAGGTTAGGTTAGGTTAGGTTAGGTTCCACGGACCTGCTGGGTTGTCCCAGTGGGCGGAGAGGTGTACTCCGACGTGGCGCGTCCCCGGGTGGCGGATAGGGGCATGGCTCTCATTTGGGAGTTACCGGTTTACCGGCGCGGACCAAACACCAAACGGGGGGGAAATGGGGAGAGTGGGTCCCTCTGCGTGTCCTTGTGATCAGCATAAGGCACAGTAGATGGGGCGGACGGAGGCAAGGAGCTTCCAACTCCGTCGGAGAGGTGAGGCGGGCTCGGTCGAGCCGCCTGGTAGATCCTTTAGGATCGGAGGAGAGCCAAATCCCAATATATGGTTCTGGTGCCTGCCGAGGGGAGTATTGTTTGCGCGAATTCGGACTCGTGCCGCTGCATCCCATTCGCAACACAAGTTGCGGGCGGGATGATGCGGTCCGGGTCCGGGTTCGCATACACAGTATGGTCGGGGGGAACCCGGCCGCTAAGGCACCAACACAAAGGGGACCACACCCCTTAAAAAAGGAATCTTTATGATAATGGCGCATTGCAGAAAAACACGACCCCAGGAGGGTACCAGCCTCTCAGAGGCTGGAGAATCCCTCGGTGCTTCGGCATCCTGCCCCTCGTATTCTGGGGGGGGCACCAATCGCCTTGTTGTGGAGAACAACGCAGTGGAGATGGAGAGGGAGATCGGTTTCTTTATGAAACCAACGCCAGTTGGGGCGTCGGGAGATGGTGGCGAGGAGTCGGACTGTTCCGTCATGTCCGTCTCCTCAAGGGCTTCGACTTCAAGTCGCAAGCGAGGACGGAAAGCGGACGACGTCGCCTTGATCCCTAAGGGGGCCAAGCGCGCCGCGTTCCTTAAAGAGTCGGAGAAAGTTGGTGGGCAGGAGGACGATGTCTTCGACCCATCCGTGCCGCCCACGAATATCAGGTCGAAGGCAAAACTGCCGAACTCAGAAGACCTGGGATCGGAGATGCAGGCGCAGCCAACTGAGGAGTTGGTCGCCTGCATCAGGACCCATATGGAGACGGTTGAAAAGATCGCGGATAAGTCCCGGAACATGCGAGGCGACTATATCCACGGTCTGCGTCTCGCAGCGAGGAAGGCACACGCAGCCGCTGAGGTTCTAGCAGGGCGGGGCTCTGTGGATGCCAACGTGGTGCGGCTGGAGAGGGAGAACGCCGATCTGCGCGCTCAGATGGCTGACCTCTCCAAGAAGGTGGAGAGTCTGACGGAGGCAGTCCGTCAGCAGTCATGTCCCCAGGCCAGCACTGAGAGTGCGGCCAAACCGGCGGCGTCAACACCTGCTGCTGGAGGGGCTGACTGGGAGGGTCGGTTCATGGAGCGTATTGGTGCGCTCATGGACCGGAAGTTGGCTGCGGCTATTAAAGCCCAGCCAACTTCGCCCCGGACTGGCGTGGCCCCCGCAGTGCCAGGCCCTTCTTCGAAAACACCGTCGGGGAAGGGCAAAGTGACGGCAAGTCGCCAGCAACCGCTCGCATCAGTGGCACCCCCGCTGTCACTGCGGTTGGAGCGTCCTGTGGCGCAGGCACCGACTACATGGGCGACCGTAGTCAAGGCCAAGAAGGCCAAGAAGAAGGCGACACCGCCGGCCAAGCCGGGCCCCAAAGTTGGCCCTAAGTCTGGCCCGAAGGCCACCCCCAAGGTGGGCGCCGTGCCAAAGCCGGCGCGTCCGCCAACTTCTGCGGCGATCACGGTGACGATTCCGGAGGGCTCGGACGTCACCCTGGCCGCGGTGATGGCAGCGGCAAAGTCCCGCATTAAGCTGGCCGATGTTGGCGTGGAAAATGTCCGTTCCAAGCGAGCCATCACAGGGGGTCTTATCATGGAGGTGTCCGGGCCCGACTGCGCCTCCAAGGCCGACAAGTTGGCTGAGCGCATGCGCGTGGCCCTCGAGGACCTTAAGGTCCGCATCACTCGCCCCATGAAGATGGGGGAGTTGCGGCTTAAGGACCTGGACGATAGCGTCTCGTCCGAGGAGGTAGCGGCCGCGGTCGCCAATGCTGGCGGCTGCTCGGCTGACGACGTGCGGGTGGGCGACATTCGTCGCTCGCCTACTGCCCTGGGCACGGTATGGGTCCGTTGTCCACTAGCTGCGGTCCGCAAGCTAGCTGCGGCAGGGCACGTTGTTGTAGGATGGGTCTCGGCGCGGGTCGACTATCTGACCTCGCGGCCGCTACAGTGCTTCCGGTGCTTGGAGTACGGACACGTACGCAGCATGTGTCAGAGCACAGTGGACCGCACGAACTTGTGCTACGCGTGCGGCGAACCCGACCATCGGGCAAGCCAGTGCACGCGTCCGCGCAAGTGTCCGCTGTGCTCCGACTTGGGATGCAGGGCTGACCATAGGATGGGGAGCAAAAAGTGCTCTCCTCCTAAGGCTAAAGGTAAGAGGAAGCCAGCTCCTCCAGCCTCAGCCACCGGAAGCGGAACGGCCCCAACAGGGGCGGCCGTTCCGCCGGGCCAAGGCCCGCCACCCCAGGAGGCCATGGAGGCCTCTTAATGGATCACACCATTAAGGTCCTCCAGTGTAACCTTAACCACTGCCGAGGGGCACAGGACCTTCTCCTGCAAACCCTCGCGCAGAGGTCGGTTGCACTTGCCGTAGTGGCGGAGCCCTATTGTACCCCCAGCCATCCTCGCTGGTTCGGGGACGATACGGGCTCCGTCGCTATTTACTGGGCTGGTGGCGAAGGTGACCCCCACTGTGCCCTTCTAGAGAAGGGACAGGGCTTCGTGGCCACGGAGTGGGGTCATATAGCCGTTGTGGGCTGTTACGTCTCCCCGAACATAGGTACCCTTGCCGCTTACGAGGCGTACCTGGACGAGGTGGGAAACTGCATACGCAGGTGCCTGCCCCGTCCCGTGCTTGTCTTGGGCGACTTCAACGCGCACTCGCGAGTGTGGGGAAGTCCTCGAGACAACCCTAGGGGAGTTTCCGTGGTGGAATGGGCGGCGGGACTTGACCTCCGGTTATTAAATCGGGGGTCCGTCAACACGTGTGTGCGATGGCAGGGGGAATCGATCGTGGATTTGTCATGGGCGACTCCCTCTGTCATTCACATGGTGTCGGGATGGAGAGTAGCGGAGGAGATGGTCACACTATCCGACCATCGCCACATCATTTTTGATGTGGCCCTTCGCCCTCCCGGCCACGTGTCCCGCCGCAGTAGCAGCCCGCCGCGACGATGGGCCCTCAAACGGCTTGACAGGGATCTCCTGGAAGCCGCAGCCATCGTCGCGGCCTGGCCGGAAGGCCACGCCGTAGAGGATCTGCCCGATCCGGAGAGGGAGGCGGACTGGCTCAGGGAATCGATGACATCCATTTGTGACGTCTCGATGCCCCGAGCCAGACCAACCAAGCGCAGGGCGGTGTATTGGTGGTCGGAGGGGATAGCGAGGTTGCGCGAGACGTGCCTGCGCTCCCGACGCCAGTACACCAGGACCCGGAGGAGAAGGCGAGCCACTGCCGAGGAGATAGAGAGAGCCTACGGGGCATACCGAGGCGCTACCAAGGCGCTCCAAGTCGCCATTGCTGACGCCAGGTCTCGGTCCTGGAGCGAACTCCTGGAGGGACTGGATAGGGATCCATGGGGGCGCCCGTACAAGATGGTACTGGGCAAGCTCCGGCCGTGGGTCCCTCCATTGACGGAAACCCTGGACCCTGTGTTGGTAGGGAACGTGGTGGATACACTGTTTCCCAGGGTCCAGGATAGTCCCTCGTCATCACCCGACATACCATCGGACCCTAACATCTGGTCTGATGAGTGGGGGGTGACCGAACAGGAGTTGGACCGAGCCGTGAAGCGCCTCAGGGCTCGTAACACCGCACCCGGCCCTGACGGGATTCCAGGTCGGGCATGGGTGCTGGCTCTCTCTGCCGGCCTTGGGGACAAGCTGAGGCGGCTTTTTGACAGCTGCCTTCGCTGCGGTGTTTTCCCTAAAGGCTGGAAGGAGGCAAGGTTGGTCCTCTTGAAGAAGGACGGCAGGACTGCGGATTCCCCCTCTGCGTATCGTCCCATTTGCCTGCTGGACGAGGCTGGCAAGTTATTCGAGAGAATAATTGCCGCCCGTCTATGCATGCACCTATGGCAGGTAGGCCCCAACCTGTCGGATGACCAATACGGTTTCCGACAAGCGCGTTCGACAGTGGACGCGATTCTTCGTGTCCGTACGCTGTCGGACCAGGTAGTGTCCCGGGGCGGGAAGGTACTGGCGGTATCTTTAGATATCGTCAACGCCTTTAATTCCTTGCCCTGGAGGGCGATCCGGGAGGCGCTTGTGCATCACGGAGTGCCTCCTTACCTGCAGCGCATCGTTGGCGCCTACCTGCGTGACCGGTGTGTGCAGTATGTGGGCA
The DNA here is from genome assembly GCA_961405105.1 of Perizoma affinitatum. Classification (NCBI taxonomy): domain Eukaryota; kingdom Metazoa; phylum Arthropoda; class Insecta; order Lepidoptera; family Geometridae; genus Perizoma; species Perizoma affinitatum. The sequence goes on from OY560199.1 coordinate 13,134,811, forward strand.
GGGACGGTGCATTGCACCAGAGGGAGGTTTGTTGCGGGGTTCCACAGGGGTCCGTTTTGGGCCCGCTTCTGTGGAACCTCGCATACGACGCGGTCCTGCGCGTCAGTCTCCCTGTCGGCCTGCACGTGGTCTGCTATGCGGACGACACTCTCGTGTTGGCTGGCGGGGACACTTTCGAGGGGGCCAAAGGGCTCGCCGAGCTTGGGGTGGCATGCGTGGTGGACAAGATCCACGAGCTGGGTCTGAGGATAGCGCCACAGAAGACCGAGGCGCTATGGTTCCACAAGTTCCCGAGGGGACGGGAACCACCCAGCATGTCGGTTCGCGTGGGTGACGTAGACGTCCAGGTGGGCCAGTACCTCAAGTACTTGGGCCTTACCTTGGACAGTCGCTGGCACTTCGAGGAGCATTTCAGCCGCTCTGTTCCCCGGATTCGGAAGGTGGTTGGTGCTCTGCATCGGCTGCTGCCTAATCTCGGGGGTCCCAGAGAGGGAGTTCGCCGCCTCTACGCGGGGGTGGTGCGATCGATGGCACTCTACGGAGCACCCGTTTGGTCAGGGAGACTGACGGGTGTCGGTCGCTGTAGGGCTTTGTTTAATAGCCTGCAGCGTACCATTGCCATTCGTATCGTACGGGGGTATCGAACGATATCCCTAGAGGCGGCAACTCTGTTGGCGCGGTTCCCGCCGCTCGACATCTTAGCGGAGATGGACGCACGGGTGTATGTTCGTCTTCGCAATGATGACGGGAGCGGAGCTGCGCCTGCTGAAGTGCGGTCGGAAGAACGCCGACGTGCGCTCCGGATGTGGCGCGAGCGGCTCTACGAGCCGCGGTGTTCGCGTCAGCGCATCGTTGGCGCTATTCTGCCAAACTTTGAAGGCTGGCTAGGGAGGGAGGCGGGTAACGTCACCTATCGCCTTACTCAGGTTCTCACCGGGCACGGGTGCTTTGGTGAGTTCCTGACTAGGATAGGGCGCGAACTGACACCGCAATGCCACCATTGTGGGTGGGACCTGGATTCCGCACAGCACACGCTGGAGGAGTGTTCGGCGTGGTGCGTGGAGCGGCGGATCCTGGTCTCCAGGATCGGGCAGGACCTCTCTCTGCCAAGCGTAGTGGCGGCTATGCTGGCAGACGAGACGGCGTGGAGGGCGGTGACCTCTTTCTGTGAGACCGTAATGGTTCGGAAAGAGGCCGCTGAGCGAGATCGGGAGAGGGCTGATCCCGCTCGGAGAAGGCGGCGGCGGGGCGTAGGCAACGGCCGCCCCGCAGCGCCTGCCCCGCAAGGGGCTTAGCGGTATCCCCTGGACCAGGAAACAGGGGACCTTTCAGGCCCGCGGGTGGTCGGAGCGAGGGCTCTGGCTATCCTCATCCTCAAGCGGGCCTCGAAGGGGCGGCGGTACATCGTGGTATGTGCCGCCGTTAAGCACCGCTAGGATGCTGGGGGTGGTTTGGGGTTCCCAACTGCCCCCGGGATGTGCGAATCCCCTGGACCAGGAAACAGGGGACCTTTCAGGCCCGCGGGTGGTCGGAGTGAAGGCTCTGGCTATCCTCAAGCGGGCCTCGGAAGGGCGACGGTACATCGTGTCATGTGCCGCCGTTTTGCACCGGGAGAGAGCTGGGGGTGGTTTGGGGTTCCCAACTGCCCCCGGGACGTGTGAAAGGCGTTGTGTTACAGCGCCTGCCCCGCAAGGGGCGTAGCGGAATCCCCTGGACCAGGAAACAGGGGACCTTTCGGGCCCGCGGGTGGTCGGAGTGAGGGCTCTGGCTATCCTCCTCAAGCGGGCCTCGGGAGGGCGGCGGTACATCGTGGCATGTGCCGCCGTTTAGCACCGCGAGGGTGCTGGGGGTGGTTTGGGGTTCCCAACTGCCCCTGGGACGTGCGAAGGGCGTTATGCGAGAGGGGCACCGGTGCGTTCCTTTTGGAGATCCCGGAGCCCCTTGACATGCATCGAGGCCGGCCACCGGGGGGGTTTTAGTGAGTCCACGAGTCCGTGAACCTCACATAACCCTATCACACCCTCAATGTGGTAGGGTATCTGTTAGCAGATTTCCCCCTCGTCACCAAAAAAAAAAAAAAAAAAAAAAAGGTTAGGTTAGGTTAGGTTAGGTTAGGTTAGGTTAGGTTAGGTTAGGTTAGGTTAGGTTAGGTTAGGTTAGGTTAGGTTAGGTTAGGTTAGGTTAGGTTAGGTTAGGTTAGGTTAGGTTAGGTTAGGTTAGGTTAGGTTAGGTTAGGTTAGGTTAGGTTAGGTTAGGTTAGGTTAGGTTAGGTTAGGTTAGGTTAGGTTAGGTTAGGTTAGGTTAGGTTAGGTTAGGTTAGGTTAGGTTAGGTTAGGTTAGGTTAGGTTAGGTTAGGTTAGGTTAGGTTAGGTTAGGTTAGGTTAGGTTAGGTTAGGTTAGGTTAGGTTAGGTTAGGTTAGGTTAGGTTAGGTTAGGTTAGGTTAGGTTAGGTTTTTTTTTTTTTTTTTTTAATAATTTGATGGCATTTCTAATTGCCATCTACTATGATTTCTCCGACGATAGTCGGAGGCATTTTTTTACTCTAATTTTTATGCATAACATGATCTTCTTAAACTTTTTTTTATTTTTTATTTTTATTATTTATTTTTATTCTTTTTCCTTATTATCTTTTCTTTTATTTTTTTTTTTTTTTTTTTTTTTATTTTATTTTTTTTGCTTTTATTTTATTTTTATTTATTATTTTCAACTCGTTTTCTGTACCGTTTTTAATCTTAAACACTATGTTTTATTTCTATATATAACTGTGTTTATCAATTTTATACAATACTCGAGGAATATTGCTCTTTTGTTTTTATCTGCAATGATTGCATGTATGTTATTTAATGTTAGATTCATATCTATTTCGTTTTCTAATGCAAATTTTGCTTTTCCAAATTGCGGACATTCTAGTATGATGTGGGCTAGAGATTCTTCTTCGCATGGGTCACATATGCATGCAGGTGATTCTTTTTTCTTAAAACGATAGAGGTATTTAGAGAGTCCACCGTGGCCTGTGAAAATTTGTGTGTGTATGTACGAGTTCGGGATTTTCCTACATATTTTGTACGCAGACTCCGCGCACGGAAAAAACATCTTAGTGACGCCAGCAGTCTTTTCAGACTTATATCTCCTGTTCCATTCGGTAACCGAGTCATTTCTGATGGCTCGTTTAGCGAATGAAACAGGGCACAAGTCGTAGTCTGGTTTAGTCTTCTTTGTCAGTGCTGCTTCCTTCGCTAAAATGTCTGCTCTTTCATTCCCTATTATACCAACATGCGCTTTGACCCAGTACAGTTCGACTACCTTTCCAGCTTTCATTATTTTCATTAAATTTTTCTTAGTGTCTACCGCTAGTTGATGGTTTGTATCCCTATTTTGTAAAATTTCTAAAGTTGACCTTGAATCACTAAAAATTTTAAAGTTGGTCTCTCCGCTTTGTACTACCATTTCCGTGGCGCGATAAATCGCGTACAGCTCCGCTTGAAAAACGGTGCAGTACTCCTCTAACTTGAACTTCCGGGCTTTGAGCTCGACACCGTTATACCACCAGGTTAACGCTGCCCCTACCTTTCCCTCCAGTTTACTTCCATCAGTGTAGATTTGAACCGCACCGTCCGTCTCAAGCGACTGCACTTCTTCCTCGCTCGTCAGACAGACAAAGCTGCACTCAAATTCTTGTGCTGGGTGAACATTTGAAAGGTAGTTGGTCTTCTGCTCTACCGGTCGGTCCTTCAGAATTGGCAGTGGCTTTCCTTTCTTTGTCACGTATAGTGTTGCCGCCTCCTTAACTCTCAAGTCAAGTGGCAGCAGCCCTGTTAGAATAAGAGCAGAGTTCATCGAGACCGTCCGGTAGGCTTTGCTGATCTTCTGCGCAAACCCTCTTAGAATTGTGTTCAGCTGATTTTGAACATAAATCTTTTCTGCTGCGTTAGCCCACACACTTGCGGCGTAAAGAATTATGGGTTCTATGACTGCAGTGTAAATAATCCTGACCACTTCAGGGTTTAGTCCCCATGTCGCTTTGGCTGCGGATGATAGCTGCCTGAAAATGTTGGCTGCCTTCTTGCAGACGTATGCGACATGGCTCTGGAACGTTCTTTTGCTGTCGATTATTAATCCTAGTATTTTCATCTCCTCCACCAGTTGGATGTCCGTGCCTCCCATGTGCAGCCGTGGTGTGTCGTATTTTAACTTTTTTGTCAGCAGCATACCGTTGGTTTTTTGAGGCGCGAATTTCAGCTTATTACGACCTCCCCACTGCTGCACACGTGCTAGGCAGGCATTGGCTTCGATCTCGATTTCTAGGGCTGTCTTTGCTGAAAATACTAGGATAACATCGTCTGCGAACGCTTGGCAGTACGTTCCTGTCTTTTCTACTTCGTCCAAAAGCGGGTCCAGCAATAAATTCCAAAAAGTTGGCCCCGCTATCGAACCTTGTACACATCCCTTCGTGGTCTTCTTCGCATACTCCTCCCTGGCGTACCTGACCCTGACTTTTCTGTCCTCGAGGTAGTTGCTCACTAGACGTCGGAGATTGCACGGGCAGTTCTTGTCGACCAGACGGTTTTT